>RJWH01002168.1:0-260644 GCA_004363575.1 Solenodon paradoxus
CACACACACACACACACCCTACACACCGACCCCCACCAGAGAACCATTGAATGCATTACCTCCAGACCTTCTTACAGCTTTTGACATGTTTCTTGACTAAATGAATTGGCTCCTTGAACCGACTACAGCAACATTCACAGAATCATCCGCCCTAGGAAAAAGGGACGGTGGAAATACCCACTTGCGCAAACTCCCGGGCTTTCAACAACATCCAGTGCACCCTAAGAGCCAGCGGCAATAAATCATGTCCCTGTGAATAGTTTTTTCATCTTTTCACACCCATTTCTTATTTTCACAATAAATTCTGAGCCAGCGTTGTTAAAACCTCAGGTTTGAATCTCTGGTCCCATAACCAACCCCAGTCTGTCATACAGATTCCCAGATGAATGACCTGTCAAGACTCCACTGGCTTCAATCACCCTCACACGTGTCTCCCATGTCAGTCTCCTCTGCTGGGAGATTCCAGGCAATACCCACAATTTTTGGGGAAAACATAATGCAAGGAAAAACTTCATAAGGAAAATCAAAGCTGTAAGTATCTGTATATTCTCACAAAGTATATGCAAAACCACCTCACCCACTGGATGCCTAATTTCTGGCATTTTAAACCACTCTGTCTTCCCAGTCAGAGGACCAGTAGAAACGCTAACAAAAAAAGTAGCAATTGTCTTTGGTTGGACTATGTAAATCTGCCATTTCTGTACTACTGAAATACCATCAATTTCATGTAGAGTTGTCAAATAGTTATTTATATTTAAACATGCCACCATGCTTCTGGTCTTATGGACAAAATGTTTATAGTGCACAGTGTCTTCATTTTCATCAACCTGTTTCAGCCATTTTCTTCCCCTCTCTCTTCACCTCCTTCCCTCCAGTGAACAGCATCAGAGGCAGGAACATATGGTTGCTGAGTCATCACCTGGGACCAGACCTGGGATTAGGCCCAGTTTCACATCGTAGAAGTAAACCTTCATGTTCACTCAGAACGGTTTTTTCTAAAAGGGATCTAAAAATAATGTTTCTTTCCCATGTAACATTATAATGCGATGTTTTGTCAATAAATTTCTTTAAAATAATAATAAATAATAATGTGTTTTACTCTCATGTCTTCTGTTTAAGGGCCTTCTTCCCTCATAATGACCTTCACCCCTTCAACATGGGTTTAAGACAATACTCAAAAACATAACTGATCACACAGACTATGTGGTTTGGTTTTTTAAACTCAATCACTGAGCTCATGACAAGTCATTTTTCACAATTTTTTTCCCCTATTTTCTTCCACAGGTCCCAGAACTAGCTGACATTTCTCCCCCCACCATGTCATCTTCTTTCTAAGAAGCTTTTCTCTGCAATCCAGGAGAGTTTTCTAATCACCTTCACATAGTATAAGAAAAATTACTGCACTGTTATCTTTTATTTATTGAGACCAGAGTATGCATTCAGGTGAACTCCTAAAGGAAGCGCATTATGCAGGAAATAGAAAAATAGGCGGAAAAACCTGTATTTCTTAACATATATATAATAACCAGGCAGGAAACATCCCCTCTCCACACATACACATGCGCGCAACACACACACACGCACACACACACATGCACAAGCACAATGAGGAAGCCAATGCTAGAACCTTCTGGTAAATGTAAAAGGTCAGGCATTAGACAAAGAAAAGATGCCAACTGAATGTAATAATAGGGAAAAATTATTTCAAAATGTAAAGACACAGTGCACACAAAGCACTACCTTCAATCCACTACAAGTCTAAGAAGAACCAAATTGAACCCGTCTTTAACACGCTAATTGATTCAGTCCTCTCATTTCTGACATTTCCTTCCATGAAGATCCTGAATATCTTCAGCCCACAGGATTCTCATTTTTAATATAATTGGGATGAGGAGACCAAATTTCAGGAGTTTAGATCCAAAAATACAAAGTCATCTAGTCAACAAAAATCATGTCCATACTCAACATGAAATAAGTTATAGATTTTTCTCTCTTGAAATAACACCTCACTCAAGAGATCAGTTTATATTGCCACTCCCTTTGAGACATTATATATTTTATACTGCAAGAACAGAAATGTGAGAAAGGCTAAGCACAAGTTCCCTCAACTGTTGAGTAATAGAAATGTTTAATTTTATAACATGGTCAATGTGACACTAAGGAATTAATATCAGTTTGTTTCTGATACATAGCAACTAAAAGTTACAAAGCAGAATGTACACTGTTATCTGGGTGTGTACACAACTGTTTTATGAGTGTTGAAAATGCTCTCTCTCTTAATCTTCTTTCCAGCCACCATATGGACTGAAGAATTATATTCCCATTTTATACATGAATAAATCAAGACTCTGAAAGTAACCTGTCCAAACTGATAAAGTTGATGGGCTAAAATGCCATCCTAGTCTGTTCCCAACTCAAATCCTTTCTCTGCCCCCTCCTGAACTTTCCTTTCAGGTGAATTAACCGGGAGAGAGTTGGATAAGACTAGGGAGTACAAAGTCTGCCACCTACCCCCCAAAACAGTACAGGTTTCTCAGCCTCAGGTGGCACTTGTCATGAGAGACTACAGGTCTTTTGACTTTTTTGGAAATAGTAACCAGAATTTTATATATATATATATATATATATATATATATATATATATATATATAAAATATTGGTAGCTAGTTCTTTAAATCCTCTTCTTCCCTCCCTCATAAAAACAACATATTTGAAAGCTGGATCAGGTGCTGTGGGCCACCAGTTTATACGCACCCTGCCCCACACTCATTCTCATTTATTAAATCTACCAGGAGCCACATTATAGTTTAAGTCCAAAAGTTCCAACAGAGCTTTTACTCATTTATATTAGGGTTCCATACACTTAGCAAATCAAAACTTCCCTTAAAGCTACAAATAGCTTCAGTGGACTGAAGAGAGGCACTCATGTTAACAACAGCAGCATTTATCTTACCACATGTTCAGTGCCTGCAAACGAACACTAAAATGCCATCGTAGCCATGAAGCACACAAAAGCCCAAGCAATGCGAGCCGCCCCAGGTTCAATTACTCCTTCTGTGGCCAGATCGACACACTGGCGATAATTTCAGAAAGGGAAGACCACAGAGGCAGAAAGCACCTGCAGGAACCACTATCCCCATAACCTTTCTCATCCCTCTTTCCCCTTCAAGTCTGATGATTTGGCAGTTCTGGAGCTCTTCTGAGAGGAGTCAAGACTCACTCTGCCAGGCCCAGCTGTTCAAAGCTCAGCCCAATCTGTTCCATGCAGTTGGCTGTATTATAATAATCATGCGGCTACAGTTCACCTTCATTTGCTGCAAAGATCATTAACTATACCTTAGAGAGATAGAGTATTCAAGAAAGAGTGCCCGAGGCATCATAAATGGAAATCTCTAGGTAGCATAGCTCAAAAAAAGACACGATGATGCCAGCTAGACCACCTGACATGTTCTATAGCACAGAAAAGGGAAGAAAGCCAGGGCAGGAGGGATAATAGATCAGAAAGAGAAAAACAGAAAAGCAACAAGGTATCTCATAAACATGTGTGTTCATATGGAGAGGGGATAGAGAAAAAAGTTGAAATAAAGACAACAGGACATTTCATGGGAAATCACAGTGGAGATGTGATTCTGCTTGTCCAGCAACCAAACATTTTCTACAGGAGTAAATCTGGAAGGAGGGTGAGAACAGAGAGAATGGATTGCAATCTAGTAGGAAGTATGCAATATTACAGGCAACTTTTGTAGTCAGCCATGAATTCCGAGAAACATTTCTTTAAATTTTTTATCTGTAGAGTGGGTGTGTTTTTGTCCTTCAACACATGTAATCAGTTACTGAAGTCGTACTTGAGCCTCATTTGAATCTCGCGTCCCAACCGCTACATCTTTCCATCCAATAAACCAGCACATTGAAAGAAAATACCCAGTGATCAGTATAGTCCCTTCACAGAAAGTTTGCATGCTGGAAGTTCTTCTGCCCGTGAAAACAGCATCGAAATCACTCATTCTAAGTGAGTGGTAACTCTATTAATGTAAACCAAATTCTACTCAATAAAGGATAATTAAGGGCTAAGTGGCAATTCTGCTGATCTAATCCTGTCACCTAAAGATTTACTTTCTATGGAACTACACAGGTGATGTATTTCAAAAGCAAAAACAATTAACGTTTTCAATCCTCTCTTTATGTTCTTTTTCTTAGTTAAATCTGTCCCTGAAGGAGTAGTTCTCAACTGGAGACAACTTTGTCCTCCATCATTCACCATTCACGTTTGGTTGTCCCACTGGGGGAAAGGGGAGCTACTGGCTCTAGTGGGTAGAGACCAGTGATGATATTAAAGGTTACAATATACTGGACAGCCTTCAAAAATACAGAATTATCCAGTTCAAAATGTCAAGAGTGAGAAGGCAGAGAAACTCCGCCTGAGAACTGTGTCAGGGATTAAACATCCCCTGTCGATATTCCATACAGTTTTTAGGAGTTTCTAAATGATTTTGCTTTCATTAAAATACTTTCTCTTCACATCGTAGTAGCACTGAACACACAGGGAAAGGAAGGTAAAGGGTAGAAATTTAAAACTAATTTAGAATTACAATGGAACCCTGGAAATCCTATTAGAGCACCAAACTTTGCATAAGACTCCAAGGAGTGATTTCATTACCGAAATGTCATCCCCCCCACCACCAAAAAAAGAGAAAAAATACAGCACAATCTAATTCAATTCACCTAGAAGGGAGTTTCATAACATCTAGACCTAAAAATGAAAGAAAAAAAGAGGGAAAAAAATGTTTTTAAGCAGCTTTGACCACCTCTTGTGAAGACACATACTCATCCACACTACAACCAGATTTTATGTTAAAGCATTTAGCTTTGAGAAAACACACACACACACCACACACACCCACACCCTCACATGGGGGAGGAGAAAGAGTTGGGATTTCAACCCTTTTCCTGAGAAAGAATCCCTCAATCGCACCTAGAGTTACTAATTAGCAGTCTTTGATATATTCATCTGTCCTCAGCCCAACAGCTCAATGGAGTCATCCTAACGTTTACAGGGCTTGGTAAAAAAATAATTTGCTGTGAGGTAATTTAGTGTAAGCTCAGGTCATATCCCGATCTTGCCAAAGAAAGTGAACTGTCAAGGATCTTTTCCTGTTGCTTTAGCCTTCAGACTGATGCAGCAGCTTACCTGGTTGGCTCTCTCTTCCCCATGGATCCTCCCTCATTTCCTTGGGGTTTAAGCGTGTGTGGCAACCACAGGAAGCTCTGACATGCTCGGGCTCTCTGCCTTTTCTGGATGCCTCTTGGCAGTCACACTTGGTCTCCACAGCTCTGGAGAAGGAAAGAAGCAAAAGTCTAACAGGGATAGAGCTGTGACTTTGACTTCCCATCCCAAAGAGAACATGTCCTGCCCTGTCAGGATGGGGAAATCACTTTTGAAGTGAAGCCCAGTCCCCCCACCCCCACCCCTGCAGTGCAGACCATCCAACACCTATTGTTCCCAGGCAGATTTCCATTCCGACATAACAAAGACAATGACAAAGGAATTCATTCACGGAGGAATGAAGGCTCTCTTGCACAAGGTGCTGGGAACAGGGAAAATGGACTGGGGTAAGGAACTGTGTCTTCAGAGCAGAAAAAGATATACCAAAGGATTTTTATTTGAAGAGTGTGGGGGTTAAATATTCCTTCTTAATATGAAAAGAATATGAATTTTGTAATTTATGAAACTGTCCATGTGTAATTAAAATATACATATATATCTATATATTTATATAGATTTATATATAGATTTATATATAGATTATAGATATATAAATATATCTTGCTCTAGTTTTGTTGCTATTCTAACCACACGCAGATCTAATCCCAAAGCTCCTTCTGTGAACTACTGCTGGCAGAATTTCTCATCCAGGTGATGAAGATACCAGCAGATTACTAACCTCTGGGTTTAAAAGGGAGAGAAATTAGGGACACGGGAACAGAATCGTTTCTACCTTAGCCAGGTCAATTAAGGAAAGCTTTACAAGTCAATATACTTATAACCACTGGAATGTATTAAAAAACCAAAATCCTGTCCGGTGAAATCTCAGAAGAAAAACATGTAGAGAACGGCAGTATTCAGAAATGGGTATTGAAAGTATTTTCAAGTCTGGGCAGAATTCTTGAAATTACTAAATCAGTCAATGACGTTATGCTAAACAGAACTCTCTCAATAAATGTAATTACGTTAAAACTCCTGAAGATTTTTTTTTTCTTCTGATGAAAAAAAGGTTATGGTGAGAAGAAATGGGATTAGAAGAAGATCAGGAAGAAAAGAGTGGAGGGGAGGGGGAGGGGCCAAGGTGGGGGGGGAGGGCGGTCACCCAAGCACACCCATAAATCAGCAGTTCATTTTGTAAAGTGGTAGCCCATTCACGCACTTTCTTTAAATTCACGAAATGAAACTCACACATCCAACACTACCTTGCTTATTAGACAGCGAAATATAAAAATGTAAATCACAAAATGAATTTTCTAACAAAATGTGCGTTTTTATCGTATGCCAAGAATATTCTTTCTCAAGCAAATTTTTTTGCCGTAAATACAAAATTGATCATAATATCATAAAATCATCTTCCAGCTTCTTTGAATCAGAACATTTTGAACACTTTATGCGATTGTGCATGTGTGTATGTGCATATATTTATTTTTGACACTCTTATAAAATAAGGTTTTCTCAAAAATATGGTGAATACTACTTTTTTTTCAGGTGGCAACAGAAGGTACATCATTTATTTTTTAATAATTTTTTATTTTGTATTTTATTATAGGAACATTGCATTATAACGTAAGTGTAAGGTATTATGATCTTTATAAAAAGTACATTAAATTCACCACCACAGTTCAACCCTATCCTTCACCATATAATTTACCTCTTTTATCCAATTTGTCCAACCCCTTTCCCTTCCCTTCTGGCAACCACTAATTTGAGTCTATAGACTAACAGTTTATTTTCGTTTGATTTGGTTCATTTGTTTGTATACCCCTGATCACATCTGGATACTATAGTTTTGTGAGTCTTCTTGGAGAATATAAATATACTATCAGTGGCTATCTGTCAATTACAATCCTATACTTTGTGGTATTTGTAATTTATGACAGGAAAATCATTCATTTCCCTAATGATCATGAGGAAGTCTGCTAAAATTCTATAATTTAATTGAAGCGACAGTAAGTCAAAACATATGAAACACCGTTTATGCTTATCTTTTAACCATCTGCAAAGCTTTTTACAGGCATAACTATCTCACATCACGTTAAGCAGTTTTATGAGTTTCCCAAGAATTCTAAGTTACTTATATGAGCATTTTGCTGTCCCAAAATATAACTCCAAATTAGCTAATTTTGTTAAGGAAGTCTCCCCACTAGCATGTCGTGTTTAGCCAGGATGGCTCACAAGAAAAACGTAGAAGCAGTAATAGTGATCAAAGAGACATATTCAAAGGTGTAGCTGAAAAACAGAATTTCCTGAGAAGGTAGGAAGGAAGGAAATAAGAGAGGGAGGGGAGCAGGCAGGAAGGGAGAGAGAGGCCCAGTTTTACCCAGGAATAAATGAAAACTGGCCAGGGAGATTCCTGAAGCCTGAGTTTTGGTGGCATTTCCATTACAGTAAACTAAGCAGTTTTCGATGTCCAGTTTTCTAGCTGCTCAGTCTCCCAATGCCTCCCTACCACTTCACCTACTAATCCTACTATTCCTAGATTTAGCTCCAAGGTATGCCTCCTGATAATCACAGGAGTTACTTCTTCCTTTCTAGGTGCCCTTACAAAATTTTCATTTGACTCATGTAGCACTTTTTTTTTTTTCATGTACAGAATTCCTCAGTATTATAAAGTTGTTTCTTCTTTGGAAAACGAATGATAGATTTAGTGCAATTTTCATCAAAATCTTTCTAATCATTTCTATTTATTTGAATTTTAATCATTGACATTTATTAAACCTTCTGTCCACAATGCTACATTCATTTTTGAATACTGACATTGTATCTCAAGCTATATTTCACACCGCACCTTCCACCAGAGTTTCAGTGACCTTTCCCCCACCTTTTCCCCTCTTTCCATCCTTCCCTTCCCACCCCCTGACAATCATCATCTTGTATCCTGAGAGTTTTTGCTGGGGTTTATCTATTTATTTGTTTCATTTCACTACACTGTAGCATTGCAAAATATAGCACTTCTTAAACTGCATTCTGACTAGCAGGGTATAAAACAACTTCCTTCCTCAGTATCCAAATGCCTGGAGGACACGGTGAACATCTGACTTATCTTTTCTCCCCAGAGTTTAACAGAGATTCTGGGGTAGAGTAGTTGATCAATAAACATCCACTGAAGAGGTGTACCCCTTAAGGAAACATTTAAATTATGGCAAAGGCTGAAAGAGAAAGGCTAGAATCAAAAGAAACTAGTTTACACATTTCTGCTCTACAATTATCTTATTTGTGGCTGAAGCTGGTGGTTGCTGTGCTGTGTTATTTTTGTGTTTGTTTGCACCCTCATCAAAACCCAGGTCTCCAGACTTCACATGGTCTGCACCTTAGCTGTCCAAGTCACATGGGTGCAGCTGCCAATGTATTTTTGATGTTAGATGATAAGAAAAGAAGAATTTACAACCTAAACAGAGAAGAAAAAGGAGTACTTTTTAAATTTCAAATACTCCTATATGCAAACACTGCTAACACAAATATGCCACTATAAGTACGTGGGTCAAGGACTAGATCTAGATTTCTGGTCCTACCCAATAGTATTTACTTACATGGTATTACTAATGAAAGCAAAAGTCAATATATTTACTTAGTCTTTTCAGCCTTTAGAAAATAAAATCTGAAAGGAGTGATGTGATTTGTTAAGGTTCATACAGCTAAGAAATGCAGGGTGGGGATCTGAGTCCAGCATTTTCTGAAACCAGTATCTCTGCCTCCCCCATCAAACTACACCTCCTCTGCAAATACACATTCACAAGGAAAGAGATCTTTGCAGGAAAGGCAGATTGGCAGTAATTAGTGGAGATTCTTGAGTGTTTATACTTTTTGTTCAACAGGTGTATGGATTCACTAAAACTGTTTATTAAGAAAACAATAGTTGGATAGGAACAGAATATGTCCATTACATGCACATGTATGTATTTTTTAAAGAACTGAAATCTTTCTCCTTTTAACAGTGCTTTTTACTCAATTGCTGATCTCTTTGATTCACAGCTTCAGGTACTTTTTTATTGAAAGATAAATGAAGTCACTCCAATCTTCCAAAATTTCTGGGATCTTATTTATGATGATTATCTCCTAATCCAGACCTTCCTCCAAAAACCACTTCCCAATGTTGTGAAAATCCAAGGTAAGCTTTTTAAAAATCTACTAAATTCATAAGAAGAAATTAAACAACACAGGCCAAGTGGTCAACAATATTGAAGGATAAGAACAAAGTTGGAGGAATAACACTACCCAACTTTATCATTTATTACAAATCTACAGTAATCAAGATAATGTGGTATTAGTGAAATAATGGACAAATGGGTCAGAAGAACAGAACAGAAATCCCAAAGCAGACTCACATCAATATAGCCAACAGATCTTTGACAAAAAAAGGCAAAGAAATATAGTGAAGGAAAATACTTTTCAACAAATGTTGCTGAAACAACTGGCCATCCACATCAAAACAACAACTACAAAACAGATATTGCCATCTAACCCTTCACAAAAATTACCTCAGAATGGATCACAGACCTAATTGTAAAACAAACAAGAAGATAACATAGCAGAAAAACCTACATAAAGTTGATTTGATAATGACTTTTTAGATATAACACCAAAGATATAATCTATGAAAGAAATAACTGATAAACTGAACTTTGTTAAATTAAAAATTTCTACTCTGCAAAGGATACTGCCAAGAGAATGAGAAGGCAAGTCACAGATTGTGAGAAAGTACATGTAAAAGGCACATTTGATATTAAACTATTATCTAAAATATACAAAGAACTCTTTAAAAAATCAATAATAAAAATATCTGATTAAAAAATGGGCTAAAGATCTTAACAGACGCTTCCTCAAAGAAGATATACAGATCACAAATAAGCATACCAAATATGTCCATTACATATCTTGAGGGAAAAGTAAACTAAAACAATGAGATACCGCTAATCACCTGTTATAAATATCAAAATCTGGAACACTAACACCACCAAATGCTGAAAGGGTGTGGAACAGTAGGAGCTCTGATAGACTGTTGGTAGGAATACAAAACAGTACAGTCACTTTGGAAGACAGTCTAATGGTTTCTTCCAAAACTGAAAGAAAAAGCAACATCATCTCCTATCATACAGTAATCATGATCCTTGGCATTTATCCAAAAGGGTTATGTCCACACAAAACTTGTATATGGATGTTTCTAACAGATTTTCTTATAATTGTCAAAGTTTGGAAGAAACTAATGTCTTTCAGTAGTTGTATGAATAACAAATAAAGGAACTGTGGTACCTCCAGACAATGGCGGTACGGTCATTTGTTTCAGTGCTATAAAGAAATGAGCCACCAAGCCAAGAAAAGACATGGAGAAACTTTAAATGAATATTACTAAGTGACAGAAGTCAAAATGAAAAGGCTACATACTGTAGAATTCCAACTCAGTGGTATTCTGGAAAAGAGAAAATGGAAGACCGCAAAGCGATTAGTAGTTGCTTGGGTTTAAGAGGGCAGGAAGGGGTAATGGGTGAAGCACAGGGAATTGATAATACATGGAAAATATTCAATGATATCATAATGATGGATACATGTCATACATGTCATCATATATTTGTCTAAACCCACACAATGTACATCATCAAAAGTAGGCTGCCCATACTTCAAAACAGGACAATACTTTTTGAACCCCTCAACAGACAGGGTCTGTGGAAGCTCAGCTGCCTGTTACCTTGCATTACACATGGCCCTGGTTTACCCAAACATGAGACAAAATTGACCATCAGAATATATGAAAGCAAATGGCACTGTCCTGTTTAAAACAGGACATATGGTCAGCCTAACCAAGAGTGAACTCTAACATTAACTATGTTTTAGGGTGACACTAAGGTGTCAATGTAGATTCATCAATTGTGTCCCTTTTGTGAAGGACATTGATAATGGGGGAGGTAAGTAGATATGGGAGCAGGCAGTACATGAAAAATGTCATACTTTCCTCTCAATTTTGCTGTGAACCTAGCTGATCTAAAAATAGGTCTATTTCAAAAGAGAGAAAGAAAAATAAAGAAGAATTAAATATAGTAATACTGGTACTTATCAATTTAATCTTCTTGAGAGAAATGTACAGCATTCCTTCTCTTCTTAGATATGGTCAACACAAAATATAGCCATGTGCAACCAAACTACAGGAGATTCTCTACAGAAACAAATTATTTCAGATAGAGAAAAATAATGATAATTAGGGGTAAAATTACTTGCTTCCTCTAAACAAGTATTCATTCAAAGAATAAACTTGTGTATGTAGGTACAAAGTTAGAACATCTTTTAAAACATATTGACTGCAAGTCTTGATTATGATGTAGTAATAACTGCTATTCCTTGACAAATATAGAATAAATAAGTCTGGCTTAAGCCAATTTGGAATATAAAAGGATAACCTATGAGATATGAATACTTAGCTAGCAATCCAAATCAGAAAAAAGTAAAAGAAAAACTCCTACATAGTGTTATCTATAAACTAACAAAAGAATAATTTACTTAAGAGATAATGTTTATGTTGGAAAGGTTTAATAGGTTATACACAGTTTGATTCAGTTGGTTAAATACCAATACAAAGCCTATACCGTAAACAGGTCTTGAATGGTTCATCAGGAGCCAACTACAAGTCTACAAGTGTGTTTATTTTAAAACAAGAACAAGGACAGGCTAGCTCATTGTTAGTATATCTTTCTGAGGAACAGGTTTTCAAACAAAGCTTTCTAAGGAAATACTTCTACCTTCCAACTGTAGTTTTGTTGGCTTTTGTCAGCACCTAGGATCTTTTCCCTATATTTCTTCTGAAAAGAATCCACAAAATAACAACAGAGGTACTTTAAAGAGAAACATCAAAACACTTGCTAAGGTTTAGACTAAGAATTCAGAAGCACAATTAAAGTTGTCCTATCTCCACAGAACACCTAAAAATCTTCTGAGGTGATGGCTTCATTTTTAAAGCTCCTTTAAAAAGCAACATCTAATCTTAAATTCAGCATAGCAGGTGTTTTAATTATAAGCCTTTTTTTCCCCAGACCCAATAAAAGACATAGCAATCAAGTCTTCTCTACTTAATTTTCTTTGGTTGCTTTTTGTGAGATAATTTTCCTTGACCACTCTCACTTACCAGTGGGTCACAGCAGTCAGAGGCATGAAAAACTGTAACTCCAGTGTCCTCTGAATATTGATCATGTTCATGGAAATGAACAATCTTGAATAACATGTGATACTCCTTAGTTGATATAAAGTATGAACATTATAATCCAAAATAAAACTACATTATAGTCAGATTTTAAAATAGAATCATGATGTCAAGAAGTCTTAAAAGACAATTCAGGCTAAAAATCTTATGTCACAAATTGAAAACTGAAGCAATTTCATAGATAGAGGCCCATAAAAATCAAGTTACTCTACCTTTCCAATTCTTGAGTGACAAAACAAAGAAGATGATCTCCACCTATGATTCCAAACTAAATCTTTATATATGACATGACTGGAATGAATTTCTATACTATGTCTACCATTTACAATCAGACTACCATTTCACTCCTTTCTCATGGTTGGATGTTAATAACATGTGTTCAGAATTTCTAAGGATCCTGGTGTCACAGACTATGTGCTTAGGACAGGTTCCTGCCCAAGAACTGCTGAGGGTACTTGCTGTTAAAATGGGAGTGTGAAGCCTTCAGGGAGCTATCATATGCACTGTATCACCAATGCATACAAAATGTGAGTCTCCAAGACTAGTTTGAACAAAAACCAGTTGAGAGCACCGTTTGAGATGTTCATTCCATTATTCAATGAAGACAAGGTTCCCCAATAAATACATTTCAAAAGTTAAGCAATACTAATAGTTATGTCTGCTAGATTGGAATAAGGCAAGGTTGATACAAAATATTGAAGGCAGATTTTCTTTATCTAGATTCCACATCAAATTATGTAGACTAGAAAGGTGGAGCCGAGATGCTGCAGAAGTCCTGAGTCCTTAGGCTAAGGGAAAAATTGTTGCTGCCTTTCTCCCTCTGGAAATCTAAAATTTGTTCTTAGTTTTTCAATGTAAAAGAGACAAATACCAGAGAGAAAAATGTGCACTTCTCACTGCATATGAAGATTAAAATTGGTGATAGAGAATTTTTAGAAACAATAAAGAAAAACTCATTTAGCCTCCTGAGTCATAACTAGGTTAATATTCCAACCGATATTCATGGATGAAGAAGAGTGAGCAAGAAGGATATGGATCTTGCCTTTATTAATTTTTGACTAACTGGTGTCTACTCTTAATCCCAGGACAATTATAGCTGATAAAGTTCAGATGATGAACATTGTTTGGGGCTAGTCCACTTGATAATTGAGAGTACATGATATAAAATATTTACTCAGGACACTGGTTCTGTGCAACTTGTCCTCTCCATCAGGTGAGACAAGATAAGGAGAATCTCCAACAGATTCCCAACTAACTTATATCACATATATCTGATCTAATAGAACCACCAGAAAAACAAAGACAAAAAAAGAAACAAGTATTGACCCACCCCTGTGGCTACCCCTGTGCAGGTTGTGCAAAATTCAAGGACTTGGGTTTAAAACCCAGGACTGACAGAAGGAAAAAGAAAAATATCAGCAACAACAAAACCGTAGTGCACATATCTCCACTTGATAAATGATGAGGAATTACAAAATAGGGGCTTAACTTAACATACAGGTAGAAAGAGGACCTTAGTCTTATCTATCTTTGTTCTAGAATTAAGAGGGACAAATCCCAAGTGAAAAAGTCAATCCTATCTTCCAATCAAATAAATCAAGTCTTGTATGTTAATCTTTACCCAAAGCATACAAAGAATATGTAACATAGTCATATAGGGAGGTGGGAAAAATCATCACCTATTCATTGAAAGATAATGTTTCTTGGCTCTACCTAGACTTTTTGAAAGAAGGGTTAGTCATCCAAGAGGAACTTCTCAAGAAAAACAATCTTCAAAGAATTGAGATTTGAAAAGAATAGTGCAGTTTTCTAAACCTTGTGCACTGTGAACATGTAATAATTAGCATTCACTGTTGAAGCTATGAAGCGATTTCTCTGTCAGGAGATTCAGAGGACTTGGCACCCTATTTTCCGATTAAAATAAAGACTGAGAGACAACTGCAACCATGTCTGAATGTCTGTGGCTGTTTTCCCCACAACCAACAACCATAAATTCCCAACTTTTAAACTGCTAAAACCATGGAAACATTAATAATGACCTTCCTTTCTTAAACCTCAACTTCCCCTCCCACTTGTACTTTTGGCCAGTTTGCTCACTTCAAAGCAAGTCAGAGCATCCTGTTCAGTTACTCAGTAGGACCTCTGTATCTTCATCTAACACCTCCATACTTCTCCTAGTTCAGTGACAAGAATTATGTAAACTCTAAGCTTTTGCTTTTATTCTTTTATTTTTTCCAGTTGCCCTGGAAAGATTGTGTTTGGGCAGTTTCATCTCCAAGAGGCAATTACTGGTTTTCTAAACACACACACACACACACACACACACACACACACACACACACACACACACACACACAGCTGTAACAGAAAGTATACATGGAAAATGTTTTTCCACACAGCCAAGCAAGTGTTATACAATGTTTTGCTTTGCTACCAGTAGAAATAAACAAAGGCAGTTGTTTATTGCCAATTAAACACACTACTTTTCAATTGAAATAATAGTAGCTATCAATATGTCCTCAGTATTTATTTGTCAGGCATATGGACAGAGTACTCTACAGGGGTCATCTTTACCTGGATGATCTCCATAAGTCTATCATTCAAACTTTATAGAACATAAATGAGGTTAAGAGAATCTGAGTAACTCACAAACATTTAATGACTAGTAAAGTCAGTGTTCAACCCAGAGTCTACTGGAGCTGGCCATCACGCATGGTGCCTGGTTACAGTTAGCATGCAGTCCAGGCTCCTGATCTTTTGAAGGAACTCTGTTACTGAAATCATCTGGTAAAAGCTAAGAAAAAGTCAAAGTATTTTTGGTCATAAAATGAATATGGCCACTGACCATAGCAGTAATAGTGATCTTCTACCCCACTCCAAGTACAGTTTCTTCTTTTCTGAACTTTCATTGTGTTATTCATACTGTTAGTTCCCTCCCACCCACCCACCCAGACCCAGGACTTGAATCCAGGGGTATGTAGCTGGGGCGCCTGTGAAGGTGATTGACCTAATCATTAGTCCACAAGGGCCTGATTATCATATGTCTTTGATTTTGTTTCTGATAACTTCGAGGGCAAAAAAAAAAAAAATTATTTCATTTTTATTCAGACAAATTGATTCGTCTTTATGCTTTCTTTATTATGTTTAAAAAAATTATTTCCTCACTTGGAAAATGTCTTTCTAATATTTTGCTGTTTGTGCTATTTCATATATTGATCCTCTTTGATTTTCTAGTAAAAGTAGATATGCATGTGTGACATTCAAATATTAAGTCTTTCCTTAATTAGTTTTCATTTCCTAGTGCTAACAAATATTTAACTCTCCTTGTCAACCAAGATACTAAAATGAACACCATAAAGTCAACTGATTAGGTGATTTGTGGATATAGACTCATGAGAAGAACAATTGTTCTGCTTTCATCTATTTTCTTTTCCTGGGAGAAGAAATATTCTTACTTTGACCTCTTCCATTTAGCTAATTAATTAGATTTTTATGATCTTTATACAATGAATCTGATTCCTAGGGTTTGAAGGTGTATAGAATTCCCAAAGAAATCTTTAATAATAGTGTAAAGTTTAAATCACGATTAAAATAGATTAGCTAGTGTCAGAAGCAGAGTCTTTGACTAGGCCAGAAATATGCAAGTTCTATCCCCTTGCATGTCAAATTCTAACAGAAGATTTTTCAGTGCCAGATTCTTCGCTGCCTCTCCGAAGTCCCCTTCTCCCCATCTTGAGTCTGCCTGCCAGTGGAGGAATCTGGACCGTGGAGTCGCCAAGGCATCCCCTTCTCCATCATAACAGCAAGACGAGCAGTCACAGTATGGCCGGTAAGAGTTTGGTAAGACTCTGGCTCCAGTCCCTTGGCCTCATGTGACCCTGTCTTTCTGCCATATCACTCATCTCCCAGAAAGAAACATATTTCCCAGTCTCTTCCACATCAGAGTAGACGAGGATTTTGAGTCCTGAGTGTTAAATGACCTAGGTAGAAAAAAGGTCCAGCCTGGCTTCCTTAGGAGGGAGATGAGATGAATGCGGGGTAGAGAAGCACAATGAGACACTCTCACTTTGCCAAATCCCCAACCCTATTTTGGCCTTAGGCAATGCCAGAAGAGAAAGCCAAAAGGAGGTGGGTGGATAAGTGGAAACAGGGCCTTCTCTTCCCTGTGCTGCCTGGCTGAATATCTGTAAACACATCTTCACCACCCTTCCCCATACAGGAAACCAGGGGAGATGCACAAGCTTGCCTAACAGCGGGAGCCCTGCCACCCACATAAGGTGCCTCTGTAGCAATCCAAGAGGCTAGACATGGAGGGTGGTGTGGGTGGGGCCAGTGTGGTTCCACTGAAGCCCATCCAATGACAGTGACCTTTCCATTAACAACCAGAGTTCTGGGTGCTGCTTCCCAGAGGTAAGTGGAGGAGTGTTGAGACACAAAACAAAATCAAAATGTTTTCTTCCTTTCCTTTCCTCAGCACCACACTTTCAACTCTCCCCTAAGAACTGCAGACCCCTCAAAAAGTGAGGGGGCACACCTGACACCAAGGCAATCCCCTAGAAAACAGCTCAGTGATTCTGCCTGTGGAGAAAAAGGCAGGTTGGAGAGCTGCGGTACCGAAAGCCCAGCCCACAGATCCATGGCCATAGCAGAGCCTGTAATTAAATGCAAATCTGCCTGAAGCTCTCTTAACACATGAAACAGAAAGTAAATGTCTGATGGCCTAGGGCCCTGGCCAAACTCCAGCTCAGGGGACTAGTTCAAAGGAAAGAAGTCTGATAGGGACAGTATAATCCAAGTTGGCTGCTAGGAGCTTCTCCTCTGCTGTTCTGTAACATTCTATACACACCCCCTCCCAATACTTAATAACATCACTAGTACCCTATTGATGGAAGGTTTCCACTGGGTCGTGATGAAGGTTGACCTTTTCTGGACTTGACATCCTTGGTCCAAGACCTTAGGTCTACACCGTCTAATGAAGTGGTCACAAGATACACGGCTCTTGAGTGCTTGATGAGCATTAGGTGAAGGACTCTTGGTAATTTGGTGGCGGGTGTGACATGTTATCATATATTTGAAGAAAGGTGAACCTGCACATATTATTATTCAATTATTCTTAAAATGAAAGTTACTTCAATAAAGATTAAATTCTTTTAAAAATAATCAGTATTAATGTTTTTAAATCAACATAGAAATACTCAGGAGAAATAGTTAAAAAGAAATGAGGTAAAGTTATTTTTGAAATAACATTTCTATCTGGAGCCACGTTTCATTCTGAGTCATTTGCTGTGGGAAAAATGCTTAGTAATCACCCAAGAGTCCTAAAGGATGAGAAGGCGACAGACTGTCGGCCAAACCACAGCAAGGAGGCCAAACTCAACCTTCAGGCCTACGGTAAAGACGGAACAGAGCAGAAGTCCAAGCACACACACTGCAAAGAAATGTCTGAAGAAGCTTAAACCACTAATCTGAGCACCCGACAGTTTCCCAAGCTTCTCTTCAGCCTGAATTACCTGTGTTCTCTGGCCAACCTTTTCATATATTCCTTAAAGCTGAATTTGAAAAATTCATAGCAAATCAAAACCATGGTATTCTATCACCTCACATCTCACCTAATAGGACGTCCACTATCAAAAAATTTTTATTTCAGTATGATCTATATTTCCTTAACAGATGACGAACAACTTTTCATGTGCCTGTTGGCCATCTACATATCTTCTGTAGAGACATATCTATTCAGATCTTCGGCCCACTGTTTAATAGAGTTGCTTGGTTTTTTTTTTCTGTTGTTGAGTCACATGATTTCTTTATATTTTTGGATATTAATCCCTAGTCAGATGTACAAATTCTTTTCCCATTCAGCAGGATGACTTTTCATTTTGATAATAGTTTCTTTGGCTGTGCAGAAGTTTTTTAGACACCTGAAACTTATATAATGTGATACACCAATATTACTTCCATTTTTTAATTTAAGAAAGGAAATAACAAGTGTTGGCAAGGATGTGAAGAAGCTGGAATGTCTGTGCACTGCTGGTAGGAATATAAACTGGTGTAGCCATTATTGAAAACTATATGGAGACTCTTCAACAAATTAAAAACAGAATTGCTAGATGATCTAGTAGTTCCATTTCTGGATATACATCCAAAAGAACTAAAAGAGAATCTTAAAAGAGCATTTTCACACCTATGTTCACAGCAGTACTATTCATAATGGCCAAGAGGTGGAAGAAAACCCAATGCTCATGAACAGACAACAGGATAAAGAAAATGTGTTTTTATATACACACACAATGGAAAATTATTTAGTTTTAAAAAAGGAAATCTCAGTACGCCCTGGTGGAGTAGCTGTTAGGTCAATAGCCTCTGGAGAAGTACAGGCCACAACCCCGGCTTTCAGCCCTTGGTTTGGGGATAAATAATTAGTGTGAACAACTAAATAAAGACAAAAATAAAATGCTTCTTCCTCCTCTCTCTTCCTGTCTACCTGCCTACTCACCTTCATTCCTACCTGCACCTAAACTTTAACATATATAGATAGATAGATAGATAGATAGATAGATAGATAGATAGATAGATAGATAGATAGATAATCAAAAAAGAAAAGAAAACCTCCTATAGACTAAAGGATGAATCTGGACTACACTACACCAAGTGAATAAGCAAGTTACAAAAGGACGAAGATTACACCGTGTAGCTTCACTTAAATGAGGCATCTAAAGTGGTCAAAGCCATACAAACAGAAAGTAAAATGCTGGCTTCCAGTCTAGGGGAAAGTGGGGAATGAAGAGTTATTATTTAATAGGTACAAGGTGCCAGTGTGAGAAGATTTAAATGTTCTGGAAAAGAGTGGTGGCGATGGCTGCACAGTAATGTGGACACACTAAATGCCACTGAACTGCACACTGAAAGGGTACAGATGGGAAACGTCATTTTATATGTATGTGACCACAATAAAAAAAAAAAAAGAGGAAGTTTTGAAAAGAGAGGGGTGGGAAGGAGGGCTGGAATGGCCTTGGGTCACTACACAGGAGCCTCTGCATGGCCCCTGTGACTGGCGGGAATGGTGGGACACCACCACTCTCTAAACCCGAGAGTATCTGTGTCTCCCAATACAGCCACAACCTTTTCATATTATGTACATACAGTACGACTCAGAAAATAGAGCAGCGATACACAGACAAACGAGATGGAATCAGAGAGCGCTGAGCACACACTCTGCTATTAGAATTATTTCTTTGAACCCTTGAACCATTCATATTTTCAGCCCTATGCTCACCTGTGCCAAAATCAGTAACGACAATAAAAATGAGCTATGCTGGTGGTTAAGAATATTCTTTCGGGTGCTGTTATTTCTAAACTGATTTAACAAGGTAATAACACTGCACAAACACTTTCAGAATGACAACATTTTTAACACACCCAGAGATATAAAACCATTTCACAAATCAGGAAACTGAGATCAATGAAATCATCTGTCCAAGAGCACAAGGGAGATGAGGCTTCGCTCTGGTCTGCTGGACTCCAGTCTCGTGTTCCTGACTACTGAAGAAGGTAAGCACACGTTTGGAAACAGAGGCCCTCCATGCAGGAATAACATGGTTCAAAACCTAATTCTGTTTTGAATTAGGCTGACTACCATGTCAATTGGAAAGTCTTTTTTTTTTTTTTTTTAAATCTCTGAAACTCAGCCCCACAAAAAGGAATCAAAAGAAAGTGACACAACCTATGGAAGACAAATTCTGGTTGGGGAAGGTGGTCAATAATTGGCTCTCCAGCAGAGTCTTTTTCTCTAAATTATATATTAAAGGCATTATTTTATGAGAGGGGAAAAATTCAGTGAGAAAACTGAAATATACTCAAATTGGTTCTTAATGATGATGTCTTCAAACTCATTTATGTTTTGTAAAATATTGTACTTTTCTATATAAGTCAAGCTATGCTAGAAAAAGCATCATCAGAGGATTTAACTCTTAATCCACAAGTGACGGTGGGCCTAGACTCACATTACAACGCTATCATGTACACCATGGAGCTCAGAGGGGCTGGAATAGAAACACAGGGAGCAGCAGCTTCCTGAATCTGTCCTAGTCATTTCCGCTCTCACCCGGAAATCCAGACAATCACTAACAGGCATATCATGGGATCAAAACCGTCGTTCCATAAGAAGCTTAAAACCACACAGACTTTTCCATTTGTTCTACTCTTCCCTTTATAAATGCACTTTCTGAAACTCTCAAACTTCTAGCTCTGACAACAGAAGTTTTCTGACACAGGACTCTGTCTAGCCCCTCATCCCTCTGTATTCATTGTTAAGTGTCTGGAAAACACAAGAAGGGGAAACAAAGGGCAAATGCCAGTCTGTGACCTCTGTCTGGACTTACCCAAGCGTGGTATGTGAATCAGGTGTGTGGAATGGAAGTTTCCATGACAACGAGACTGCAGAGCAGGCAGGGGGAGCTGCATACTCTACCAAGGTAATAGAAGCACTGAGGCCTCCTGTGGACACTGAAGGGGGACACAGCAAGTTCTGAGTTCTAGGTCCTCAGTGATTCCTTCCTCCACTCTCTGCTTTTAGTTTCCTCCCTCTGATCCTTGGGGATAATTTATCATCTCAGTTTTGCGGGGTGGGAGGTGGCAAATGAGAGACAAAATAAAGACATTCTCTACAGTGAGTTACATATTAAAAAAAAACAGAAGGGACTACAAGAGCAAAGTGTCTTTATGTAAAAAAAAGCAAACTATTAATCAAAAGTGTGGGCTATATTACCAATCCAATAGACTCTGCCTATCTCAGAGAAATACTTAACATTTTCACCAAGCTGTGTTTTTCCTTGCAATGTGATTTTATTTGAGAACCCAGCCCAGAATGAAAAATTCCTGAGTTATGCTTTCTATTTCATGAAATTTCAAATTATATTTGCTGCAGACCACTACTTTAACATTATTCTAAACCTTCAGGAATTTTTTTTTAATAGCTTGCTTTTATAAACCCATGACTTGGAGCCAAAGGAAAAATATATACATTGTTAATGAAATCAAGGCTGGCCTTGGTTATCTAGCTGGAAAAAGACTGAATGCCAGGTCTGTGTGGACATTATGGACTTTCAAGTCATTTTCCTAACTTGAAATTCACAGAT
This sequence comes from Solenodon paradoxus, assembly GCA_004363575.1. Lineage (NCBI taxonomy): Eukaryota > Metazoa > Chordata > Mammalia > Eulipotyphla > Solenodontidae > Solenodon > Solenodon paradoxus. The sequence goes on from RJWH01002168.1 coordinate 21,584, forward strand.
GTTTTAAAAAAGAACCAAAACAACACTGGTACTCCGGATCTAAATCATGCAAGTGAAAATTCCCACTTCTCCACTCTCCCTCTTGTCCAGCTTTACTTTAGGAGAGGCCTTTCAATTCCTGTAAATCCTATAAGTCCTGGTGTAGTATGATACACCAGAGACAGAAGAAGAGAGAACGGCTGGGTGCCACCTCTGTGAATGGCTCAACTTCAGCAGATCATCCTTCCAGATTCCAGAGGAAATCTTTCTACACTGCAAACGTGATGATATCACACAGGCTCCAAATCTTTCAAATGGTTCCTCTTTATACTCTGAGAAGTTCAGGTATCTATCCGGGAATTCTACAACCACATGTGATCTGTCAACCTCTTCAGTTTCATCATTTTCTATTCTCTAATTTGCCCTCTACAATCCCAGGAGAAGTTGATTTAAAAAAAAATGTGTATGACACTCTTTTTATTTTTTGGACAATATACATGTACGTAGATATTTCAGGTGGGCAGGTTCGCTCTTCATCACATATAGAGATATAAGAGACAGAGACATATAGATTTAGATACAGATATCACACTTTGCCCCCATCTCCGGATCTGAGCTGATCTCTCACCCCTGTGCACTGGACCCCACACTGCCACTCTCCATCACTCCCTTCCCCTCTGGTAACCTCAGTTCTGTCCTCAGAGTCCAAGGGTTAGTTTGTTTGGTTTGGTCAGTTTGTTTGCTTTGTTTCTTTGTATTTTACATGAGTGAGAGATCATTTGGTATTTGACTTTCTTCTGAGGTATTTCACTTAGCATAAGTCCCTTTAGTTCCATCTACATTGTTGCAAATGGCCAGATTTTCTCTCTTTTTAATAGCTGAGGAGTCTTTCATTGTTTTATTAACCACATCTTCTTTAGCCAGTCATCTGACAAAGGGCATTTAAGACTGTTTCCATGTCTCAGCTATTGGAAATAAGGATGCAAAAGACCATAGGGGTGCATACGCCTTTATGAAATTTTAGCATCATATTTTTAAGTTATTAAATTTTTTATTAACCTCTCTTACCTGTTGTACTTTGTTACTGAGTCCTACAAAGGACACTAAACCCTTTACCAGTATCTAAGCTAAGATATCACTTGCTCCAAGAAACCTTAGTCCCTGGTACCATTTCAACTTCACATTCTTCTAGATGCATCCACAGCACTCCAGTTTGACTACCCTGGACCACCACTGCCTTCTTTCTGTCTATGATCCCATCCAAGTCAAAGAGAGAAGACAACAAATCTTGTTCACCTTTGCCTTAACTGGAGACCTAAACACGTAGGTGGTGGTCAATTAAGAATTATGAAAAATTAAGGAATGAATGAATGAACTTATGAATCAATAGACTATACTTAATAGCAGACAAGGCTTGATTGATCTCTGACTACATCAGGGTCCAGGAATTACAGTCAGTTATGCTGCTTACTAATCTTGTGACTTTCAGGAGAGCTACCTAATTCCAGAGAACCTCAGATTCCTATTTTTAATTGGTGTAACTACACCTGCCCAAGATTACAGAAGCATCAAATGAGGTAGGGTTGGTGACGTACTCATGACAAGTCTAAAAAACGTCTATACAATGGCATTTCCAGTAGGAGAGAGAAGGGAGCTAGCATAACTACTGCAGGAGAAGTCGTAGTCAGAAATCTGAAGAAAGCCATGTAACACGACTAGCAAGGCCTAGAATTCATGGTAGGCTTTCACAGATGGCCCAGATTGACTTCCTTCTGAGAGAATTATGTTTCCCTTTTGCCTATTTTGGGCCTAGACATCCTTATTATCAACTTCCCACTTACATACAATGTTCGTTTTCATCAAATACTACTACTAAAAATAGTTATTGGGGTATTTGTGGTTATTTCCATTGATAACGTGCCCCATGCAAATCCCTCTAATCCTTCAAAATCCATAATAAATCTCAACCACATCTATCCAGGTTTTCTTGAGTAAACTAGCTCACATCCAACTCTCATTCCCCCTTAACCTCCCTGAGGGACTCAGGGACCATATTTCTCTATAAAGTACTTTATGGATAAATGATTCACAAATACAGGCCTGGGCCCCTTTCTACAATGTGGAGAGTACAAAGAATGGAGACATGACAGAGAAAGAAAGAAGCAAGAAGTCTATTAAAAGGCAGAAAATAATTCACTGGAATGTTGAGGTAACAAAAATATACAACGAAATGATGAGAAAAGTAGCTAGTCAATCAGTTCCTGCAGACTTCAAGATTATGTGGTAGTTACACTATTTAGTGGTACATATAGAAAATGACACATTAGAAAGAAAGCACTTTCAGAGAGAGGAGGGCAAATAGGCAACCTGTTTCCCAAAATGAATACACAAGTAATTCTTTATCGTGGAAAAAAAAAAATGAACAAAAAGACAGAAGAAATGGAAAAGTCAAAGGAAATAGAGACCAAGTGGAAAAAGAACCATTAGAGTTACTCAACATTTTTCTGAGTACTGAGTTTTCCATGCATAGGGCACTGTTCTAGATATGTGTCTGGGGTACACCAGGAGGGAAGAGGGTATGCAGAGAATTAAAAAAATAAATAAAACAACCAACATCTGTGCTTGTAAGACCTGGCAGTCTCAGAGAGAGAAAACACACAGGTGAAGGTGCAAGTAAATGTACATATTAGAGGATGAAAAGCATGAAATAAGCTCTGTATAGAGAATAAAGTCAGATCATGATGAAGCCATCAGGGGAGCTTTTTTAGAAGAGGTAACATAACAGCTCTGTCTTAAAATATACGTGGAGAGAAAAATGCCTGGGCTAGTACGTCAAGTGGTAGAAACACCAATACAGAGATGGAAGTAGAAATTGCAAGGTCTGTAAGAATAGCAGAGAAATCTGGCTAAAGCAAGACTTACTTGTGATAGTGACAAAAACATGAGTCTGGAAAAGTAGGCTGGACAGTAGGATGACAGATTACATAGAAACAGGAAACCGACTCTCCCTGGTGGCTCAGGCAACCATGCAGACTATGAAAAGCCCAATGACCAAGGTTCACGACCCAGGGCTGGGGACAAAAACCAAAATAGAACAAATAAATAAATGTTTCTTCCTCCTTTGTCTTCCTTTCTGTCTGCTCACTTTCATTCCAGCCTGTCTTCCTTTGTCTCTCTTAAAAAAAAAAGCGGGGGGGTGGGGTGGGGGTGGGGGGGTGGCGGGGATTGAAAGGAATTTCATAGAGCAAAAAGAAATTAAAAATAACAGAAGAGAAAGGGAAAAAAAGTACGTGACTAAGCTCATCATTAGGTAAAGTTTAAACTAAATCTCTGTATGCTACAAAAATAAATAAGTTCAATAGCAAACAGGGGATAATATCATAAACATATAAGTCCCACAGATCAATAAAGAAATCATTACAACCCCAATAGAAAAAAGGTTTCTAGAGAATTTACAAAATCCAATAAATAAATTGCCAATAAAATGTAAGAGTAAAGGTTACAGCAATATAAATAATTCACAAAGAAAAGGGAATTAATATCACAAATGATGTATTAGTTTTCCTGGCAGATTAGGGAAGTTCTGAAAAAAATAGGGAGGTCAGTAATGATATAGGACAGCAAGATGGTGATCTGAAGTATTAGAATTTGGGAATGAACAAGATCCCTTAGAAGCAATTTAGCAATATGTACAGGCACCCTTAAAAATATACAGTAGTTCTCGTACAGAAATCTAACTGAATAAAATAAAATAATCATTTAGGAAGATTACACATGCCCCAAAATGCTCCTCACAACACTGCCTACACCTAACCCAATAAACTCACCAACACCAACCACACAATTAGTACAGCAGCCAAACCTAGAGGAAAATTGTAAAAATAAATTGTGATATAGACACAAGACCATTAAATACCATGTCGAATTTATTGTTACAGGAAGAAAGTCGGAACTTAAAATCTTACAAAATGTAATCCTACTTATATAAAAATTCATATAGACCTAAGTACATAGAAATAAACACTAAAGAAAAATACAGCCAAATTCTCTCTAGGTTATATAATTATAGGTTTTTTTTAATCTTCTTCTGGAGGCCTATTATTTTCCAAATTTTCTACAATAAGCATGGATTACTATATAATTCCAAATGTATTTAGATACTCAAAAATGAAATAAACATTTTAATTGCACATAATATTTGAATATCGCTGTCCATAAAAAGTGAAAATAATCCCTACTCTCAACTCCCTGGAGGTAGAACTTCAATTCTCTGTGTTACTACCCGTGACACTAAAGATAATATGTAAGATTGCTCCCTCCACATTTTATGCCTATAAATTTTTAGAAGTCCTTTCAATCAATGCTTTCTCCATAAGTAGGTATTTATGACAAGAGTAAATGTCAACATTATATTGGATCTTGATTTTTTTCCACAAGGCCTCAACTCTTCTCTTCCTTCTCTTCTCAGCTCTTCCTCCTATCCATCTGAGTGCACATATGTGTGTGTGTCTTTTATAATAGACAGACATCCCCCTTAAAAATTGCTCTCAGAACAAGCTGGTAGCATTTTTTCTGTAATTTACGTAATGTTCAGAGTAGCACCCTCTATTCAAAGATGACTTACAAGTTTCAAAACTACAACTCAATTTTTGGTGCACTTCCAGGATATTTACAAGCACCATGTGTGGTATCACAGAAAAAAAGGAAAAGACACTTTGTCAGAAGTCAACGTGATAGTCATTTAAAACGACATGTGACAAACTACTTTTGCACAGCAAATGCTCATCCATGCTGGGGCCAGGACAGGAAGCAGAAGCTGGCAGCAGCCCACCACTGGAGAGAGGGGGGAAAAGTGGTAATTCTAAATGAAAGAGAGAAGCTTGAAATTTTTCTATTACCAAACCAGGCAATTAAAACATGAAATGTGAAATCTGAGGCACTGTAAATTTCCTAATATGGCAGAAGTGCTGAGTTTCCCAAACGATGTTTTCTCATCTTTCAACATCTCAAAGATCATGCCAAAACCCCAAAGAAACATTTCCATTTTGAAAACAAAAATAAACCACACACATCCACATTTTATTAACAGTGTTGTCTTGCTTGAAAGACCCTGCCTCTTCGTCAAAAAATCCCATTGCAGTTCACCTAAAAGTTATCACTATTGAAAACGTCTGTGCAAAATAAACTGACATGTACAGGTGAGTTAGGTGGGTCTGAGGCAAAAGTAATCAAATCTCCTCTACATTTTCCTTCCTTGAAACTAAATGTTATGTTCCTCATCATCACACCTAAGGGCTTTGTAAATATGTTCTACATCTTTAGCAGCATTTTTCAAGAGAGAGTGTAGAGAAGGAAAGTTGGCATCAGAGACACAGTTTCCAGCCAAGCACCCAACACATGGAGACCTGAGATAGGAGGACACAAGCTAAGAACTGAAAATTCCACAATAAATTGTCAGACAGAGCAAAGGACATATCAAAGATCCCACAATTAAGAACTATAAATTTTTGTTGGTGCTGCCATGAAAAGGGAAAAAAAACGGTCTCATGGCATATTATGTTGAGAAACAGGAAAATGTCCTTAAATATGGCGCACGTCTTCCTCAATTCAGACACCCACAGACCGTACCTATATGCTCAGCAGAGAATCAATCACATGGGGTGAACAGCGGAAATATTTGATGTAGAATCTACTCACAAAATGCTTCTATTTTTTTGAGGGAGGAAAAAAAAATCACACATAAAAGAATAAGAAATCTGCGCTCATTTATTGCACACTAGAAGATGAACCATGCCGCGAAAATGGTCAATTCAACCTGAAAGTCTTTGGAGAAAGGAACCATCATAAAATGCCTATCTGGACAGCCTTAACGACTTAAACTGTTAAGCCGATAAGTCTCTGCTGGGACTATAGGCCACCTCCAGCCCATCAGGTAAGGTGATGCTGAATGAAGAGGATTGACTCAGGATGAAGTAGGAACCAAAGAAGAGAAGTCTGGTGCTCTTTCCAGTCAACAGATTGAAGATCAAATCCTTCCCAGCTACTTGCTTATATGCATTGGGCACATTAATTAATCTTTTCTATTCCCTTTATTTAATGCACTTTTGTCTAAAACTATATTGCAGACTCTCTTCTAAGCTCTGTACGATTCTTTACTTAACCTCAACAAACAAATGAGGCTCACTCTGTTATTGTCTCCACTTGTACAAATGGGGAAACTGAGGGCACAGATAGATTATATACTATGAAGTTGGCAAATTTATGATTCACATCCAGCAGAATGGCTGACTTCTGAAGTCTGAGTTCTGGAGTCTGAGTTCTGAAGTTCTACATGATCTCACTTATAAAATGCTTCCATTTCCAGGCTGGGGTAAAGATAGAGTAGAATGTAGGGGCAGCACCCAGCACAGTGCCTGGCCTTTAGCAGAGACTGAGTCATTTCTGTCCCTCCTCCCACTCCTCTCTACTCCTCCCCTCACTGAGTGGCTGGAGGGAAGGCTCTGCACAGCAGGCATCTAAGTCAGTCTGAAAAAGACTCAGAGGCTCCCAGGCAAGCTAGCAGACAACCTTCTGTATTCCCGGAGGCCTGCAACAAGCGCTCCAACTTTAGCAGAGCATTTTCAGACAGAGACTATTTCTTAGAATCACTAGACAAGCCACAAGCACTGTAGATGAAATTTAGGGAAGTTGAAAGGTCTGTAATTTTTAAACCAAGAACCATATATACCTATAAACCTCTCTCTCTCTCTCTCTCTCTCTCTCTCTCTCTCTCTCTCTCTCTCTCTCTCTGCTCTCTCTCTCTCTCTGCTCTCTCTCTCTCTCTCTGCTCTCTCTCTCTCTCTGCTCTCTCTCTCTCCCTCTTTCCCTCTCTCTCTCTCCTCTCTTCTCTCTCTCTCTCACACCCCCTCCCAGAGGGAGAAATGATCTACTTTCCAGAAACTTCCACGGCCTAGAAACTGGCACAGTGTATCAAGCTGCGGCTTTATGACTGACCAGACACATGGGGAGCTAAAGGACAAGATCCCTTTTGAAAATTATTAAGACTCAAGGGGCCTGGGGAGCTGTGTTGGAAAACATTTTTAAAAAATTGTGCTCCTTTTTTGGGGCAATATTTCATAAATGACTGATAACAAAAGAAAGGACAGAGACTATTTGTATATCTCAAAAATACTCCCAAATGTCATTAAGAAAGGTACACATGTCATCGGTTAAGGGACTTATCTAGCCGGGCAAGCAGGAACTTGCACAAAATAGGGGATTTAAGGTCCTTGGAATTTTCCAAGAGTACCAGTACCTGTTGCTAATTATAAGACGTTTACACAGGCTACCAGGTACAAACGCTGTCTAAAAACTCTTCAAAGTTTTCCATAATGAAAGCCCTATTTCATGCTAAAACAGCATAAGACCATTACTTTATGACAAGAAAAAAAAATGACTGCAATGAAATCTCGAAACCACCATTGAGACTCTGAGAATGTGCTAACAAGGTTTAAAAGTAATTAAGATGGAAAGTGAGTTGACTGGCTACATTTTCCATTGCTGCCACTGTGGCTCCTGGGTTCATCGAGGCCTGCCAACTTTTGCAAAATTACAATCCTCCCATCCCTGTGGTTTCTAGAACTATAAGCTGCTATTGTGCACAGGACAGATTTTCTGCTTTAGAAATTCAGGGACTGGCAGTCAGCTCCCAGGGCATATTGCTGATCAGACTCCGCAAAGAGCCCAGGTGCACGCACCAGGCATCAAGTCCTTCATTCATTGGAATCGCTGCCCAGTACAAGTGAGAGGGGTGGGTGAGAAGCCTTCTGACACTCTTCCTTCCAAATGGGAATTTTCTATCAGGACACACAAAAATGGCACCCCTCACCTCGTTCATCTGCACAAGTGCTGTGATGTGAACGATGCCTCTGTCATCCTATACCAGCCACACAGAGGCTCGTGGCTCAGTCCAGAATGTTTAGACAGGGGGGGCACAGGAACAGAAAAGGAAATCGCCTCCCCAGTGCAAGAGGAAGACTGGCTGAAGTTGTCAAACTTCATGGCGCTCTAATGCACAATTCCTTCTACTTACAACTTAAGCTGTTACCCACTGGGTAGGCAGATGTGTTATCTTCCTAGTCAGTTGAAAGCCATGAACAGGGATGCAGGAGGGACAGGGCTGGAGGGAAAGAAAATGGGAGGGAAGGAGAGAGGGAGGGAAGGAGCTGTTGCTTTCTTTTTACCCCCTTCTTTTTTTTTCCCTGTATGTCTGTGAGTCAGCAAAAGCCGGAAGCCTTACAAAACTACTTCAAACAACAAGCTGGAAAGGAGGACAATGGCTTCCACCCCCAGACAGTGAGAAATTGCATTATCCTAAGGGATCCGGGCCACCCGTGTGCAGAGGAGATAAGTGAGCCCCCTCTCTGCTCTGGCCAATGGGAGCCCTGCCGTCACAGCTGCTCACAGAAGTTCTGGGTGGCCTTCCTTCCAGCCGTTCCAAATGGTTCCAAGGCAAAACCCCTGGAGCCGGGAGGCTCAGAAGTGCAGGGGGAAGGAGGGGCCACTGACACAGTGGAGGGTGGCAAGTTGGAGCCCCCACCAGGTGCTCTAAATCCCTTCTGGGCCCCGGGAAATCACACTGCGAACTCCAGACTGACTCCACAGGCAGCTGTGTCAGAGACTGCCTTTCCTCCATTCCCCAGCAATAAACTGAAACTGGGCCTCACAGAATCCAGCAACTGGGGGGGGGGAACTTCCCTGCCAGGCAGTACTTAGTGCTCTAGGAGCAATTGTGTAATTAATGCCACTTGGCGAAAGGGGGGGGACATTCCAAATGCAGTCATAAAGAAGAAAGACGCCTTACCACACACTCTACTCCACAGATGCAAGCCGCCGCTCCCCTCAATCCCAGACAGTTCCCGTTAAAGACTCAGGCATATCCCATCAAGAATTTACATTTGCAGTAAAATTTTAAATTCCAAAAAATGTATTTACTATCCTCTGAATGAAAAAATAAAATAAAATACAATGCTAACATTTGAAGCACAGGGAAGCTACAATCTGAGTTCCCTTAGGGAATACTGTCATTTGCATGGAAAAATTATCTAAATGAAAAACACTAGCTCAACTCATGAATGCGTGCGTACCTGCTGTCCTGTTTTACAGTACTTTTTCCTTTCTTACAATTTTCCACAGTCACGGGTTCTATTTTTGAAGGTTTGCACATCTAAAGCAGATAGCTAAGCAGTCTGTTTGACAAGAAAGTTAGTTCAAAAGTACAAGATAAGCAGATAATATGGAAATCTCATATATTTTCAGGTAGTCCCCAGACCAAGTAACTAACCCCTTTGCAGAACCCAATTTTGCATATAAATTATTTTGAAAGAAAGTATATCATTTCTGATCATATACACAGATAGAAATAGGTGTCATTGTGTGTAACAAATGAGAAAGGATTATTGGGGGATACAGAAGATGGAAAAAAATAATACAAAAATAGAAGCAACTGCTACCATATGAGAACTGACCAAAATTTTTCGTGCAAAATCAAAATGGGTATAGGTGTTACAAATTAAAATTAAGTCGTCTAGCATCTAGATTACTGAAATGGAAGTTGAAAGACAGGGGAGATATATTCCACTAGGCCTTTGATTTGCTGTGGGTCCTATGTGGAATTGTGCCATGCCTGTTACAACATCTGCAAAATGGAGATAACAGTTCATGCTACCTATCTCAGAGAGTTGTGAGAAGATTAGATACCAAGAAAGAAAATTCTCTAAGTCCTTGGAGTTTCTCATAAATATAAGACATGCAATGTAAGAAAATACCAGTACAGTCTACAAAACTGCTTAGTGGCTCAGGCTAGAGAAATAAGAGCACAGGCACCAGCAATGCAAGATGGCAGAGACCTCGCAGGCTAGAACATTAACGACCAAGGAGTTAATGGGCAGCTCTGTCCCCAGCTCCCAGTGAAAAGGTGGGGAAAATAATTGAAATTCAGGTCTACTCAGAAAGCAGCAAACATCCATGGAAAAGAAAAGAAACAGCCCTGCCCCAACAGATCGCCAATAATCAAAAAGAAGTGATTCCCACAGGTAAAACTCCAAATTCTTGCTTAAAGGTCTAGATTCACAAGAAGATAATCAAGTGACAATATTATAGTGGAGGTTTTTCAAGGTTTAGTAAAGTCTCACATTAAAGGCAATTGGCGCGACAGAGGGCTAACTATAGTGACCCTCCCGCTGAACAAAAATGAAGCACAGAGCACACAAGTGACAGGTTTTAAATCAAATTGTACTGGAAACAAATGTGAAAATGGATTGTCCATAGTCACCTAAGACAAACTCTCCCTTTGGAGTTCATAAGAAAATTGAGAGGAGAGTATTACATGTCCACATATCCTAAGATACTGAGAATTGTAAAAAAAATTTTAATTAATTAAACATACCTACAGTATATCATATGATTAATATCAAGCACTTATGGTGAGTCAGTGTCAAGTTGAAATTTAAAAAATAAATAAATATAAAAAATAAATAAATAAAGATGAATACCATCCTACTCCTGATTCTCACGAACTTCAAAATCTAGCAAGAAGGAGACACAGCACAATAAAGTAGAATACAATGTGAAGGGGGTTAGAATCAAGTAGACACAGAGTTCTGAGGAAGAATAGAGGGAAGAAGTAATAATTCTGCATGGAAAGGGAGAGAGGGGAGGGGTTCAAGAAAGTTTCAAAGACTTTGACACTTGAATGGGAACTTGCAAAATGAGTAATACTTCCCCAAACATGGGAAAAGGGAAAGGGCATTCTTGAAAAGTAAAGAGTGGCCCCTATCTCAAGGAAGGTGGAGGTAAATCCTGGTTAAGTGAAAGACAAATGGAGACTATCTGGGACCAACACACCTGAAATGCAAAGTCTTTGCAGAGGAGGAGGTAAGGGAAGGAGAAACACAAGGTGATATTTTTTAAAAGAACTTGATACTTTCTGTAACTCACTACATGAGAATGAAGCAAAATGAACAGGATCAGGAGAGGTGGGGCTCCCCACTGGCTTGAGTCTAAAGACTCAGGGAAATTGGCTGCAACATTGAGGTCAATTCTCCAGGTTTAGGTGAGGTCGAAAAGAAAGCAGAGAAGCCAAAGGACTTGGCAAATTTAACCATGACTCAAAAATGGTCATGACCATGGCTTCTAGGAAAAAATTTAACCATGGCTTCTAGGAAAAATAGTAAGTCCAGATTAGGTGGGTAAAACACAGTGTAGGAAGCTGAATAATGGTCTCCCTCCAGAGATAACAGATCCTAATCCCTGGAACCTGTAAAAATTAGGTGCAGACTGCAGATGAGATTGAATTAAGGATATTGTGATGAGGAGATACTATGGATTATCTCGTTGAGTACTAAATGTAGTCACAAGTAATTTGTTTTTTAAAGGAAAGGTACAGGCAGAATTGAAGGTGGACAGAGGCAGCCAAGCATGGGGAGGAGAAGAAGCATTTTATTTATTTTATTTAGTTGTTCATCTTGGTCGTTCCTGCAGGCCCTGGGACCTCAGGATGCATGTGGGCTGCGTCCAATCCCTACTCCACTCAACCGGGGTGTGCCACATACATGCTGACAAAAGGGAGGCCACGGGTGATATGACCATGATTCAGAAGAAAAAAGAATGTGACCGTGGAAATAGATAGTAGAGTGATAGGGTCACAAATCAACAGATGTCAGCGGCCACCACAAGCTGGAGCAGATTCTCCCCTAGAACCTCTGACAGGATCATGGCTCTGTCAAAACTTAAATTTCTGTAATTTAAGTCACCAAATTTATTACAAAAGTAATAAGAAACTAACACAGTCAGCAAAGAGACAAACCCTCATGCCTCGCCGCCACCCCCCATGCACACACCATGTGCTGGGTTGTCCTGATGACCAGTCTTGATAATCATTCAGAGAGGTTACCTCAACTATGGAGAAAAGATTTAAGTCCAAGCTGAAACCTTCAAGAAGACTAGATTATTAAACCGAGTAACTGACCAACAAGCAGAAAATGTAACCCAATAAAACTCCAGATTAAGTCAATACTGCAAATAATGGCCACAAATGATGCCACATAGACAAGAGGGAAATCACTCAATGGTAGTGGAACAACAGAAGAGATATGGACACTCAGACCTCATTACTGGGTCCCCAAATTTCTGGTCTAAGATAGTTACTAATTTTAAAGGTCTGATGGATATGGGAAGAGGGTAAGAGGAGAATGGAAAACATTTACATGTACACTGACTCAATTAGGGCTTACTCAGGAACTAGAACTGGAGCAGAACTAGACCACTGTATCAAAGACATCAGTGGATCCAGCTGTGAGAAAATCATGGAAACACAGCAGATGACATACGAAATGCTGGAAAAGCTTCAAATATGCTCTTTAGTCAATGATGAAAATAAATCCAGGAGGTCTGTATCAGGAAGGTGGACACAGAGTAGGTTCTCAACAGTAGACTATCTAGCCATGTAAGAAGATGATTATGAACCGTTAAGGCTGGAGATAATAGAAGCTAAATGTAAGAATGGGAAAATGGTGGATTAGAAAACATTGGAAGAACATGAAATTAGCTGCATAGGGAATAAGTGACTAATGGCATAGTTCCGGCATGTCAATGACAACACCACCCTCGAAGTACCAAACTCAAAAAATTAGAATAGAACAGAGAAAAAGAATTTATCTCTGGCTATATTAAGTTTAACACACTGGGAGCTCATGCTGGAGTTTGAAACTCAGAATGTCAAAAATGCCTGGATGCTTGAGAAAGTTATTTATAATGTGCTCTTTCTTCTTCCTCGGATCAATGATTAGGAAAAGGATTAAAAGAAAAGATTTCTAGAATTTTAATATCCCAACGATGACATATCTGAACTCTACTAATAACACCTACTTATCAGAAAAGACTGGCATTGGCAATCCAAAAGTAAATATACTGGAATTTTTCAAGGATGAGGAATAACTCTTACCATTAGCCATTTCCCTTTTCCAAGACTTTTGAGGACATTTAGTGGGACAGACAGCAGAGAACAATGATCCATGGACTGAGGCCTCTGAGAAGGATCTTCAGGGATGTCTTAAAGATGAAAAAAAAAAGGTATACATTTTAAATTTTCAGGGGACATCAAGTCAGACTCTGCAAAGCAATAAAGGCAGATACATACTACCAAAAAAGAATAAACAATTTCACCAATATGAACCAACTGGGAAAAGAGTTGAGGAAAAGCAATTAATAAAAGCTCAGATTTATCTGGTGAAGAAAATACACACAAACTAGATACCAAAAAAAACCATTTTATTTGAGCCCTACGGTTGTAGATTCCATCCTCTTCACGAACATGCTCAGGTGTGCAGAGCTCTGTCACAGAATGCAAGCAGCTCTGCCCACCGCCAGACTAGGAGTTATCATGACTGATACTAACAGAAAGAAGAAATGAGCTTAGAGGGGACAGGATTTGAAATTCCAGATTAGACAGTCTGGTAGGGGGACAATGTGGAAAGACAGCGAAATACAAAGGATGGTGATGTAATCCCAGCCCACAAATAATTGTGTGTGCAAGGCTCTTGACCATAAGAAGTGCAGAGGAGCCGATAAAACAGCACCTCTATCTTAGTAAGATTTTAGACAAGAAAACTCAACAAATATTCATAGTGAACACATATGGATAAAAAAGGCCTAGTAAAATCATTGTCAATATGGCACACTCAGTGGCTCAGCTAACTGAGATGGCTGGGGTGTGGACCACGTAGGCCAAGGAGGCCCAAGGAGGTGGGGGGAAAACAAATGACCACAATGGGGGACCAGGACCAAAATGAACTTCTAAATAAATAAAATTGCTTCTTCCTCCTCTCCCTCCTTCCCTCTATATATGTAAAGAAACATATGAGCAAATATGATCTTATTACTAAACATATTATGGGAGACAGGTCATGAGATCCAGACAGATCAGATGAATAACAGAGGCAATAATCAGTAAAAGCCAAAATATATCCAAAAATCAATCACACCACCTTTAATCTGCACAGTACTCATATGAATGCTGCTTCATATAGCATCTCATCCCAGGCGGAGTTCAGTATATATTGTTTCTCCAAGTTTGGACCATGGATTCATTCCACATTCTTTAACTTAATGCCCACTGTATAAATTGTACTGAAGAGAACTAGAAGCACAAGTAATAACGGCAAACTTCAGGGAGATAAAAACTAATTAAACCCCAAATATAAAATAGTAGACTATAAAAACGGAAATATAAAAAATGGATAGGTAACAGATATTCATATAATGTAATAAGGGAAAGATGGAAAATAAGGATTATAACAGAGGAGTATAGAGAATGAAAAAACATGAGGTTTTGAAGAATGAAATATTAAAAAAAATACGTGTTTAGGAGAATCTAAAGGACTGGAACAAAAGAAGTTAAGAATGAACCTGACATGAAGGAAGGTAGGACATTAAGCCTAAGAAAAATTATTGCTGCAAAATAAATAATACGGGCAAATGACAACAGGATCATATGAAGAGATGCTGATTGAGGAATCTGAGTTTTATTTAGAACCACCCTACATTTCAGATTTGAGGAATGAGGAATAACATAAAATATTGGCTTTAATAAAAAACCAACACAAGAAAGAGAGGACTGTATATCTGTGCCCTAAAGACCAGATTGGAGGCTGTTAAAGTGATTTCAGCATAGCCAGGAGTTCCTTACCAGTGAGGAAGCAAGGAAAAAGATGATATCGGGACCACTGGAAGAAAAAGAATGAATTCAAAGTCTTCAGCGACTGTGTAGATAGAGGGGAAAAAGAATAGGAAAAGTTTTAAAATGCAATAATCAAATGAAAAAAGGTGGTGATAATTTATGAAATAATTTTGCTTTGAAGACACTGAATTTGTGGTGCAGATAGTATATCCCAGATACACACACACACACACACACACACACACACACACACAGAGAGAGAGAGAGAGAGAAAGAAATGCTCGTTTTGAAAGGAAGTTGAAATAATGATACAGACTTAGCGACACCAGAGAATGCACTTAGAGGCCAGAGACTGAAAAGGTTTTGGAATTTCTCAAACACACCTCACAGCTTCTGATTTTAGTGGCAAACTCTCTGGAAAAATTCTAAACCAAAGAGATTAGAAATGCTTCAGAGTTGTGCTTAGGCTTATACAGGGAACACATTCCTCAAAATATTTCAAAGACAAATATCTGACAAGCAAAAGTCACCCTAAAATATCAGATGGTCCATTGTATGGCCAGAAATGACAGCTAATAGTGCTCTGTGGAATTTAACTGTATAAATACATTACTGTTAACTGATTTAAATAGCTGAAGAAAAACAAAACACCGATGTCACCAACAAGTATGAAGAGTCAGGTATTTTTAGCACCTGTCCCCCTCACCATTGACAACCATGATAAAATCCACTGACATACATAGTTATGGTTTTTTTGGAGCACTAAGTATTGCAAACCACAGTTTTCTGGAAGTAAGAAGGCAAATTAAATATTCTTTTGGGTTGTTTTCAAGCTTCTGGCAGAGAACACAGAACTAGAAGTCATTTCTATGGCCATTGCAAAGACAGAAGATTCTACAAGATCCTTTAGGGGTTATTATCTGGGGGAAGATTTTATTGCTTTTGCCTATATCTAAAAACACAATAATCAAGACCAACCTTCCTTCCAATTAGAGATCTCCCAGGGGTCATATTACAAAGTCACACACTACAAAAAAAGCTGCACTGCCCTCCTCCCTCACCTTCTTCCTGCAAGAAGCCCCTTTATTTCACACAAAATCTAAAAACAAGGGCTAACTTTCATTTGCTACTACTTTATTTGATAATAATAACTACATTTACTCACTACTTATTATGTACCAGTACTTTTCTAAGCTTTTATATATCCACAAAAACATACGTGCTACGCATTATCATCACCAGTCCCATGCTATATAAGGAGAAACCAAGGTAAGGAGAGGTTGAGTTTGTCATCCAAAGTGACATCCTTCGTAGGGAGTGGGGCCAGGTTTGACTCTACGCAGAATTCCAGTGTCTCACACTCAACCACCATGCTGTCTATCCTGTTTCTCACATACAGGCTCCAACACCACATTTTTTAAAAAGTAAACTATTGTTTCGAGACAGTAAACACTGCCTATGACATAAGTGTTTTTGAGTATTTTTTTAAATCTCCAAGAGTACTAGATATAAACAAAGCAAAAGAAAACAGCAATGCACACACTCTCTCTCTTTCTCTCTCCCCTGCCCGCCTCTTTCTGGACTTATGTAAATAAAAAGGATTCCACTTGAATTTAGAGAAACTTTTGCCCATTTAGGGTGATTAAAAAATGGAATGATCTAGTCTAAAAGTTGGAAGTATCCACTCCTGACCATCTTTAAAAAGAAAGAAAAAAGTCACTTTTCCTGACTCACATTTATCTAGGTTTTAAAGTAGAATTTGGACAAAGGCAGTGATGCCTTTAAGATAACTTCAGGACTGATTTTACACTTTATGGTCTTAATTTTTCTCCCATTTTCCCTAAGAGCAATCTCAATCTGAATTGAGAAGAATTATACAAGCATCTGACACATGGTCCTGGGTAGGAAGAACCACTTTCATCACAATTAAAAATTACAAACTTATTTGTGAAGAATCGATTTCAGTTGAAGCTCTTCATATTTAACAATGAAGTTAATTGCGTTTTTGATTCTCGAACATTTATATGGATTAAATGCTTTCATTTGACTGATTTTACCTAAAACAGAGTTACTTACACCCTTGTTTCAAGACTCAGAACAAGAAGAATGAACATAAACATAGCTATTGAAAAGGCAGAGAAGAAAGCAACCAAGCACTAATTGAAGAAATGCAATTTTCCATATGATTCTTTCAAATCTGGACAGAGGAGAAAATATTTTTTGAATTCGAACTTCTGTGATCCTGGATAATCCAGAGTTGACAACATAGGACACAGATGTGAGATATTCCATGGCTCTACTGTCATCACAACAGAGTTTCAGGAGGACGGTGGTAGAAATGGCAGTAAAAGCTTCTTCAACAGCTGCCAGAGAGACTGGAAGCAGCCTTAGTCCTATCGTGTCTTATCCACTACACAAGGTTCTAGCGAATCCTTCCTTTAACACCACAGTGGTGTGGAGGATGTTACAGAAAACATGGGTGGCCACGTTTCCCTCCCTGTGTCTACAGACCTTCAATAGTACCCAAAGCCCAAGGCAATGCTAGTGTAGTTGGATAAACAAGACCAACAAGAAAAATGTCTTTCAAACTCAGTGTCAATGAGAACAACTTAAATCAGAGATTCAACATGTAAATAACAATACTAGTTTTAAATCAAATTAGTTCCTAAGAGTGACTTTGAGATTCCATGAGATTTTAGGACTTCTCTGTATTTGTAAAAGCTGCTTCCATCTACGCTCTAAGAATTAAAAACTTTAGGCAGACATGCAGTATTCAACCTTAGATCATACTTTATTGCCTTCTACAAAAAGATTTCTGAAAGTCCCATGCTACAGAGATTGGTCTAGCCATTGTTTTCCAAATGGTGTGACACAGAAAACTAACACCACTGGGTCTGTGCCTATTCTGAGAAGCAGCAATTCTCCAAGAGTAAGACACATGGCCTATCATTCTTCCTTTGGGGGAAAGCTTGGCATCCATTACTAAACTCACAGTTCTGAGCAGTACATAGAAACTTTGTGAAACGTCACCGACCTGCACTTACTTGACCATGGAATGTATTTTTACAAAATACCTCATGGCACACCAGGGCTGCATAAAATACAGTTTGGGAAATGTTACTCTAAACTCCTGAGAGTAGCAATCAAGACTTAAAAACCTAAACCCTAAATTACCCTTCAAACCTACATCTACAAATTGACATCTAAAAAAGAATTCCTCAAGAATAACTTACTATACATAGAACATATAAGATATTAAATATAAGCAGCATTGGAATTATCATACCTTCTGTCATAAGGAGTCTTTACCCTATCCTACTCCGTATGTCAAAAATCATTACTTCAGATATATTCACGCAGTAAATACACAGGCCTTATTTTACTCTCCCTCCAGGATGTTCAAGTAGGACTCTCCCTTTCAGGGAATTTCACATGACATGAGCTACCTAAACACAAACTCTCTGGCACAGCCATCTTTATGAAGGAAATAAGTTCATATATAGCAGTAACAGATTTTGACAAATCAAAACAAGAGTGTTCACGGATGTCTGACAGCACAGAGCATTCACAAGTAACTACAGACTTCAAAGTACAAGAATAACACTACCAATATTACATGTGAAAAACTGCTCAAAGAGGGCAAAAACTAACCAATAGTCAACTCTTATATTTTGTTAGCAAGGTGAAAAGAACAATATATAATAAAACAAACAAACGCATGCACCCGTGATTCAGGCTGCTGACATTCTGGTGTGCAGACCAAGTGCCTGGATTCAACACAAGGCTGGGGTATAAACCAAAATGAACAACTAAATAGAGGTGTTTCTCCTCTCCCCTCCTTCCTTAAAAGCTTCTCCCTCCTCCCTTCCTTCATCTCTTAAAAAAATAAAACCAAAAAATACCATAAAAGCAGTTTTTCATATAAAAAGATACTCTACCTCTCTTGCTAGGGAATGTAAATCAAAACAATGAGATATCACCTCACACCTATGAAAATAGTTATTATTCAAAAAACTGAAAACAACATGTGTTGGTGAGTATGGAGAGAAAAGGAAACCCTTTTATACTATTGGTGGGACTGAAAACTGGTACACCCATATAGAAAGCAATATGGAGATTCCTCAAAAAATTGAGAGTGGAAATTTCCTATGATCTAGGTATCTAACTTCTGGGTATTTAAAGAAAAAGACAAAAACGTTAATTCACAAGAATATATACACACCCAAATTCAACACAGCATTATTTACAATAGCCAAGAGCTGGAAACAACCTAAGTGTTCATCAACAGGTGATTAAAAAAAAAAAATGTGGCATATTGTCACAATGGGATACTGCTCAGTTATTTTTTTAAAAAAAGGATGAAATCATATAACGACATGGATGGACCTAGAGGAAATTATACTTAGTGATATAAGCCGAAGGAGCAAGTCAGGCATACAATTTCACTCCTATCTGGTATTCAGAAAAACCAAGAATGCAAATTAATTAAATCAAACAAAACTTGTTTTAGTCAATAAGATCAAATGAGCAGTTTAAAGGGGGGGAAGCGAGAGAAGGTGGGCAAAGTGAGGGGAAGGGTTCAATTGTCTGGTGAGGGAAGAGCTGGATGGGTAGCGATGACAATATAATCAATATATGTTGATTTACGATGATGCTCACCTGAAACTTTTATCATGTTATGACGCGACATTCGTTCAACAGAAAGAAAAATAAAGAAATAAGAAACAGTTTATTACACAGTTCCAGAGTTAGAATGATTACTCTATGACTTAGATTCAGGAACATTCAAACCTGTCCTTGTGAAGAAGTAAAGAAGACTGATTCAAAGTCCTGCAGCAAGCAGTACAGGGTCGAATCCTGATGCTGGCTTTTACCAGGTGTGTCTAAAGACAAATGTCTTCTCTAAGCTTCACTTAGTTTCATCATCAGACAAACATGGAGACTATCGACTCTGTGTCTGAGGTGGCAATGAGATAACTTTTCAATATCTCCTGAGCAATACATATGAATACACGTGTAATACAATGCAAACATCCCTGTGATCGAAGTAACAGACATCTTCAAAGCTGTGGCTAAATTAACACACAGTCAGATCTCTATACTTTCTTTCACACTATTTTGCACTGTTGCAAGAAAAACAGCAAAGCCTTGCAGTGGGAGTTCATCTCATAAGTATCTTCAGTCCCTAAGACTACCTCCCTCCAGCAGGGAAAGTAAAATTACGACTTTAGTCAAACAATAATCCTCACAGGGAAACTCATCAAGCAATAAACATTACAATTCTGATACTGGCATCTGCATGGAAGTTACATGTTTGCATTCCATGTCATGCATTTGTACATATTTACCATTTTTTTTAACCTGTGTGTGGTTTTAGCACCTCATAGAATCACTTTGAACATGAAAAATAAAGATTTTCTCTCTTTCCTTGATCAAAGGAAGAAGTCACAAAAGAAAAATCTAGTTCTAAATAGTTCTTTTATTTCATTTAACACATTAATGAGTGTTTTATGGAAAAAAAGAGGAACACATATTTTTATCTTATTATAGTTGAAAATCTTAATACATTCAGAAGTTCTTTCATTAACAAGTACATTTAAATTAGTTTAGCAAAGTCTTAATAGGTGTCATTTGAGGAAAGATCTGAAACTCAAACCTACTTGGTCAGGTTTCCAAGTGATGATTTATATTCTCTTTCCTCTTTTTCATAATCTTTTGCCATATCTCAAAACTCAACATCGATTTCTATTTTATCTTGGGATCTTACACTTCTTTCATGACTTCTAAGATATCTTTCTTCTACTTTCATTGGGTGACTTAAGTTTGTTGTAGGTAATATCACATATAAATTTTCAGTATTATTAGTCACTTTCTAAAGGCAAGTCTCATTTTCCCTTTATTCTCCCCTCTTGGCCCTCCTCTTTTCCTTTGAGAAGATTGCTTTCCAGTGTTTGATAATGATATAAAGTAGAAGTGACAGAGCATAAGCTACAAAGCTTCAAAACAGCTTGCTGAAGTCAGTGTTCTCTGTGAGAACATGTTCTTCCTTCTCTGAAGATGGAGACTTGATTTTCACTCACTGTAACTCTCCTCAGCACAGGGTGGGAAAGAAACAAAGTGAATTAAAAGGTAAACATACAAAATGAAAACAGTTTTGTATTACAGCATACATTAAAATGTTTCTCATACATGTAGTAGATAAAATATATAAAATGAGTTTCTCATTATATATCTGATGATATATATTGTGAAATACAGATGAGTATTTAAAGACATATATAGAGCCTTAAGCAATTTTATATTTATCTAGCGCAAAATAGTGGTAATTCTATTATTTAAGAAAATGAGATTCTGAAATTTTATTTTGGTCTGATGAACACCTAGTTTTATAAAAATACCTGCATTTCATAGGATACACTATGTCTGCCTAGTGTGCTAAGGTAACAAAAGATCCAGAAATGATAAAATTCCATGCTTTATGTTGTTATTGTGATTTTTGTAGTCATAGTTCACAGAGATAATCATCAATATGTTAACTTTTCAACCTATGTTTAGTCTAACAAGACCTTGACATTTTAATTTAGACTTAGCATTATACTTCTATCAAATGAAAAGAGAATTTAAAGTCATTTAGCTCCAGTTTCTTTCCTGCAAATATATGTCAACCTCAGGCGAGATCAGAGTCACAACTCCCTTTCTCAGAGTTTAATACTTGGATTGGTTCATCTCTTAATCCATTTACAAGTGAGGTTAGCTAATGAAGAACTAAAATGAACAGAGAAAGAGTGTTCACCTCCAAGGCAGTCTTAACAAAGACATTCAGAATGAGCCTGAAGCTTTACCAAATATGGGGGTGGGGTCAGCTCTTCGGAGCCCCCTTGAATTCCTGTCTAACTGGTTTCTCCCCTGCAAGCATCAAACCCTACCTTTGGCCTATGGACCCACCAGTAGCTAAATGGAAATGGTTCACCTAATTTATAGAGGTCTTTGACCTCAATTTTCTTAATGAATCATTTTAGAAGTGCATTTGGTTTTGAAATAATCCAGAAGAGACATGGCATATTTTTCTGAATCAGCTCTTACATTATTTCAGAACTTACCCAGAGTTCCCACTATAGGTCTAATTGAGAAGTCAGTCAAGTCTGGGGGCAGGAGGAGAATCTTCAGAAACTCTTTTCTTCACCCCAAAGTGGATCACCTCTCACCCTAACTTCCCTGACTAGGGCCCTCACGGTAACACCCACACTTGCTGACTGGTCTCTGTTACAGACCAGACAACCAATCTTAAACTCTAAAAAGTTTACTCATCCTCAGAGATTGACCTAAATTACGTTGTTATATTTTCAAAATGTATAGAAATACAACTAGGAATAAACGCCTTACAGTTGTCATTCCTGCAAAACTATAAAACCAAAGTATAAGAAAAATACGAAACTATAAAGCTATGAAACCAACACATCTGACGAAGACCAATGGACGTGAGCAAGGGGACTTCGCTGCAGACCATCTGTCACTTGCAGTCTGACTACGGCAGCAGCACAGCTCAACTCCCCCACCACTTTTTCTACTAGAACTCGATCGGAAAAGGAGCTCCTTTCATGGCGAAATTTGGTAGCAACCCATCACTTATACATCAATCACTAACCAGAAACAACGTCTGCAACTTAGGGGCAAGCTCAAATGTAAACACAGGTGCCGAGCTTTCATGGGAGGCTTCAGTAATAACATCACCATTCAGGTGAGTCAGACCTGTTTGTATCAGTTGATGATGATTATCAAAATGAAAACACCAAGTGAAGACCTTGTGGTAGAGAAGCCCCTGAGGGTCTGCGCGGGAGAGACGACCAGAGTCCAGGGTGAATGCCTTCCTCTGCAGATCTGCTCCTCCATCCGACGCGCAGCCCAGCTACCAGATGGGAAAGCACCATGATGAGTCAGGCCCACATGCAGAGCGATGTCAGACTTTCCAAGAATATTCCCCATTTAAAAATAAACTCTTGGAAGGGGCCACAGCATCTTTAATCCAGAGCACATTTTGACTCTAGAAGCCCAGGCAGGCTAGGGGAAGGGAGAGAAAACCAGTGCTCAAGCCAGCTAGTCAGTAAGAAATGGAGAGAGGGAAGGAGAACTACACAGAGTTGCTTAGGGACAATGATTTCAGAAACTGCCTAGTTCTGTTGCTCTCTAATAACAGCACACTCGGCATAGACTTCTTTTCATCCGTCATTCAAAAGCACTTTGACTACATTAATGATTTTCCCATAGCAAACAGCCACATATATGTGTGTTAACGATACATATATGTATGCACATCGCCACGCATGTGCCTCCCAGGTCCACCAATTGAAGTCTAAGTGGCTAAAAGCACCAAGCCCTCTCTTGCCTTCCATTCCTGTCTTCCTGGGGGAAAAGCACAGCTGTGCCGCTAAAGGCAGAAGTCGGTCTGGAATGACATTTGTCTCTCATCATCGTTGGCTACTGCTGCCCACTCCCCAAAGACAAGGAACAGCAATCAAGCTGGAGGCAGAACAGCCGCTTCCAAAAGGGCACTCACAGCGCCTGCCAAAAGGCTTCCACCTCAGGCCAGTGGGAAACAGATATGTTCTCAACTAATTTCCCTCGCCACCCTTGTCCCAATTATGTGAGACTCTTTTAGGAGACTTATCTTCCTTTCAAGAAAATGAAACTTAAATAAAACCCTAATAAATGATAGCAGTGGTCATAACAACAGCTAAGCCAGGCCTGTGCTGCTATCTCATTGGTCCTCCATCTTGGAGATCTACAGCGGTCACCAGTTGGAGGACTATCTCAGTTGAAGTACTTATACGCAGCTACTCCCATAAATTAAAATACCAAAACTGGAGCCCTGAAATGGTCACTAGCAAACTCAGACACAGAAGGACAGCATTTTGGTTCAATTCTATATCAATTTTCTTTTCATTTATAATTGGCTTAGAAAATATTGCACAGATATAAAATAGTTAAGACACGCGAGAATTAACAACTTTCTTTTACAAAAACATGAACACAGTATTAGTTGACTTGGCTGTCACAAAAAGTTCTGCAGACTGGGTGTCTAAAACAACAGGAATTATTTCTCACAGTTCTAGGGGCTGGAAGTCCAAGATCAAGGCATCTGCAGGATTGGTTTCTTCTCAGGCCTTTCTCCTTGGCTTGCAGACAGCTGCCCTCTTGCTGACCACATTGTTGTCCCTCTAACCTTGGAAGTCCCTGCTGACTGACTCCTTTGTGTCCCCAAATTTTCTCTTCTTAATAGGACACCAGTCGGATGAGATGAGGGCCCACCCTAAGGGAAGGTGACTCTTTTTAACTTAATCACCTCTTCAGAAACCTTGTCTCCAAACAAGATCACACTGAGGAACTAAGGGTTGGCATTTCAACGTGTGAATTCTAGGGAGAATACAAGCAACTCATCATAGATACCATATTCCACCTCAGTTAAAGAAACTAGTCCCTCGGTAGGTCCATTCTAGTCATAAACCTTCAGATTTTGTTTCGTATGCCTCGATACTTTTAACCACTACATTCGTGTATTTTTAAAAGCTTTCTTTTCTCTAACAAAAGCATTTCAAGGAATAAATTTCCCTCTAAGTAGTGCTTTGGCTACATAACCCACAGAGTTTAATACAAGGGTACACATTATCATTTCATTTCTTTGACCTATGGCTTATTTTGAAGTTATCTTCTTCAGTTTCCAAATGCGGAAGGATTTTCAGGATAGCTTTCCATTATTAACTAATTTAATTTTGCTGTTGTCAGAGGACAAATGTTATATTATTTCAATCCCTTTTAAATTAGAGACTTGTGTGATGAGTCAGTCTATGTCACACATTTGGAATTTAAATAAATAGCATAGTGAGAATAGCAATATTTAATATAGTTGCATTTAGAGTGACTAAATTGATGCAAAATACCAGTCACTTAAGGAATTGTTTTTAGTAAATAGAAACTTAAAAACAATCTCCCTCCTCCATGTCAGATCTCAAACCCAGGTCCAGAGCTTTCATAGTCTGCTCCTTAGTCGCCTAAGTCACAGAGAGGGTCAACACATTTTTCTAATGGGGTGAAATTTTGATAACGAATTCTTGAAAATGGACCAAGTATTTAGTTCCAAGGATATGTGTTCTCTTTTTACCCAAGATATGGGTTAAAAAATGCTAAAAATGGCATAATTACATCTTAGAATTATACTATTTTCTCAAACATCTCATGCAGCTTCTGAACAAAATACTACACATTTACCATACCCTTAAGAGTCTAGGGCTGGAAGATATAAAGACATCAATAAATTATCTTAAAATTTGCCCTCTGGCAAGTTGAACTAGAGTGGTATTTCAGATTTCTTTATGAAATAAAGAAACTGTACAGTAAAAGAATTTGTACAGCATCAAGGTTTATATGTAAAGTGTCTATACAATAAAAATGTGAACCTTTTCTTCAAAGATTTCCAAGTATATTACAGAGAAAACAAGCATCTCAAATTATTTTTACATTTCTTTAAAAGGACAGTAACCTAAAAATACTGAAAATTTTTTTAAAACATGAAAAAACAAACACCTGCTTAATGTCTTACTATAGGGAAAATCATTTTATTTAAGTACAGTTTCCCTAAAGCTATTGAAACACCAAGATTCAGAAGTGAGCCTTATTTAGATGAGTTTCTAGTCAAGGACTTGACTTACTTCATATAGGTTATATGCGTCAAAATGCAAGGTAATATCCTTGAAGGGATTAAAAATGGTTTAAAATTTTTCAGCCTGAGGATAAGTACAAACTAGAAAAGAAAGTAAAAATGTTTCCTGAATGCTTTATATAACATAGCTAAGGAGAGAGGAGGCTTGATATCTAATTTTTAAGCTTCTGTAAAAAAATTAATTTCCCTAAGTCCTATGGAAATAGCACGCTCTAATTTTGCCCATAATCATGGCAACTACTCACAGGTTTGCAATCATCTTTTAAAATAAGTCTCCACAGATGCAACTTCTGGGATTGCATTCCAATTTATTAGTAATATTGTACGCACAGAGCTGTTGATTTGGCTGTACTAACACTGGTTCAGACATTCTTCTGGTGAGCTGATACTAATGAAAATTCTCCTTTCCAAAGATTCTTTTGGACCACTCTTACAGAAACACTGCATCAGAGCCAGCAGCAGTCTCATGCTAATCTGCAACTGTACATTTTTCAAGTATTACACTAGATTTTCTTATGCAGCTTCCTCTTAAAAAGGTTTAAATTACAAACCAAGCCTTAGAAAATAAGACATACACTATCTTTGTTAGTAAAAAAGGAAAACAGAAGTCGTTTTCAACTCTTACATTGGAGAGGCAAATTAATCCTTACAATGGGAACAAGGGACAAAGCCTTTTATCACCATTGATCATGAAATGTTTTTATGACAATTTTGATTTTACAAAATTAGGTTTGGGCCTTAGCCTGCAGGTATTTCACTATTGCATTTTGTATTAATCCACCTTTATAACTAATTCCTGTCAAAATGACAAAGGAGAATTGATTTCCTTTGGTAAGGTATCCTTATCAATGGAAACTTCTATGCACTGATTGATGGGGTGCTAAAGCAAAGGACCATTAATTGATTTATAATAAATAAAGTGAAATCTCCACTTAGGACCAGCAATTGATAAAAGCAGCTCTTTTTCCACTGGCAAATTTCTTTAGTATAAAACATATAAAGCAGTTCAACTCAAAAATCACTCAGCTAATTAATGCAACACTGTCTTCAAAGCAATCCACTCTGACATTGTTCGAGTTAAAGGTCAGCTAACATGGTCATTATTATAGTAAATAAGAAAAAAAAATGAAGTCAAATGGAAAATGTCATTGAAAGTTACATGAAGTTGTAATGGAAAAAACTGAGATTCTACAATCAGAGGCTCAAAATTCAAATTCCAGTTTGGCACTTAAGCATTTCATGAAAGCTGACCAAGTCTCAATTTTCTCATGTCCAAAATGTGTAAACCCCTACCTGGCAGAGTAATTATACTAAGTGAAATAATAAATGTAAAACGTCACATGTATAACATAGAAATAGCAGTTAACTGCTAAATAGCCAGTTTTACTAGTATTATTGTTTAGGAAAAAACTTGCATCAGTCATTTTATTATTTGCCCATTAAACTAACAGGGTAAGTAAAAATTTCATTTAATGAACTTCCCTCAGACTCCTCTTCACTTAAAAAAATATCCAGCTTCGTTTCAACAATAAAATTTTGTTATTACAATATCTTAATGATCCATTGGCTTTTTATGTTGTTGATTTACCTGTCATAAGGGAATTGAAAACAACAATTAGATTTTTAAATTCATTTATAATATATAAGAACACATTTCTAAAGTCTTCCAGTCACATGGATTTTAACTATTAGGAACTGATGATAGTAAGGCCCTCACTGGTGCTGACATACAACAAGCCCAGCAAAAAAAAAAACGAGACAACCTATCAGAAAAACACTGTGCATACAACCTGGGCTCCTAAGTTAAGTGCTCCTGAATTTCCCTTGTTTTAAATATGAATAGAGAAACCAAGTGGGACTGGAGATGAGGAAAATAAAGTTCCCACTTTCAAAAAGACAAGAAAGAAAAACAGACAGAATCCCAGTGCACTACACACCACTAGTGCACTTACTGTTGATACTGGACATCATTTTTGGCAACTTGTGAAAAGAATGATTTGTGACTATTAAGAAAGAAAGCAACAATCTTGGCACACAGCTTGGGTTCAGCAGGGACAAGAAAAAACTCACCCCCTTCTCTGACAAGGCCAGGAACCTGGCAGATCAGGAAAATACACTGGACAAAATATATTTGGGATGGAGTAAGAAATCTGATAAAGGCTCTCTAACAACTTAAAGGACACAATGTGAAAATATGGCTAAATGCTAGAGCACCAAACTGAAAACTAGTTAAACCAAAATGTGGTCAGTAACCCATCAATGCCTTTCTATGGAAGGTAACAAGAGACAGGGTTTTGTCCTTGCTTCACCAGCAGTTTTTAAACCAATGACTTGGATGAATCCAAGGAAAGAGTATTGCTTTTTGAGAATGCTAAATAAAAACTAATATTTGTACTTCATTATTTTTTCTCCTAATACCTCTAGATGTAATTTTATCCATTACCTTCATGACTATTCAATAAAGGAGTTAAAATATTTTTCTTCCATTTTACAAAGAAGGAGACAGACATTATGGTTAAATTACTCACATCAAGTAGCAAAAACGGCAGAACTGCAATTGTACATCAAATATTTGAGTCCACATTTTGGCCCAGATCTGGGATAGGCAGCAACATAGATGCAGAATCCAAAAGATGTTGACAAGCAGAAATGAGGGGAATTATCTAAGAAATAATATCCAACGGAATGGCACTGTGTCCATACGGGTATCATTTTATCGCACCGATGTTCTGAAATACTCAAGTCACTGAAATGTGTTAAAAGTAAATTTGATAATCCAACCAAGTGGCATTATTTATCTAGAATCCAAAGAATGATGACCACTCTTTTCCCTTTGCTGGTCACAAACTGAGTAATAGTATTCAACATTTTGGGTGAGTTATAAGAGGGCTAGAGAATAAGTAGAAAACAGTTTTCAGAATGATTAGAACAGAAGCCATGTTATATGAAGAATATTTGAATCTTAGTGAAAAGGCAGTATCTTTCAGGTGAGGAAACCAAGAGTTGTTTTCAAATATATATGTCATGTGTTAGACTACGTGTGTCAGAGGGAAGAAACAGAAGACTTCGATGGTTTATTAAGAGTTTGCTCAGGAAGCTAAATACATCACATATTATGTGATATAAAATAAGGAACTTGTTAAATCATGTACAATTGTAGGACTTGTGTCTATTGTTTGGTCAGAAAACATGGTAGTTTAGGGAGGTAGGGAATTGAGGAGAGATGGATATGAACAGGGGACAAGCAAACAAAAAGTGAGACGCATGTCTACCACCAATTCCAACTTGGATGAGGTAGACCTGCAAAAGAAGGTGGTACCATTGCCATAGAGACAGACACTTTCATCCTAGGATCTGGAGAAGCCAATGGAGAAGATGACACAGGAGACAGAAAAGGGGAAATCCAAAGGCAGCCCTACCAGGCACTGGAACCAGAGGTGAATGGCAGTATGTGAGATCCCTGGTGTATGGCTCCCTGCAATGAAATCTGAAGCAGGAAAACTGGCTGCTCCTTAACTCCTATTCACAAAACCTGGCACACCTTTCTCTCGTATATAAGCCTACCCCAGAACCACATAAGACAACTGTGTGAGAAGGGGATTCTGGGAATTATAGCTACAGGTTAAGTAAGCAGGAATGGTACAAAGTCATGAAAGATGGAAACTTAGATTTCTGAGCAATACAAGCATATGAAGTATCCAAAGACTGAATGGAATCCATTAAGTAGTGGACTCTGTACTCAGATGTACTCTGTCTGGTCTCAGATGATATTTGGAGGAAAAGCCATCAGTTGAAAAAGGGATTCACCCATTAGATGTGATAGTAAAGATCCTTTCCCACCCCCAAATGCCATTATTCTAGTGCAGGGCATACCATGATTGAAAGAACCTATTGTGAGAACAAACAACATGCTCAAAGTTTGGGCATGTGACCACTATATGATTTGTATAAAAAACAAATCCCGAAATCTGAAATCTAGAAATCTAAGTTTTAGAGTTCATTCAGTAGTCATTTATGAACTACAAAAATTTCACAACAGCCATAAAGACTTTCTGACCACATAGGTAGCAAAAGTGAAAGATATATTGTACTTAGAATAAGAAAACCCAGTGACATCTCAGATATATGCAGGTGAAATGGCAAGGATCTCCTAGGTTTTAAACTCAGTGGGCTTACACCCCTCCGATGAAACTCTATCAGGTTTCTCTTTCTTTTCACAGTGCCCCCTGAGCTAGAGGTGAAATTTGAATACAACAGGAGGGAAATTCATGGTGGCAGCTTGCAACTAGAAAGCATCGGATCCTGCTAAGGAGCCTGCTCCTCCTTCTCATCCACATCAAGTGTTGACTGAGTTTGGACTTCCAAGAGCCAAAGCAGGAGATACTCAATCCAAGTTAGCCAAATGGAGGGTTATGGCAGCCTCCCAAAACATGAAAAATTCTAATAGCAAAGGGAAAAATCCATATTTGAGCATATGCTCCACTGCCTATGCCAGTAACTTCTAAACTTTCAAAACTATCTATGCCCTTTGGCATCTAAATAGCATATTCTTGGTTCAACTTATAGTTTCTCCCAGCCAGCTAATTCACAGCTACTGTATTATGACTCATATCTCAACTTCAGAACTTTCACAGACCACGTTGCAAGTCAGATGCCATCTTGCTTTGTTTCATGTTAGAATGCATCCTTATCTTCTATTTTTGACTCTTCCCAGGAGTGCTCTTTGTTCCTGCTTCCTCTGATCAATAACCATGGGAAAAACTCATTAGGTAAATTAGGCTTGGTAGGAAGGACTGGGGTGGAGAGAAGCTGGCTTCAATCAACACTACCAAAGTCTAGTAGTCAAAGGTTTGTGGTATTTTTCCACAAGATGTAGTTTAACAGCTTACACTGGAGCAGTTCGAATACCTCCTGCTGGTGGCATTGCACCAGCTCACACCATATGTATGGGAGTCACCAGCCAACACACTCTATGCCAGCAAGAATCTGCAGATTAATGAAAATTCTCTACCAGTGCTACAGACTTGCGCACAGCTTTATTTCTTTTAACATGCTATTAATGCATTTCAGGCTCTGAGTTTATGGCCTGTGCTGTTTTTTTTTTTTTTTTTGATGGCTGAATTACGCCCACCAAGACAACATAACATCCAGACAGCAACCCCAAGAGCAATGTGAGGAGGATTTTCTGATTATGTCATCAAACAGGAAACCTCATGGAGACTCTGGGATTAATGTATTTTCCACTGGAGCTGACAGCAAGCAGGATGTAGTCACTGAGAGGGAGAGAGGGAGGGGAAAATGTTGGTAGGGGGAGAGGTAGTATCTTTCATATGACATTTGAAGAAATCGTATTTATTCATATCTTAAGCCTGCGAGCAAATAAAGATTTTTAAAACTTCAGCTGAATCTGATAATAAAGCAAATTACATAAGCAGAGGAGATGAAGGCACCCCACAAAGAGTTTCTCTAAACCATGGCACCATTCTTGCTCCAGATGGCATGGAAAATAATTCATAAATGACAAAAGTTCAATGGGTGTATGGCAGCTGCTCAGTTCCAGTTCTTTGGCCACCCACTTCAGTAGAACTGAGAGCTTTCAATCAACTCTTGTCTCTCCGAGGGCCTTCAAACAGCATCAGAACATGTGTACAATATGTTCTCAGAAAGTAGCAGGCCAAGTAGGAAAGATTCAAAAATCAAGTTAAACAGAAATGGAAAATACGAATACATACCCTTTTCTCTGAAAGCCATAACACCAAGCAGGGATGAAGAACAAAAGAATTTGAGTTTTCCAAACACCATCTCCTTTTTCCCCTTCATACATACTCACAGCTTCCTTTACCCTGGAAGGAGAAGCACCTAGAACTTTAACAGTGTTGTGGCATGTTTTGTTTTGCTTGTTGCTGTTGGAATTTTTTTTTTTTTTTTTTTTTTTTTTTTTTTAAGGAAAGGTGCAGGCAGGAATGAAGGTGAATCATCAGGAAGAGAGAGGAGGAAGAAACTTATTTTAGTGGCTCACAGTGGTTGTTCTGCCCGGCCCTGGGTCACAAACCCAGGTCCTTGGGATGTAGGTGGGTTATGACTACTTGGAGGCAGAAACCACTAAGCCACCAGGACGTACCGACAGGGTTGTCTTAATAAAGAGTTAATATTCTGTGGGCCCCTCTCCCTTCACTTGTTCCTCTAACCTCTTAAATTAAGAAAGCATTCCAGCTTAACCATGACCAACTGCTACTTTGAAACTAAGCATCACCCATTTTTATATTTCTGTTCTAGCCTCCAAACAAAGCAGACAAACTGTGAAGGTCCACCCTCTTGAAAAATAAATATTTTCTGCCCTTTTATTCAGGAAGGGAAGGGCTGCTGAGTTGCTATTCAAATCTCAGAAAATCAAGAAGAGAACGTCGAATAGAGAGGGTTATAGTAACTACATTCTTGCAGTTACTTAAAACCAAACTGGTCTGAAAAACAGATGCCACTTACACACAGTTTGCTCCTTTCAGAAGAGCCCATTTCTAGGACGACAAACTCAGTAGGTCGGATGACAGTTTAAGTAGAGAAAACCTTTCGTATAGTAAATATTGGGAAGACATCCGCTGGATCAATTCTTGGCGTGCAGTCTAAGTTTTAACTTGACCAGGTTTGAATGAAATAGAATGTGGAAGGATGGTTCACAGAGGACATCCTTTGTAAGCTCCCAAACACAGGAGGAAGCTAAGTGTCAGTCCTCACCACAAACAGATC
The DNA here is from genome assembly GCA_004363575.1 of Solenodon paradoxus. Classification (NCBI taxonomy): domain Eukaryota; kingdom Metazoa; phylum Chordata; class Mammalia; order Eulipotyphla; family Solenodontidae; genus Solenodon; species Solenodon paradoxus. The sequence goes on from RJWH01002168.1 coordinate 53,737, forward strand.
TCTTCCAGGAGGAGACCTGCTAGGGCCCAACAGGTGAGTGACAGTTCCTTCACCTAATAATTTGAACAAGATCTCCTTTAAAAAATGAACAAGAAAAAAAGAGTGAAAATGTCTTAAAGCAAAAAGTTTTATATGTAACTGACTTAGAGCAACTTCAAGGGAAGATGTTTGCAATCACAAAATATGTATTTTTTTTAAACAGCCGAAGCAACACCGCTGAAAACAAAAAGGTGTGCCCTGGTGGAGCACTGGTTAGGTAGACCTCCCCCCAAGGAGTAGAATTCACATATATTCCCAAGGACCCAGGTATGCATCCCGGGTCATGGCGGGGTAGGGGGGGCAAACCAAAAAGAACAAAAATAAAGTAATTAATTAATTAATTGAATGAAAGTGCTCCTTCCTCCTCTCTCTTCCTACCTGTCTACTCAATTTCATTCCTGCCTGTACCTTTGCTTTAAAAAAAAAAAAAATCTTTAAAAAAGAAAAAAAAAATTGTTCCTTACCTTGGTATTCAGTTTCGCAGAAGTCCCTGTAGGTATGCTTCTGCAGTCACGTTTAATTATCCTTGAGCTAATTGTTTAGTCTGTGAACTATCTTTTTACACATTCTTCTGCTCCTTAATCAATAATTTAAAAAATATAAGAACTAGGGGAAAAACAGTAGTCAAATAGTGTGTATTTGGAGACAGCCAAATCAAAAGAAACATTAAAAATCATCATCTTCTATACTTTCTAAACACATTTTCTACACTTCCAAGATGTTTCTAGGTATGAAAAATCAGAAATGCAGGAGTAGAGTTTTTTTCTCAACTTGTAAAGGCATTTGGACACCTACCCAGAACTAGGCTGTAGCTACAGAGATCTGGCAAGTGTTAAATTATGCCAAAGATACTATAAGGGTTGAATTTCACAGCAAAAAAAAAAAAAAATTGTATTCACTGCGCAAAACATCTCTACTTAAATTATCCAAAACTTGAGACTGAATACATTCAATAAAGCTGTCAGAGAACAAGGATCCGTTGTCTCTTTTCTTTGCCTTAAGGAACTTGGACAGACAGCCACCAGACAGTCTGCTGAACTCCCTGCGGCCTTCAAGGGTGAATTTCTGTAGGACAATCTCTTGACTGAAAAATGAAATTTTAAAAAGTAGTTCTGTAACTTAAAACTCCCTGTGTTCGAATTTTATAACAATTAAGTCTGAGTCTATGACTGTTCCTTACCAGTTCCCACTCAGCAAAGATACAACTAATCAAAACCAGGAACACAATGTATCCAATAGCATTACAGTTACTTGGAATATAGATTCTGAAACCAGGTACCATCATAGTGGCCAGAGCTATTACATTTACTAGAGCAAATACCAGAACACACAGCTGCCTACATCAAATTAGAAATATTTTCCAAAGTATGCTATCCATACAGATGGTATTCCTGCTATATGATCTGACTACCTTTTAGTAGTCATTTGTAAAACATTTGTAATGTTTTAATCCAAATTAATAATTACTAAAAGCAGATCACTATTTTATTTCAAGGTTCACCATACACCTAGAGTTATCAAGATGGTGTATAGCATTGGAAAAAGACAAATAGGTCAATGGAATATACCACAACAGTCCAGAAACAGAACAAGACCATCGACTCATCTTTGACAAAATAGCCAAAGCGGTATCGATGCAGCAAGGATAGTCTTCTCAGTTTATGGGGTTAGAGCAACTAGACATCTACAAGCAGAAAAAAAAGAACCAAGACACAAAGCTTACACTCTTCACAAAAAATAAATGTAAAAATTAAATATAAAACACCAAATTATACATTAGAACAAAGGAGGAAAGCTTGATAACCTGGGGTGACAATGACTTTTAGATATAACACAATGGCACAATCCATGAAAAAGTCATTGATAAGCTGGACTTAAAGACTGTTGGACTTCTGGTCAAGATGGCAACCTGGTGGAGGCAAGACGCATGTCCTCCCAACAGAGCAACTAGGAATTCACCTATTTTCCAAAAACAAACACTGATGAAAACAGGCACCGAGGCTCTACAGACACAGCAGCACCCGCAACAACAAAGGACAAGAGAAAGTGTCTGGGTTCAGAGCTACACCACAGACTCAGATCCAGGATTCTGGCCACAGCAAAGGGCGTACAACTGTGGGAAGAACAGGCCCTCCCAGAAATTGCAAAAGTAGGGGAGAGTCTGCCCAGCGGGACTGGTACTTGGAGCTGGAGGAGAGGTTCTAGGCACAGGACATAGGAGGCCCAGTGTCCTAGTGATTTGAATAGGAGACCTGGAGAGAAAATTACACTGGGTGCCACCATAACCAGAAAGCAGCTGTGAGAATCACCCACTATATCGCCCCAGAGCCTCAGGACTCATCACAGGAAATCTCGCCCTCAGGCTGAAAGGAAGAAGAGAGTCTTCCAGAGGCAGAGTCAACACTACCCACTAGTGCCACCTTGTGGGTGGAGGTGAAATGCAGCCTGATTGCTGATTACGGACCAACAACAAAGTGGTCATTGACCTTGGGAGCTGAACTTTCCAGCAGCAGCAGAGGGCCCACATGAGAACTTCAATGAATTCAACCAGTAGTGATGCCACAAAACACAAGAAATCCCAGTGTCCAAACCAAGATCCAGGCTTACTCAGTGCAAGTCAATACCTTCCACAAAGCCATGACTGCAGGGAAACTTAACCCTCAGAAACATAAACAGAATGCCACACAGAGCAAAGACACAGAAAAATATACATGAAATGGTGGATCAAGTGAAAAACCCAGGGGAAAATCTGAATGCAACAGTCCTCCACAAACTGTCTAAGGATGAATTTAGGGCAAGAATGACATGCTCTTGTAAGTCAAGAAAACAAGAGACAAAGAAAAAAGAACAAAAAAGAGAGAAAATAAAGCAGCTCAAAACAGATATCAAAGAAATAAATAACTCAATAGCTAACCTAAAAGTATTCAATATTCTTGAGGGACTCAAGAATAGGATAAATGAACCCTCTGATAGAATCAGTGAGCTAGAAGGTAGGGGAGAGGAATGCACTCAAGCAGACCAGCAAAGGAAAAAAAGAATACAAAGAAATGAAGTCAGCATTTGAGACCTATGGGATAACATCAACAACATTTGCATCCTAGGGCTCCCACAAGGAGAAGAGAGGAGAAAGAGGGCAAAAACTGTATTTGATGAAATAACTGAGAACTTCTCTAACCTAAAGAAGGAAGCAAGCCTCCAGACCCAGGAAGCTCAAAGAGTTCCTAATACAAGAAACCCAAGCAGACCTACACCTAGACACATTGTCATTAAAATGTCAAAAATACAAGATAAAGAATCTTAAAAGCATCCAGAGAATAACGAGTCACACACAAAAGAGTACCCTTCAGATTGTCAGTGAATTTCTCAACCAAAACTCTACAGGCCAGGAGGAAATGACACGATACATTAAAAAGACTGAAAGAAAAAGATTTTCAACCTAGGATACTATATCCTGTGAGATTATCATTCAGAACTGGAGAAATGATATAAAGCTTTTCCAATAAGCAAAAGCTAAAGGAATTTATCACCACAAAACCACTTCTACAAAAAAACTACAGGATGTTATATAAAGCACAAAGAAACTCCACTTACAAAAACAGGTCTATTAGACCCATTCATCTATGTTCATGAGAGATATTGGTCTGTAATTTCCTTTCTTGGACACATCTTTGTCCGCTTTTGGTATCAGTGTGATGTTGTCCTCAAGCAGAGTGTTTCGGAGTGTTCCCTGTTCTTCGGTGTTTTGGAAGAGTTTGAGTAGAATGGGTATTGATTCTTCTCTGAGGGTTTGGAGAAACTCATTAGAAAAGCCATCTCATCCTGTGCTTTTGTTTTTAGGGATAGTTTCAATTACCTCTTCAGTTTCTTTGCTTGTGATTATTCTGTGGGGCCTGTTCAAGAACTTGGCATACAGTATCTTACTTAAGATAAACCTATGATGTAGATTTTACTATCCCCATTTTATAGATGAGAAAACTGAAGCTAAGAAATCTGCCTAAGTTTATATAGTACACAAGTGTCAAAGCCAAGGTTCAATTTATCTTTTATGCCCCAATCTTATGTGCTTAATAGTTTATCCTGTTTTGTTTTATCATTATTGATATTGTTTTATTTGAACAGATAATGCCATCCAAAATCTTTAATAAATTTTACCTTCATCATGCTGAGTGTTTTCTTTTTATTTACCTTTCTTATCTTGATAATTGCAATTTTTAGCTTTTCTAAATTAAGGAATTGTGACTCAAACCTAAATTATGAGTTTTCATATATTCTAAAGTATATTGTACTCTCATGAGTTTCCACTGAAATATGTATTTAATGTGATAAAATATGTTCTTTTCTTGGCGTGACAATAAAATATAAAAAAATTAAAAACTGATCCGTGAAAGATAATATCAAGAGAATAAGAAGAAACATCATGATTAGGAGAAAAATTTGCAATGGTTACAACTCATAAAAGATTGCTATTCAAAATATACTAAGAAAACTTAAAATTCAACAACAAGAAAAAATAATTGAAAACTTAGCCAAGATTTTGACAGACATGGCACAAATAAGACATGTAAATAATAAGTGTACAAAAAGATACTCCATATCATATGCCATCAGGGACTTGCAGACTAAGACAATGAGATACAAGATATTACTACAGATCTTTTAAAATGAATAAAACCCAAAGCACTGACAATCCCAAATGCTACCAAGGATGTGAAATAACAGGAACTCCCATTGATTGCTAATAGAAAAACACAATGATTCAATTGTATAAGAACTCTTGGTGGGTCCTCAGAAAATTAAACATTCTCTTACTATACTGTTTTTTGTCCAAAGGAGTTAAACACTTACATAGACATAAAAGCCTGCATAATATTGGATGCTATAAATCGCAGCTTTATTCATAATCGCCAAAACTTGGAAGCAGCCAAGATGTCAGTCAGTATGTGAATGGATAAAGAAAACTGCAGTACATCAAGATAAGGAAATATTATTTAGCACCAAAAGGAAAAGAGCTACCAAGATATATAAAGACACGGAGGAAACGTACATGCATATTACTAAGTGAAAATAGTTCATCTGGAAAGGTTACACACTCTATGATTACAACTGTGACATTCTGGAAAAGCCAAAACTATAGAGACAGTTAAAAGATGAGTGGTTGCCAGGGATTTGGGGAATGGGGAGAGAGATAAATAGGTGGAATGCAGAATTATAGGGCAGGGAATACATCTTGCACATCATAATGATGGACAGGTATCACTGTACACTTGTTCAAAACCATAAAATGCACAAGAATGAATTATAATGCAAATTATGGACTTGGGTAACAATGACCTATCAATAACGGTTCGTCAACTACAATAAACATACCACTCAGATGGGGAGATACTGATAATAAGGGAGGCTATGGAGGAATGGAGCAAGAAGTATGCAGAAATCTCTGTATCTTCTCTTTGATTTTGTTGCAAACCTTAACTTGCTCTTTAAACACCTTCATTTTAAAAAATAAAGAACATTTTTAAAAAATCATTAAAATGACCCTAGATCATTAATATCCAATAGAACTTTCTGATTATATAAATGTTCTAAAAGTGGTCATTGCCACTAAGTTTCTCACTTTATTTAAAGATCATCTATTTTATTTTAATTAAAATAGCTACAGGGGAGATAGTGACTACCATCTTGGACAGCATGACTTTACCAGTTTCAACCAGACCCTCCTTTGTGGTTCAGTTGGCTAAGAGGCAAAGGTGAAGGCCATTTAAAGCCCAAGGTCTGAGATTTGAGACCTGGGGTTGGGAGGGGAAAAAAATTAAAATAAAGACATTCTTTCACTAAAAAAAAAAAATAGAGAGAGATGGGGAAAGGATGAATCAGTAGAAAAAAGTTCATTGTTTGAGCCTCGACTCAAAAATTTAAAGTAAAATATTTTGCAACTGAAATTAGAATTCAATTTCAACAGAGCAAACATGTCATGGGCTCTCAATAGATGAGGAAGCTACCTTAGGAACCAAGATGAAAACCAGTATGGGACATCAGTCTTAAAAAGTCTGTATTTTTAAATATTTTTTCATTCGATTTTTTTATTGAATTGCAGTATTTTTTCTATACAATATGAAGATGTGCAGAAAAAGAAAAAGGCAACAAATATTGTAAAAGTGGGTCTCAGGTTGCTCCATGCATATCTTAGGAAGGAAAAGTACAACTGAAAAAAATGATTCATGTCACTTTATTGATATTGTTCACCCCTAATTTTAAGAATGAGAAGCTAGAAAAAGCCTTTGTCTAGCACTTGATAATTTGCATTCTCGTACCTTGATAGACATAACAGTGAGTTGATTTTGTCAGGTGTAAACAGTGTTTTCACACTTCCTGTAGAAGTGTGCCTTCGTTATTATTCAACATTTAATTAAGTCATAACACCAGAAAAGATCTGGTAGTGCATTTCAGCACATACACCATATATAACTAACTACAGAAACAGAGTGTTAGATCATGTGCCTATAAATAATACCTTAGGCAGAATTTCTAGTATTGGTGAAATTGAGCACAGTAAAAATCTAAGATCAATGATCAAACACAAGTAGACACAAAGGGGTCATCCCCACCCATCAGTGTGACTGTGAGGAAGCACATCTCCTAAACCTATTCTCTATCTGAAAAACTGAGAGACTCCTGACACAATGTTAGGTCAATCCTGGGTAGAATGACCTACACAAAGAAATCAGATTATGCATGTGCACTTTATTAGTCATATCATAATAAGATTTTCCTTGGTATTTCCATTTACAAAAGCTCTAGAATAACTCACTCTTGGCCATGTCTGGACAGGTAAACATCCTATCACCCAGGTGGGGCTTTTTGTTTTGCTTTGTTAACTTCTTTATCCCATAAAACTAGGAATCCCTTTGATATATCCTATTCACTTCCTGATGTTCAAGACACTGCTCTCTTTAAGAGTGAAGGAAATAACCACTTCATTCCAACAGCCTTTCCAATTCTTATAAACATGCTATTTCTATTTCCTTCCGACGTTGTCACATACTAGGTTTTCTTGAAGACGAGAGATTAATGAGACAAGCAGTGAACATAAAGTCATAGATTTGGAAACTTTTTGAGCTGCAGAAAACTTAGAGACCATCTAGTTCGCGCCACTAATTTTGTTTTCTGAAACCTAGGTTCTGGTAGGGTAGATACTAACCCTGTATTTCCGAGAAATTCTATTCCTGCAGCTGTCATTCATTTCATCAAAAGTTGACATCAACATTTAACTGGAGCTCAGTGGTTCTGTGATCCCAGTGTCCATTTAAGTGATGCTAGCAATAATAATAGCGAATGATAATGGGTAGAATAAAAAATTAATATCAATCTTATTTTTAAAGTTATATGGGTGTTTTCTTAGGATGTAACTGAATGACTAGGTCAATCATTTGAACATATGGAAGAATTATACCTTTGTAAAAAGCACAAAAAAGAGAACAGAGAAGAATAGTAAACTGCTGGGTGCTTGAGACAAATTTAAAAGCTGGGATTTTACTGCTTCAATTCCCAAAAAATTTATTTAGAAAATACAGTTTCCTCTTGTATTCAATATAAATCTAAAACCACATCAACTCGTTATAAAGTCAATGCTCTATCCACTAAGTAAGTAAACTCCCAAGAAAGAAACAGTCACAAAACAATTGTTTCTTACTTATAAATATGTCTAGTGCAAAGAGTCTAAGTGAATCTTGAAAACTACTGGCTAAAATACCTTTCAAATAGTATCAATGGTTGTCAGTGATAGTATTTTATCTCTTTGTCAATGTTTCCTATTACTCATTTAATTGAAATGGCTGCCTATTCATCTTCTGAATGGAGAACCAAGAAAGAAAAACATCTTTGCATAAAGAAGAAGAGGTGTGTGCGTGTGTGTGTGCACGTGCGTGTGTATGTGTGTGAGTGTGTGCTGGTCTTATTTATTGACAGTATGAATCTTTGCCTGGTTTTACTATTCCTTCTCTCTGGTAACAAATTTGAGAGCATTCAAATCACATTAGAAAATTCCTCTTCTAACAACTCTTCTGAAATTTCAAATATATACCACTTGGGAGCACAATCACTGAATAATAAAAAGAGCACTAGCTTTAAAATCAGACTTCTCAAAGTAAAGAAAATAAATTTCAGTTTTCTCTTTTAATTTATATGTTTTATCTCACAGGGTAATTAGAAAATTAAATGAGATAATACATGTTTAAACATTCATCACAACATATGAAAGTTAGTGGCCAGAAAGCGGGCAAATATTATCATCCTCAGTAAAAACAGAATAGTTACAATATTGACAACATTTTGAGAAGGAAGAAAACCAAATCTCTTCCTTTAAGGTATTTTTCATCCAAGTGGGGAGCCCCACTATATTCGTGGTTGAGATGAGTAGCACTTTCAGAGGCAGAAGCTACCCTACAATCAAAGGGGAGAGCGAAAAGAAAACTCAAGGAGAGGGAGAATTACGTTTTAACTACACTAGTTGGAAACCCATCCTGGGGCAATCAGGACTTGATCTGTGAGCTGAAGCACAGATGAGACTTGACATACGCATGAGGGAAGCAAGAGGGTCATTCCAGACAGAGACACGGCTAGAGCCAAACTAAAATTTTGCAGGGCAATCCTATCTGATGGGTCTGAGTAAAACCAGGGCAAAGTAGTCCCTAAGGAATTGTGACTTCCAGCAAGAGCATATGCTTTGGAAACCTGGCACAGGTGTTCTGGTTTACCTACAGTAGCCAGGGACCAGTGGACTTTTCCCAGCGATGGAGAGACACATATTCCAGGGAGATTCAGAGGCAGGAGATGCCAGTGTAGGGTGGGAGGAACAGCTGTGGAGACAGGAAGTTCTCACCTACACAGGATCAGTGTGCCGTGTCCACAGGGTTGAACACCAGGGTTGAAATGGAGAGCCTCACAGTTCCCAAAACATGTCCTTCTATGTATTTGCCCACGGGATCATGAAATGATGATAGAGTGACGGTGTGGGTCTTTTAAAGTTAACATAGATCAGCAATGAGGCACAATCGGAGCATATAGGATGCAGAGGTACACAGGCCAGGGGTTTGACTCAGTGGTCACTGAAAACAGAATTAGCTGGTCTGATAGAAACTTAGAAATAAGGATTCAGGTCCTTGTAGAGGGCAAGGCCGGCTGAGGCCTGGAGTAGAAGCAAGGAGAAAGGCCATCCAAAGCCGGGATTCAGATGGTCATAATAAAGTCTTCGTATTGAACACGAACATTTAAAAAAACAAAGCAATTTCATGGAGCGATTCAACTTCTTCCCTGCAGGGAGAGTCTTCCAAGTAGAAAACACAGAAGCCTATCCAGGCAAGGTCTTCTCCGCTACATGGCGACACATTCATCTTCCTAGGACTCCTCTCCAGCCTCTTGTTGTGCTGTGCTTTCCGAATGGCCTAGTGGCACGGTGCAGCCATGTGTGTGAAGGCTGATGTTAACTTAAAAAGAACTCCAGGGCTCCCTCCTCCTTCGCTGTGCTTGTGTAGAGGGGGAATGAGGACGGAGAACAAATGTTAAACAAACAAACGCAACAGAATGCCAAAGAGATTTTAAAAGACAGACATATAAAAATGACATGCTGGTCGGTAATGGGGTGCAGCTGGACAAGGCTAATTTGGATTGGGGTGAAATCATGGAAGGTGAACTTTGAGCTAAGAAAACAAATCACTTAAGGAACAAACATCAGGGAGGAGTTTGTGCAACATCTAGGAAAGAAATACATCGAAGACGAGGGTGGTACCAAGAAGCACCTATTAAATGCCAGGCACGGTGTAGCTCTTGACCTCATTATCTCCATCTTCAAAACAGCTCTTCAGGTTCTTTGTCACTGTTCATACTGGGTAGGTGGACAAACAAGTTCTTAAAAGTTACATGAGCTTCCCAAGGGAGAGTGGTGAATGGGCACAGCCCACACCAGAATCTAGAGAACTTGCACACCAGGGGCTTGCAAGGTAGTTGAGTAAAGTGACAGGAAGCAATAGCCCAGGCCTGCAGGCATCCAAGATGAGAAACTGCATGGCAGGGTGGGTGGCAGGAGCAGAAGAAAAGCCACACAAGGTGACACTACACAGCAATGAAGATCAGATCTTGTGGTCTAGCCATGAGGAGGGATGAGCCTACGATCCTGGGAGAGTGCTGTTAACACTTAAGAGAAACAGAGAACTCCAAAGGAGGCCTGGGTTTTAGCCAAAGACAATGAACATGGTTTTAGATGTGTTGAGCTGCTGGGGGTTAGGTAGGCAGGGAATGGCTGAGTGGGAGGAAGAAATGAAATTCCGAAGAGAGGCTGAGTCTTAAGATGTGGCTCTGGAATCCTTGGTCATATGGGAGGAATTCCACATCATTTTTTTTCCTACGTGGGAGAGAAAGTAGTATCTATACTGGCTTCCAGAACAGCCTGACATCTAGCCAACCTTCAGGAAACATGCAAGAATTCTCTCTTTCACCCACCAACATGACTGGGACTAGCTCCAGAAAAACACACACACACACACACACACACACACACACACACACACACACACAGAGTTTTGTTTTTAAGTGACTAGCCCTACTACACAAACTACAGCAAAATGATGTTATTTAGATTCAAATGCACTGTGTTAAAATGCTATGTATAAAATCATGTCTGCTTTGTCTTTTTAATGTTATTCAATTGATGTCATTAAAACAGAAGAACTGGTCTATATGGGTTCCATTAAGAGTTCTGCTATCTGTCTAGATAAAGGAAGAGCTCTCATTTCTGTTCCTAAACCAACATATTGGGGGATGGGGAAGACAGATTAGATGGGATAAAGATAGCAAAAAACAAGTTTCAACATGCACATGGGGAGAGAAAAAAGTGCATGTTCAATAATGAATAATGCCCTGCCACTCAATCTGAGCCTTGACTCCATTTGGATTGTGTCATCTGGCTGACACAACAGTGAGAATAGATCTTTTCTCTCCTTAGCGTGTGAGCCATGCTTAGCACTCTAACACTGTATTAACATGCTAATGTGTGAGAATTGTTTTACGCAAGTATCACTGTGTGTCTCTGTGTATACATATGCATGTATGTATGCACGCACACTGACATAGAGTTAAACCTCTATCAACCAACTAGAACTCAGGGACATGTCTACTGAAAATGACCCAACTGCTAACTCACATCATTATTAATAAAAGAACAATGTGCCGTACATGGGCCCTTGTTTTCTGTCTTAGAACTTTTGCAGGTCAGTCATTCTACCAGTGAGAAAAGAAGCTGATTTCTATGGAAGCGTAAGCAAACATTAATATTAATTCAACCAGGAAAATCAAGCCACTAAATGCCAATATATCTGCATTGTATGGTTATTATGGGCATGATTTTTTTTTTGCAAAAGTAATGGACTAGGAGTTAAAACCTTATTTCAATTTGAGATTCACTAACTCTATAACTCTGAATGAATTGTTTATCTCACTTGGGACTAGTTTTCTTCTTTATTGTATATTCGGTTGTTTGAGATTATCTATAGGGACTTCTTCTTACAAACATAACTGATGATCAAAGGGTATTATTACTTCTGTAACTATTTTTGAATAATTGTATGGGTTATTTATACTGTTGTCTTCATCTTCTACTGACTCCTGAGTGTTAATAAGACTATGTCTCTAGGAAGGATAATTTGAACTATAATAAGGTAACTAATTTAAAACGTAATATTACATAAAAGATGGATTAAATGGAGACACAGGGAAATTTCCTGCATGATAAAGTTTATTTGAAAGATAAGAATTCTTTTATTTTAAATTGAATTTATAAATTGAATATCAAAAATCACAATTCAAGTCAAAATTTCAAATGAATTTTGATGAATGTAAAAGTGTTTTCAAAATTCAATCAGATGAATAAGGTTCATAAATACTTAAGTCCAATTTTAAAAAGATCAATAAGGAAGACTTACTCAGCTAGACACTGAAATATACCACCAAGTGAATAGTAACAAAATAGCATGAACTTAGGTTAAAACACAGAGACCAATGGAGCACAAAAGTGGTACCAATTTGAGGAAAAGTAACATCATATAGAAAAATAAAACTGAAGTTCTACCTACAAGCATATACACACAGGAATTCCAGGTGGGTTAAAGACCTAAATATGAAAGACAAAACTATCAAGTTAACTGATAATATAAATTTTATAATTTATAGGGAAGGGGAAGGGAATGATTTCTTTCATAAAGTCTCCAAATTAAAATACTGATGAATGATATCAAAATTAACATTTCTCTTCACTAAAAGAACACAAGAGACAAAGCTAATAGGAAAATGATAGGCTACGAGAACATCTCTGATATCAAAAACCAGCAAGGGACTATTAAAGGGAATATACAAAGAAGTTCTATAAATCAATAGGAAAAATACAAAAAGTTTCAGGGGACCAATGTACAAAAACTTGAAGGAAAACTTACAGATGAGAAAAATTCAAAAGCTAGAAGGCATATAAAGCGATCATCAAATTCATCAGCAATCAGATAAAAAGCAAAATAAAAAATGGTATAACCACTAGACAGAAATAGGGGAAAATTAAATAATACCAAGTATTGGTGGGAGTGTGGTCTAGTCAATCATTCTGAGAACACTTTGTGAAATTACCATGTTTACAGTATCTGAGCTGTTTACATATGCCTTCTGGCCCAGAAATTCTATTAGTCTTGATCCCCTAAATAAATCTCCCTTGATATTTTCCAGTAGGGGTTTTATCTGCGACTGTTCACAGGAGTTTTGTTTGAATAAATGCAAAGTATAAAACTAAGTCTACGTTATTTACATCTATTTTATAAGAAAAAATAAGATTGAGGCAAGGGGGCATGTCTGCAGGCCTGCGCACATGCTTGTGTGAACACCCTGTGAAGCTGTGGGTTTGCATGTGTATGCATGTTATGTAGCAAACAAAAGTTTTGCAAAATAACAAGTCTTATTACATAGTATGCACTGTTTATTTTCCCTGTTTCCTATTTTTCAGGCAGATCTCAGGCTCCTAAATTGATTGCATAACCTACAATGAGTTACAAATTTCAATGATAAAACACTGATCCAGACAAGAATAGGGGCATTATCAGGAGTTCCTGGAATAATAATAAGAGTGCCACACATTCATTAAAAATGCAAGCACAGACCACAGAATAGAGGAAAAACCCTCTCTCCTACTGCCTTCTCCTAAAGACTCACATCCTCAGGGAATTGTCAGGTCTCTAGGGCTTGCACCTTATCATGTGATTCAGATCTAAACAGCACTTCCGGAGACTGAACTTTTCAACCCACTTCAGCCTTGGCTTGTTGGACTAAGGCAGGAAACGATATGCAACTTACTAAAACATAAAAGGATATTTTAAAACATGAAAGAACATTTTTAAACAGTCCTTGAACACATATGAATAAAATGAATATAAGAAAATATGGCCTCTCTCTTGCAAATGTAAATCTGGAGACTACGTAAAGGGTAGAATTTCAAAGGACTAAAATAAAATAAAAATAAATTTAAAAAAACTTGAAAAGAGGAGTGAGGTTACAGACTTTATGAGAGCAGGCAGCTAAGTAAAGAGTAGGAGATGCTGTCTGAAGGACTAGAAAAATCCACCAGTCCTTTCCAATTTTCAGCTCAGTGAATAGAAGTTTAAAGTAACCCCAAAGTTCTTATTCAAAATCAACAGAAAATCATTTTATGAGAGCAGCTTTAGAAATTTCTTATACTAGAAGGCCTTGTCAGAAAATACATTTCAAATGTGAGATACACACACACAGGGCAGAATACTATTCAGTTATTAAAAAAAACAAAACAAAAAACAAACCAACAACAATGAAATCTTGCTATTTGCAACATCATGGATGGAACTAGAGGGAATTATGCTCAGTGAAATAATTCAGAAGGAGAAAGACAAATATGAATGACCTCACTGATCTGGAATATGAAGAAACAAAGGAAACAAAAATTACCCTTGGACATTAAGAACAGAAATGAGGTTCCAGAGAAGAAGAAGAGGAAGATGTGGGAACAGAGGAAAGTGGGATCCAATGGAGAGTGGTGGAAGATTATTAGATATTGGGTGGCGAGTGTGGTGTGTTATCACATATTTGATTAAGAGTGAGCTTGCTTACCTACAACTCATACAGTATTGTTACATTAACACAATAAAAATTGTATTTAAAAAAATAAAGCACACTTATTAGACCAAGACTGAAAATAATCATTGTGAGGTGTTTAAACAAGGTTACGCACTTTAAACTGAATGAAGTTTAAAAAAAAAGGAAGAAGAAGAAGAAAAGAAAACAACAGTGCTGTGAAGACCAGAGCACAGAGCTTTGTTCCACCCTTGCAGCTGCGTTCAAGTAGAGAAGAGAATAGGAGGACGGGCTCAGAAATAGAACACCATGACTCCTCTCTGCCGCCAGGAAGGCACCAGGCTGAAGCCCACATTGATCACAGCCCTAGAAACAATGCTCCCTGAAGGGTAAACTACGTATGGGTCACCCAGGAACTGGCTGCAGGTGCTTTGGTTTGAAGTTGGCCTCTGTCTAGGGCTATCAGCTACCTATAAAACAGATTTAGTTAGAAAATGCCTTGGCGTGCCCTGGTGGAGTACTGATTGGGTCAGTTACGCTTCAAAGAAGCATAAGCCACATACCTCCCCAGGTTCTAGTCCCAGGTTTGGAGGGGGTGTGGGGGGCCATCAGTGTGAACAACTAAATGAAATGAAAAATAAAGTGTTTCTTCCTCCTCTCTTCCTGCCTGCTGGCCAACTCGCCTTTATTCCTGCCTGCACCTTTCCTTTAAAAAAAGGAAAAAAAGCATCATTTCAATTAAGCAAAAACTGGAAAACAACAAGGTTCCAAAGAATCCATGTAACAAAAGGCACCTGGAGAAGAAATATAATTTTTACCAGAATTACTTCTGTCTGCTTTATCAGGTAGAAAAGGGTTGAGAAGGGTTGGCTGCTCAGGAAGGTGAGGGAAACGAGGAAAGCCAACAGCTATATCGGGCACATTAAAAAGAGATGAACACAGAAGAAACATGAAGCTGTGTAAGTCTGTTTAGTAGATATTCATCCTTGGGGGTGTACAAAGTTCAATAACACACATGCCACATGAAGGATAATGAACAAAAACCTTTATTTTATTTTTATTTGATTTTTAAAGATGGAGGCAGGGAGGCGGTGAAGAAGGGAGGAGATGAAGCAGCATTTTTTATTGATTTGTTCATTTTGGGTTTTCACCCCAGTCCCAGGTCACGAACCTAGGTCTTTGGGCCCCATGGTCCACACCCCAGAGGTCCACTCAGCTGCCTGAGCCACCAGAGCACACCCGCAACTACTTTTACTGTCGATGAAAACATAATAAGAGAACAATAACAAACCAAAGCTACTGTACACTGAAAAAAAAAACTTCTTGATAACACACAATTGCTAAGCCTTACACTTCTGCAAGGTAAACAATATGATGAGCTTGTACCGAACAAGAAATAGGGACTGAGTAAGTGGTAGAGTCAACATTTAACCCAGGGCTTCCTTACTCCAAATGTCTTTTCCTTGAAGTGTACCAACTCTCAAAAAGTCTACTCCAGCAAAAGCAATTGAGACACAAAGAAGAATTTCTCCTCTTTAAAAAGACAAGAATGGGCTAAGCACTGAAAGCAGAAACTACCAACGCCAATTTCCTGGCTTGCATCATTGTCCTGTGGTGACGGAAGATACTCGCATGGGGGAAGGTGACTGAGAGCACATAGAAACTTTATTCTTTTTTCACTTTTACTTATTTGTTTCATTTATTTTTGGTTGTTCTCCATGGCCCTGGTTCACGAACCTGGGTATTTGGGGTTTGCATGGTATATGACCTAGCCAATGACTTAGTATCTAACTCACAAGGGCATGACCTAGAACACTTTTAAATAAAATGCATAAATAGAAAACAAGAGAAGGAATGAACTCTTGGGAGGGTTACACAGCAACCTTTTTCCTCTGGAATGTTATGCGTGTATATGTATTTTTTAAAGGCTAATTCTCAGTTGTCTGCAGTGAACTAAATATCACAAAAATAACAATGAATCTCTTCTACTCCCATTCATCTTTAATACATTTTCATTAAATATATATTACCACATAGTAATGTACATTTTGCCCATACAAGTTTATGTTATCCCACACTCAAGGCTTTTCATTTTTCTCTTTGTCTCTTTATGTTTACATGCAGAAACCAGGGAAAGAGAGCTACCGTTCAAATCTAATTGATCAAGAGAACAAAATGGGAGTAAAAAAGAATGCTTGATGAGAAAATTTTCTTTTTTCCCCTAGGAATTATTGAGTCACCTTTTTTAAATATATAAGATAATTTTGTAATAGCCCTGTATTGAATACCTGTGGCATTTGCTATGACAACACTATAAAATAAAAAGTGAGTATGTTTATTTTATATATAAGAAAAGCTAAAGCATTTTGCAAGAGTCATGCAACTAATCAGTGTTAAAATGAGGATTCAAACTCAGATCTATATGACTCCAAAATGACACTTTGCCCTTCCATGCTTTGCTTTCTATGCTTAAAAGGCATCTACTATATTATTTACTAACCAAACTTTAATAGCAAAATATCCATTCTAAGCACATTCACACATTAAAAAAAAAAATCTCAATATTCATTCCTGGCTTCTACTTGAAGTTAAAGTTTGTTACTAAAGCTGAAGAAAAAATCTTAGAAGTATGAAAGAAATGCGAGTGGTATTCCCAGTAACAATATGTGTGCGCTCAAGTGGGAAACATGAGAAGAGCATCTGCCAAATTCATGCTGGCCTCACTTGATACTATCTCACTGATCTGGGTCCAACTTACATTTGTTTCCCTCTCTCTGTCCCTCCCCCATTTCCTCTTCATTCCAGAAGCATATAAAAATCATAGCAAAGAAAGTGAATAGAGTTTCCAAGACTATCCTGAAAATACTATTAAATAAGAGAAGAGTTCTCTAGTCCAGGCATAACCTTATTTTCACTAAAAGAGATCTAAAACATGAGAGCAAATCCTCCTAGGATCATAAATAATAACTGGAAACAAAATCATCTAAATTTTGCTTATAAAGACAAATAGAATTTTGGAGAGAAATGCTCAAAAGAACTCCTAAAATATGCTTTTTAACCTGTACTTATGCACAGAGCATGATAATTTAGTATGAGTCAATCTTCAAGTTGGATATACATTTTAATTCAAACTTATTTTTTAAGTCTTTAGTTATGTTTAATTTTACTTCCAGCTTTTTTTCCTCCAGTTCTGATCCTTATCTATTCAACCTTGATTTTAATGAACCCTATATTTCTGATATCTGAAACAGCAGAATTGAGCATTCCTTTTTTGAGTTGTTTTGTTTTTCCTCATGTCCCAAGTCTCAAACCCCAGTCATTCGGGCTTACATAGCCTACACCTTAGCCATCTCGGCTGCCTGAATAACATGTGTACACAATGAGCATTAGTTTTTAAGATATGCAAATTTCATGACACTGTCCTCAGCATCTGTCTTTGTTAGTGCAGTGTGTGCGTGTGTGTATATGTGTGTGTGTGTTTGTGTGTGTGTATGTACGTACATATACATACACACATATACATATACATCTGGTAGTGTGTTTTCTTTTCTTTTATTTTTAAGGAGCAGTTTCCATCAGTCATGCTTTTTGAAGGGGACAAAGTAAAAGTGACTGTTGGATTATATCTTTAAAGCCATCTAGGTGTTTTCCCCTTGTGGTGACATTGAATTACATTTCTTGTTCTTTGCTCCCATTATCTTGGTAAATTAAAGAACAGTATTAGCACAATTGTAAAGAGAGTATTTGGTGAAAACTAAACATGCAGGCTGAAAAATCGTATCTTCTCTTCTAAACCACTAAGTACTAGCCAATAAATAAATACCAATAAATATTTTCATTTTTATATTCAGGGACTCAGGTAATAACAGTATGAAGCCTAATCTTCAGGTCTTCTACTGTCCTCATGCCTTTCACCAAAAAGCCAAGACTGTGTCAGGCACAAAGTTAAGCCAGCTATCACAGGAAGTAATATTTTAGTACCCCATCTAACACATTCACATGCTAATGGAAGAGATAAATTTAACAATTATAATTCAGTGTGATGAGGGATGTCACAAACACAGGATGCTCTGAAAATATATAGGAGAGACTTTTAACACAGTCTGAAGAGAGGAGGAGTTTGGAGTCTTCAGGAGAGTTTCCCAGATGAAGCAATGCCCAAAAGAGAGTAAGAGATAAATAACCACTTCTCATCCACTAGGATGCCTCCAATAACAAAGTTAGTTGATAACAAGTGCTGGAGAGAATGTGAAAAATTTGAACTCTCATACATCACTGGTGGGTATGTAAAATGGTGCAGCCACTTTGGAAAACAGCTTGACAGTCCCTCAAAATGTTAAACATAGAACAACCCTGTGACCCGCAACTCCACTTCTGAATATTCACCATAAGAACTGAACACATACACGCTCCCAAGAGGGTGTCCGTGAATCTTCACAGCCACGTCATTCAAAAAAACCAAAAAGTGGAATTCGTGAATTGATGAAATGGAGAAATAAAATGTAGTACATGTCAAAATGTAGCGTTGTTCAGTCACGCAAAAGAATGAAACACTGATACAGGCTAAAATAACGTATGAATGAGAATGAATGTTGAAAACATTATGTTATGTGAAAGAAACCAGATATAAAAAGCCACAAATTCTATGATTCCATTTATATGAAATGCTTGGAATGAGTCAATTCATGGAGATAAAAGTAGCTTAGTGGTTTCTAGGGTCTAGGGGACAAAGGGGAATAAAGAATGACTATGAGTAAAAGATTTTTGGGGGTAACAGAGGAAATATTCTGGTATTATGGTAATAGACTTCAAACTTTATAAACAGACTGAAAATGACTGAAGCATACACTTCCAGATGGAGAATTTCAAGGCAGATGAATTATATCTCAATAAAAACAGAAAAAAAAGGAATGAGTGAGTGGATGATAAGAGAGAATTAAGGGATCAGAAAAAGGAAAAAGAAGTGACAAGAACGGATCCCTGGATTAGAGCATGAGCAGCTCTAGGCTCATGTCCTGCTTTGTCAGCAATGTGTGCACATTTCCAGGGCTTCCCATTCTGTTTTCCAGGTGCTTACGTCTCACAGTAAGCTGCTTCTGAGTTTATAGTTTCCTCAAATTTTATGAAGTTATCTCAACAACTGGGTTCTGCAGACTTTCCAAAACTGATATGAGGATGATTGTTATGAAGCTTTTTATAACCAGAGGCGATAGTGACCTTACTCTTGTACTTATTTTTCCCTCTTTCTTGTATTGGTTTTCATAATTTTTCCACCATCAAAAAAAGGGTTCAATCTGATGTGCTCTAGATCACAGACCATGTCTGTTTTCCATATTTCAAAAGCTCATAATTCATTTTCAAGTGAGTAAAATTAGTTTTACCTCCTGTCAGTTGATGTTGGTATTAAGCCAGACTCAGAAGATTTTGTCAAAGACTTCAAAATCAAGAGCTAGATCTCCACAGGATGAGAATAATGGAGCAACTGCATCAGATGGTTTCACCTAAGGACAAAATTCAATGATTTATTAGAACTTTATGTGAAAGAAAGTTGTTGCATAGTTATTATTGAATCACATAAATACACCAAGTATTCAAAAAGTACTAAAGTTTCTGATTTCTACACATTAGACAAATATGTACCTTTTAACAGGTTGTTGTTTTTTTACGTTTCCAATAGCACAGAAACTTTTTCACATACAATAAGTCCTCACTTGACATAAAGAACAGGTCGTTGGAAACTGTGCTTCAAGCAAAGTAACATATAAGGAGATACTTTCTATCATAAGCAGAGTGATATAAATAAGATTTAAATTCCTACAGTCTATTTCTGATCACAAATATTTAACCACACTTGTAAATAAAGACCCCAAACACTGGAAATGTGCCCTCATGACGCAGATGACTGAGATACTTCCCTGTGGACCACGTGAAGTTCAAGGATCCTGGTTCAAGACCTGAGAGCAGAGTAAAACAAACCAAAATAAACAAGGAAATAATGAAGCTGCTTCCTCCTCTTTCTTCCTTCCTCTCTTTAAAAAAAAAAATTCAAAAGACCCCAAACACTTTTAATATTCGACAATAATTGCATCCAACTGCTTAATAAAATCCAGGTCCAGTGGACAGTGGCTGGGACCTCTCCCCATTCATTGGCCAGGGTGAAAGGTGGTGACCACCCTGGACAGGACATCTTCCATCACAGGGTCATTCACGGCCACTCCCTCAGATTGGGACAACGTAGACACAGCAATGAACCTAGCATGCACACCTTTGGAATGAGGGAGAAAAACAAGAACTTGGAGAACATTCACAAACGGAGACAATATGCAGACCCTACACACAAGACCCCAGCCCAGAAGAGATCTTTTTTCTCATCAACATTATAGAGAAGTGATGTTATCTGAAGACTTAGCAAACAAATTCATTCATTTCTTATCCCAAGACTATTGTACAATGGAAGAAAATGCAGCAAACCGTCACCTGATTTACTCCACTAGTTAACCCACAACGTGCACATAGCTCTGAAATTCCTTATCAATGAAAAAAAGAAAACCTACAATCTGCAATGCCCTTCGCCTCTTCCATTGCCAACATATTTCCTTCTCGCTGATTAGTCACTTACGACCCACCTCTCTAGGCACTGGTCAGTAATTCTTTTGCCAATTGGTTTCTTTTTTCCATCTTACACTTTGTTCGTGCTGGTCTATCCTGGATAATTTTGCACTCTTTAGGATAATGTACAATTCGTTTCTTCAAACCCTTTCAGAAAAAGATGATAGTGTATATGAATAAAAGTGCTTAACACTCTCTAAGTGTTATGTGTGGTATAGCCCTTTGGGGACAGAGTCCTAAGAGTCGAGGGCAGGTGGCGGGATGCTGAGCACATCACAAGCAACACTGACTAACAGAACAGCACCCTCCCCTCAGGGATATTCCATGTTTGCTAGCTCCATTTGGTGCATAAATTTACTTGCATTTGCAAATATGTAAACATGTTGAGATTCAGTATGTGAACTTGAAATAAGACCTGCAGTCATTAAATTTCCTGAGCATTTCTGCCAAAGTAAACATTTTTCTTTGAATCTTGAGTCTCGGACTCGCCAGTCTGGTTTTCTTTGTATTTTGCTTTGATCTTGTCTTATTTCCACTGTCCTTCCTCAACGTTCAAAATGTGTGCCTTTCCCTTAAAAAAAATAGTGAAGATATGTTAAGGTGGGTGCACACTGGTGGCTAGTGGTCTAGTACAGCGGGAGCAGTCCCACATACATCCCAAGGGCCAGAGCTCTCGATATAGTTACTGGGGGGAACAACTGAACAAAAAAGGTTTCCTCTTCCTCTCTCTTCCTGTCTGCCTGCCTGCTCACCTCCATTCCTGCCTATGCCTTTCCTTAAAAAGACAAAGCAAAACAAAACAAAACAAAAAAACTCTAAGGTGCCCTTGGAGTTGCAGCTGGCTTCAGGTATAAGAATGACATCCTAAGGGATCTGTATCAGTGTTGGTCCTCAAAATCAATGTCATTATGCTCTTTCCATCAAAGATTAAGAAGGGATCAACCAAAAAATTTCAATTACCAAACAGAACTTATTTTAATTAACTTCTTTACATAAGTTGCAGATGCTGTGATAGTAACTGCAAAATTAGCCATAATAATAATAATAATAAAGCATGGTGTGTGCTGGTGGAGCAGTAGTTGGGTCAATTGCCTTCGCAGGAGCAAGCCACATATCCCTGGGTTCAAGTTCCAGACCCAGGGGGAAGCAACCAGCATGAACACTAAATGAAAATATAATAAAGATACTTATTCCTCCTCTCTCTTCCTGCCTGCACCTTTCCTTAAAATAATAATAATAATAATAAACATATAACATTTACTCTACAGCAAATACCCTTCTGAGTAGTTAGTTCTCATAATAACCCCGAGATAAGTACTAGTATTAGCTATTTTAGAGATGAAATGAGAAACAGAGGTTGGTTTGCTGGCTTAATGTCACACATTTGCTAAGTGGTGAGAAAGGATCTGCCTCAGATAGTCTGACTCGAGAGCATCCACTAGTATTTCCACTAAATAACATGCTTCACCATCGTTACGACATCACAGTGTTAACCTTCAGACACTAAAGCTCTGATTCTCTTCTCACTCAAACCCCAGTGTATTTGCGCAGAGAAGTCCTATTTTCATGACACCATTTTCTTCTCTGTACCAGAATTCCACAAGCTCCAAAACTAAAAGTCTGATTTAATAATCAGATCCTATAAATTAGGCAAGTAAAATCAAAAAGAAAATAGAATTTAGTAACTATTCCTTTTAACTTGGTACAATGAAGTAAAAGCTAAATACTAAGTACTCCTGCACTAATAATTTCCTAACTTCTTTATTTAAAAAGAATTCTAAGCTTGCAGAAAAGTTGCACGAACTAGTTCAAGAATTCTCATACACCCTTCACCCCACAAACCACTGTCAAATTGAGACAAATGTGGCAACAATGATCTTCCTAGCCAAAGAATTCATTCCTGGATGGGTGGATGGATGGATGGATGGACGGATGAAAGAAGACAGTTCCTCCCAGGCACAGGTCAAGAATCTAGGTCCCTGACTTTACATGGTTTATGCCCCACAGCTGCTGGCTTAGCACCTAAGTCACCACACCAGGGTGCACCCAGGATCATATTTTGAACTTAGTTATTTATCTCTCTTCAGTCTCCTTCAACCCTGAGCAGTGCCCACTTCTCCCCTGACTTTCTTTCCTTTTTTTTTAAATTTTATTTTAAGGAAAGGCACAAGCAGGAATGAAGGTCAGCAGGCAGGCAGGCAGAGAGAAAAGGAGAAGCACTTTTACTTTATTTTTATTTAGTTGTTCACACTGATGCTCCCTGCAAACCTGTAACTCGAACCCAGAGGTATGCAGACTGCGTTCATTCCAAGGCGGTTGACTTATCACTACTCCACCAGGGTCTGGCTCCCCTAACTTTCTTATCCTTACATTATCGAATATTGCTGATTATGTTACACAAAAAAACAGATTAGTAAGATTTTCTGATGAGAATATTCAAGGGACATCTTACTGAGAAACAATGCTGTGTTCACATTGTATTCCATCAAGTGACACATAATGTCTGTTTGTCCTATCACTGGTGATGGTACCTTTGATCACTTGAGTGAGGTTGAATCTCCCAAGTTCCTTGATTAATATTACTGTTCTGTCCCTTATGATTAATAAGGATTTGTGTTCTAATCTCTGAGGTTATATAAATATCCTGATCTGCAACCCTCTTATATCCACTACTTTTCACATCCATTAATGGTTCTTATCTGAATTGTTAAAGTGATAGTTGAAAAACCACCTTTCCAGACTCAGCATTTTTTTCTATTTATCAGACAGCATTCCATTTTAAGGAAGTACATTCTCCTCTGCCAACTTATTCATGCACATATTTACATCAGCATGAACCCACAGATTCCTAAGTCATTTCACAGGATATAATCAGTAATTTTCACTATTAGTTTGATGCTCAGGTTGTCCCAGGTTTTCCCACCAGAAATCCCTTCAGTGCGGCCATTGTGTTACTTTGGCATCTTCCTCTCAAACTGAGAATTTGACACACAAAATATCCACAGCTCATTTTGTCCTACCCTGCCCCAGAGCTAGATTTTTTTTTTAAGATTTGAGTTCCTTTTAGCAAGACTGGCATTTAGGGACTAAGATCACACAACAAATGAGATTGTGATTCACTGGGCTGCATATTTTGACCCTTTCAATGAGCAGAGTTTGGAAATGGATGGAGGGGCGTGTGCGTGTGAGTGTGTGTGTGTGTGTGTGTGTGTGTGTATACTCACACACATACGCATATAATCTAACAGTTATGGTTATATTCATATTGAAATTTCTCTCTCTCTTTCTGTATACACACACACATATACATATATAATTTCTAGACATATGGAAATCCCCAAGTTTACAACACCACAAATTCCAACCCATAGCATAGGGTTCATCCTAACATTTCATTTTTTCATTTGTAACTTTCTTCCATAAAAAGTCTGGCTCCTATTACATTCAATATATTAGCTTATTATCCCCACTGGGCCTCATGGCTCAGAGCTGCCTAATGACTCTTAGACTAAATTATTAAGGAAGAAAAGAAAGAAGAAACAAGCAAGGGTGACAATATCAAGATTCTGAGAGTTAGAAATCTACTTATGATTAAAACAAAATCTAAGGCCTGACACTAAATATATAACCCAACACTTCATCCTCTAGACCCAGCCGAGAACAGTTTAAAATTCTCTTCCAGTGACATCTCCCCTATCTCTCAATGTATGGAAGACACACAATTGTTCATATATTTACAATGCAAAGAATTTTTATGTGTTAAATATTTCACTATTGAGTAACAATTTCAAAACCAGTGACCACTACCTTTGTCAAAACAGAGAAAAGAAATCCTAGCACATCCTTACTGACCATCCCAGCCCCTTGCAGGACAGCTGGGGAAAGGGCTCCCCAAGATCACAGGCCTTGCTCAAAGTCACAGAGCTAATTAGTACAAAGCACAATCTCACCCTTCATTCCCTGACTTTCTGGATCAGTATATCAAGGTACCTTTGAAAATGTTTTCCAAGTAACTAACATACAACTTTAAAACGCATCCACTGAGAAACATGCAACGTCTATGTCCTCATGAGAAAAATGTATACCCCACAAATATAACAAGGCTATTTTAAATAACTAGAAGAGAACAGTCTCTTCCATTAGGACATTCATAAAACACTCAGATGCTTGTACTATAAACATGGTTCACATAACCGAAACCCTTCATTTAGTTTTCTGCAATTCTTTTAAATCATCCCAAGTAGCATCAATCACCACAGTTCCAGAGATGAGAGAGAGAGTAGACAGACAGACAGATATAAAAAGAAAAGCAGAATGAGAATAAAACCACCCATACCTCAACAGAAAGATTCAGACTGCTTGTGAAAATATGATGCATGAGTGCTTTTTTTCCCTTGATATAATGTGTCCCCCCAAAGCTGATTAATCCAACTTTTTGCAGCAGAGGCTCAGTCTGACACCAAGTTTACAGCAAGAAGGAACATGACTCAGTTGAGTGTCCCAGTTTGCCCTGATCCTCATCTGCAAAATGGCAATGGGGACACCTCATTCTCAGAGCTGGGCTGCAAATTAAATGAGAAGAAAGTGTGTAAAGCCTTGAACAGGAATCCTGGCCCCCAGTGCTCAGGGACTAAATGACGTCTCCCCTACCATCACCAGTCTCATCAGAGAACTGCCATCACTATCTCTATGATCAGATCAGTTGTCCTTATTACTTCCGACTTCAGTGTGCTTACCATGCACACCACATGCAGGAAATGAAAGCTGTAGATCTGCAATGGTCATAAACAAAATGGAAGTCATTCATATCAATTTGCAAAAGGACATTTAGGTGACTCTTAAATCATTTCACTGTTCCTCTGGATGTGACCTCACACACTCCTTAAGGGTAATCCCAATTCCTCGCTACCCCCACCAAGGACATCAGATATAGCTGGTTTACCTACATACTGGGTACAAAGTCACCATTTATTTTAAGATATGTGATAATGTGATACTCCGCCACACCATGACTAATTAAGGGTGAAATTTCAGACTAGGATGAAAAATTATTAAAGAAAGGAGCTGATGTTATACAAAGGTAGAAACAGTGATAAAAACCCATAAAAGACTGAAAACATATTAGGGACAAAAGGAATCTTAGGCAGGTCAAAATTGGTGGATTTCTCTTCTTCATGTAGGACTCCTGGCCAACTACGCTTTATTTTATTACTTAAAGCTTAGTGTGTGGTTCTTTTTTTTAACGGTTTTTGTTTCTTTTCTACAAAAAAAAAAATCTAGTGTTCAATGAAATACCAGGTGCACAGTGGCTTTCACTCTTGCCTTAAAAAAAGAAAAAAATAACCCTATTGTAGCTCATGGGCTTCAGTCTGGCCTGTCAAGCAGGAATTAAAATCTCTTTAAAAAGAAGCTTTGCATGGTTCATGTGTCAGGCTGACATGAGCTGGATCAGCTTACAGAAGGGGCCAGAGATAAGGCATCCAAAGGAGGTTAGAAGGAAGCAGCCTCCAGAAAAATCTATGATTTCTTTACTCATCTACCTCACCCTGGCTCCTTCCCTCCCTCTCACTCCCCTTTGTAAGAATTTGTACAATACAGATGAAGAGCAATTTTTCCCTTTATTAATGGCAGCACTCAATTCCGAAATTAACCCATAGCTCCTCTTTCTAAAGATTTCTATTCTTCTTTAAAAATCATGAAAAACAAATCACTTTAAACCCTGCCATCAGACCTTTGATTGTATTAAGCCCAAAGGTACAGAGCCTGCATCATAGAGGACTGCTTGGTTTATTTTAAAAGAATGCATCAAATATTAGCTGAAAATTGGTTGTCAATGGGGCCACTTAAACCTCCTTGGAAAGGAATTGCAGGGGCTTGGGATTAAAATTGCAGGAAGCCAAAAAGAAAATTGAGGACAAGGAAATGATGACTGATGGGCTTGGTGCTATTATCTCTGAGAATAAGAAGGACATTGAGGCTCTGAAAAAAAATTACAGAGATGACCTTGAGAACAAGTCCAGACTGAGAAGTCGGCTGGGTGTAGCTTCCTGCAGGGATGGAAGTAGAGCAGACTGAATTCATTTCCAAACAGATGATGAAGATGTTTTAGATAAGCAGTTTTGATTTCCTTTTAGCATGTGGAACTGCAAGCTGCATCTCCAAGAAGAATAAATGCCATGCAGCCCTGGTGAAAAAGGCATCCTCTTCAGTCACTGGAGCTGAAAACTCAAAAGCAGTACGAGAGGGTTTCCTGACATGGGGACATAGAAGATGAGAGATTAAAAAGGGACTCCATTGACTAAATTACTATACAGGCTTTTTATCTTCATCCTCTGCCACTGCACACAGAGTGGGAAGCCCTGAGCCATTAAGGACAACCCACCTAAACTTCATGAAACTGCTTCAAAAGAAGAAACAGGAGATCCTGGATCCCAGGGAATGCAAACTCTCACTAGAAATTCCTAGAAGGTGGATATGTTACCAAATGATTTTAGGTCAGTAGTTCTTAAATTGGTTAATAACAAGAACCCCATTATTCATTTTAATAATTACCAAAATCTCCAAAGAGCTTTTATTCATGTTCCATCTACATTATTTGAATTACAAATTAAAATCAATAAATATTTAATATTTATTTAACAGAGTCTGAAAACCTATTACTATTAACATAAATGATAAATCTTTATAAACAACAATTAAACCCTCCCACAGCCACCAAATGTAGTGAGAATAGTGGCATTGTTTTACACTGTGGCAATTTTTTTCATAACTGGTTTAATACAAGACAACTAGAGTCTCCTACCTGCTGCCTTTAGTCTTATGTGATATCACATTTTGGTTGAAGCACATAAAAAAACCATTTCAAACAGGCATGTTGTTGGAAAATGGAGGAACAATGTAATAGTCTTTCCCAGATATTTTGGACATCCTGGATACTGTATCAAAATTTCAACAACTGGTCATTTCCATGGGAAACTGAATCCATAATTCGTGAATGTTTCATGCTGATAGGTTAAATATCTGGAAGACTATTACATTGTTCCTCCATTTTCCAACTACATGCCTGTTTGAAATGGGTTTTCTTTTTGTGCTTCAACCAAAATATGGTATCACATAACTAAAGGCAGCAGGTAGGAGACTCCAGCTGTCTTCTATTAAGCCAGATCTATTTAGCACTTGGTTTTTGCCTATGCACGATATTGTATCATCAGTCATCGGTCATTTAGAAAATATGGATTCACTGGGTTATGCAAAGTTACCAAATCATACTTATGATAGAAGATAAAAAGGTCAGTAAAATCATTATTATGTAGATTAGACCTTGCAGATCCATTGAAAAGGTTAAAGGGATTCCAAGGGTCTAAAGACCTCAACTTTGAGAACTGCTGTTTAGGTATCATGGCACCTGACAGTGATTTGAGAATTTGGTAGCAGTTTGCCAGATCACTGCAAGGTCTGTTAGGGACTAGATAACATGAAAAAGAAGTATCCTCAAATTGTCATTCAACCAGGACTCGATGAAATAATTCAATAAATATGAGGGTTCTATATGGTTTCCTAGCTCTCTGCTAGAAACTGGAAAAGGATACAACTCATTGGATTTGGCACTGTTTTCCTCTGCTAAAGGACCTGAGTGTAAGCATTACCATGTCTCAAGATGAAATCTAGACCTGGAAATGTATTATGATTTAACACACCAAAACGTGTAGTGTGTGTGTGTGTGTGTGTGTGTGTGTGTGTGTGTGTGTAACTTCCTTCAGTGAAACTACGAGATTTAGTAACTCCTTCATAATTACCTGCTGGTGGTTCAACTGCTACTAAGAGAATTTTAGACTTGTGCTCAGTAGATCCTGAAAATCTACATTTCTCAAGTATCAGCTCTAGAGCGAGGACCCTACCTGTCTTGTATCCCCACCACCACCTGCCTGTCACCTATTCAAAGTTCATAAATTTCATTGTTAAATGATGAGATGAATGACTTAATTTGTATACACAGTGTTGAATAGTTAACAGCAAATGACACTGTGTGCCATATTGAAGAAATGAGTGAATGCAACATCATTCATTCAGCAGTATAATGGTACTTTATAGAATGAGGAAAAAAAAACTGTTTATCTGTAGGTTCTCTATTCAAACTAAAACCTTTAATTCAAGGCATATTTTTAATGAATTACAACATATACATTTCAAATTCAAACTAACCATTTTTTATTCAATGAATGCAGACAGCAACTACAGAAAAAATGAATCCTTGCTGTCGACTAGTTACAATCTGATATTTCACTTACAGAGAAAAATTCATTTTCTCTCAGTCCTTTAAAAAGCAAACTTCTGGGTGAAACCTAGGCCAGAAATGATACTTTGACTAAAATATTGACTTCTATTTGTGGTGTATGTCTGTACATACATACAAGAACATGCCAGAGACATTCTCACTGATCTTTGTTACAGCTGCATAAATGTTCTTTGACACAGACTAGAAGAGAGGGGACAAGGTACAGAGTGAGAACGCAGAAGACTAGCTTCACAAGTGCCATATTTCAGAAGTTTTGCTAATTTGGATTATGTAGGTTATTTTTATATTCCTGCTTAGGGAGAGAAAGTGGGCATCCTGGGTGAACAGAAGTGACTGTTTGTGCAAAAAAATTGATTATCTGTTCAAGATGGCTTAGGCTGCAGTACTATAAAAAATTGCAGGTGGATTTGGTTACAAGAGGAGCTATTAGTCATCCTGAACTATTGACACATTTTTATGTACTAGTCTCAAATCACTCACTAAGGTTACCTATTCATCCATGAAATCTAAAATTCAGAGTCCTACCTAAGGGAAAAGAAGGGATTTAAACTGAAAAGTCTACTCTCCCTAGTCTTATAACAACATCACAGTATAAAACTATGTGGAAGGGAAAAGCTAAGTTCCCTTAAGCTCACCATCCCAGGGTCTTGCTGGTGTCCAGCTATCATCTTTGTTCAATGATAATTCAGAGAACTATGAATCCCAGGGATTGGGAAAAGCTACCTTAAACTCTTTTCACAGTTTTGATTTATGGTTGTTCATGAACTAATAAAAACTATAGTGAATATTTCTTTTTCTTCAACAGTGTATGCCCGTCACTGGACAAATTGTAGATAAAATATATTTCAGTCTGGCTCCCAGGTGCTCCAAATGACTAAGCACATACTAATCCTCCTGCATTGGAAGAATTAGTCAACTGAAATGAACGGAGCAAAGAGTGAGAAATTCCTTCAAAAGGCAGAGAAAAGGACTGCAATTATTATGTGTGATCTTTTTTAAGAGAGGAAGGAAGGGCAAGAAAGCAGCAGCACTTAAGGAAGGAAGGTATAGTAAAAAGAAGCGTTGTTATTAATTTAGTTGTTGATTTGTGGTTTTTCACCCTGGTCTCAGGTCCTGAACCTGGGACTCTGGACTTTACATGATCTACATGCCAGTGTCTCAGCTGCCTGAGCCACAAGGGCATACTGACTGTGATTTGCATAAATGAGAAGACGTATCTACTGGGAAGTCTTAACCTGGTAGCTAATGCCCACAGGACCATAATTTGTAAGCAATAATGCTGGATTTGAGATGAGGTGGCAGATTGTTTTCACTGGCATTTTTTCTTCAATATAAAATATATCAATCTAGATTCAAATTAATGAATTTTGTTATACTTTCATGCCACTGTTTCTCTTTTAATTCCAAACCCAGTGCAATCTCATTTTTGCCTGTTTTCCAAAATTGGCAGTCATTTCCTAGGACTCTATTATATTTACCCCTATGAAGCATATGAGTGATTCTGTAAAGTATTTCCTCTATTTCTCTCTCTGCTGCTGTCTAATGTGTTTGCATTTTATAGTCCATCAGAATTTTTTTCAAAGAGAACCCTATCCAGCAGAAATTTGGACAAGATGGGATAAAGTCACCTGTCAAGTAAAAATGGAAGTTATCTTAAAAAATAGATAAACCAAACGCGGTAAAGAGGATTAACTCTACAGTGAAGGAAAACCTGAAATGGTGGTGAACTTAACGTATTATATACAGATGGAGATTTACTATGAGGCACACCTGAAACCTATATCAAGTTGTGTTACAATGTTCCTTTGATAAAATTAATATAGAAAATGGATAAACCCATCAATAATATCACAGCATAGCATGTTTTGCTGATTTTTTGTTTATTAGTGACTCAAAATACAGTTTGTGGAATTGAATACTATTCTTGTGGACTAGTCATATGTGAAATATACTGAAGTCCATGTAGAGATTTTTTTATAAAAAGACAAAAAAGAAGAACACCACTCGACAATGAACTGAATAACAATAGACTTCCACTTAGGTGGTTGCAAGTTTCATTTCATTTCTACTAATTTCTGACACTAGTACAATGGCTTCCCATTTGTTTACTCACGTAGTCTGCATGTAATCTATGTCAGACATACTATGGGATAATCACAGAAAAAATCCTAAAGAAATCACTGTCCCTATTTCAGGAGGAAATAAAGTGGAGGAAAGGGTGTGAAAGGAAGGATAAAGGAATAAAAGAAATGGGGAGAAAGTGAATCATAGAGTACTGGAAGTATCTTTAATGGAAAGCTCCTCCTAGGGCAAAGGAGGAGTAGGGAGGGACTCAGAAGGCTGTGAATTAGGAGATTAAGGGTGCAGGAAGGATAGAGTAAGAAAGAGCAGTGAGGGGAATTTCTGCCCCCAGGCTGTCAACTTCCTTGCCATTCCTCTCCTTCCCCTATAACAACTTCACAGTCACCAAGGCCTTTCTGGCTCTGAAATTTCACACAAGTCCCATCTTTCTCTTTATGTTAGTTTCACTCCATGGTGCCCCATGCACCTTGAATGTATGGTCCCAACCAGTCCCTGTGTAACTCCCAGCCAACACACTGCACACACCTCGCATCCCCCCCCCAAAAAAAAAAAAAATCAGGCACTCCAATACCTATATGTTTCTAAAAACTGCACTTTGCTTGGTCAATAATCTTCCAGTTAAAATTCTAAAGCACTCAAGCAGATGAATTCTAACATCTTTAAAATCAGCATTAAACTTATAATAGGCTGACCCCACCTCCAGTTTTAAACAGGACAGTACATTTGTTCCATATTTTCTGACTGTCCCATCACTGTAATATAAATGTCAATTATTTCCTGTTTTTAATAAACCAGAACAGTCTTTAACACAGGGCACAAGGGGCAGATGAGTTGTTCTGGACCCAGTCTTTTGAGGGAGCCCAAAGCAGCTCTCCCTTCAGCCCCTCATTAAACACAGCCCAGTTATTGAGCATTTCTGGCATTAGGATGGTTAAAGCAGCATGTTTTAGACAGGACATTCAGAGCGGGACTTATCGGGGCACCAATTTTGATTTTCACCTAAGGTGCCAAAATTCCTTGCATTGGCCCTGGCCATTTGTATGAAGTCCTGCTGGACCATATGTCTTTAGTATGCAATCGCAGATGGGCATCACATAGCACTTACTTGTTGCTGACCTGCCTGCTCTGCTCCTGCTCAGATTACTCTACCTCTCCCGTACCCCTTAGTCTTCTGTGCATCACCCTGTTCTGTTTTTGCCATCCCAGTGTCTTGTTTTGGTCCCAAGGGAATACGATCAGCCTATATTATAATCAACATTTTTATGTCCCATCACTTAGTTCCATTTGAGACAGTGGCTTGGTTACCGGATAAATGAACAAGACTATAAAACAAGATGGTCATAGTAATTATCTCGCAGGACTAACAATTAAGTGAGAATAAACCTCCAGTAAATAAGAAGTGGGGGTGGGGCTGGCGGTTGTGGAGAGGAGCAGAAATGAAAGGGGAGAGGTGAGGGGAAGAGAGTAGCTTCTCCTTTTAGGGTCCTTCTCTAGGACTGACTTGCTTCCTTCAGTTTTCCTCTTCATATACTTAAAATGTCCATCAGTAATTTTACTCTAATCTAGTAACTCTTCTTCTAGAAACACAATTCAGTACTAATTGTCTAAATTCATTATTGATCCTGCCGAACCTTAAATTTCCTCATAAAATAACCTTTTTCTTTAAAACAAAAACCGCCATTACCTCTGTTACCCAAGCAAAAGGATCACTCCCTTCTCACGGAACAATCTCTTTGTCAACAACTCCTTTAAAATTCTCATCTTCCAAATTTCTCTCCCTTTTCTCCACATTTATTTTCCAGAATAGTGATTTCATTAACCATAGATAAAGGAATACAGATTCAAAATGATTGCTAATTACAACAGCAGATAAGTCTGCATGAAGAATTTAATTGTAACATTTGACAATATATGGTAATTGTGAAGATTTATTGAAATATACCAGATTTATTTGATTCTAACCCACCATAAATTCTAAACTGCACCCAAATTTCTCAAGAGGTTTTCATGAATAAATAAAAAATAAGACTTAGAAAGTTCAAAAATACTAAAAATGAGAAATAACAAGGAGTTCTTTTGAAGAAGCCATTTATTTAAAAATCTTAAATACATAGTAAGGGAGTAACAGAATTAACAGAATTTTAAAATTTAATAAGGGATATATTGTACTTAGCAACTATTATCAGGTAAACTCAGCCACCTTCAAATGTAAATTACCCCCAATTTTCAAGGACTTTAAAATGGCAACAACAAAATGTACAGGTTAGAATCAAATAAATAGGGTAAGCAAAATTTATAAGCTCTATCT
Source organism: Solenodon paradoxus (assembly GCA_004363575.1). NCBI lineage: Eukaryota > Metazoa > Chordata > Mammalia > Eulipotyphla > Solenodontidae > Solenodon > Solenodon paradoxus. The sequence continues at coordinate 87,201 of RJWH01002168.1, forward strand.
TTAAATGCAAACATATGACAGTGAGGTGTTTCATCAGAACCACAGAAAAAATTATAATAACTTGATCAAAAATTTCTGATAAATGAAAGCAGCCAGATTAATGGCAAATGGTATTTGAAATTAGTGGACAATAGTAGCAAAGCATCTAGAATTAAACTACTTTAGAGAAGTATTTCAGCTTCTACTTCATTGTAATGAACTAGACTAGGTCAAATCAACCATCTCAACAAAGAACTAAAATAACTGAGGTGGAGGGGGGAGGTTAATACAACCTCTGTTTAAAGGCATTAGAGGACCATTAAGGACCAAAGATTTGAAGGGTCATAACACTGGAAAGGAAAGAGGTTGACATTTGTTTCTTCTCTAGCCCATTTGCTGACTGCACTACAGACAAAAGACTAGGAAATTGAACAGGGTTTATTTTAGTCTCACAGAGCTAGGCAAGCGAAAATCAGGGTTCATGTCCTCCTTAAGAGACAGAGGCCTGGTAACAATCCAAACTTTTAGTTGGGATTCCCAAGAGATAAACCAAAGGAGTAGCATAAACCAGACACTGCGCAGCCCTCTTGATGACTAAGGCCAGCTCTGGAGCAGTTTAATCCCTGACTGCATCAAGCTGATCTGTCTTCACCCTGCCCACCACCCAGTAGAAAAGTTATTAACACTCCTCACAGAAAACAGCATCACTCACAGCTAAATTTTCTCACTAAACTCATCTGACACAATATCTAGCATTAATCAGAAATAATCATAATTACAAAAATAAGAACTAACCAAAAAGCAAAAGAGGAAATAATCAACAGATCCATAGGGAATTCAGAAATTGAAGCTATTGGAAGATGACTTTAGAATAACAGTGATCACTATGTTTAGTAAACTAAGCAACAAAGTCAAAAATTTCAGTGAAAAATGTTTCAAAGACCCTCTTTTACTTAAAAATATATTCACTGGGGTGGAGGGTTCCAAGACAGAGGAATAGTAAGATTCTAGACTTATCTCCTGTCCTTAAGACACAGCACACCTGGTGTGCCCTAGTAGCTCAGTGGTCTACTACACCCTGGGGGCAGTTCACATACAGACCAAGGTCCTGGGTTCAAGACCCAGGGTCAGAAGGAACAACCAAAGTGAACAACAGCTAAATAAATATAAAGTGCTTCCTCCTTTTCTCCCTGCCTGCCTGCTTACTTACCTTCATTCAAGGTTGCACCTTTCCTTTAAAAAACAAACAAACAAACAAAAAAAAACAACAACATAAGACCTGCATCTAAAGAAGAACAACTATTTTTGAAAAAGAACTGAGGATGGGAGGATCGGCATTCCCACAAGGAAAAGTGACAGAGAACATAAGAAAACATAGAAAAGGTCAAGACACAGTTTTGCTAGAAATATCACTGGGACACTGTGACCCAAGGTTGGGAGGGGCATCAGTGATTGGAGCTTCTTCCTGGGGACTAATGGGCTCCTACTCACACTGGGTGCCCCAGTGCCTGGACAGTGCACCAGAGAGAGGAGCACACACTTCCAGGTACGGAAAACAGAGGAACTTTCTTATGGAGAAAAACGGGACTCTGGCGAACAGAGGTCTTGGGACAGAGAGCAGGAAGAGCTGATAGATGAAGTATGTATAGATCAAATAAAACAACTTATCTGAATCAAAAAGTTCAGCAGGAGAAATCATGAGGGAGTCTCTCGGTGAAGAGCTCTTGCAGAGCAATGTTTAGTATATGTGATGCCAGAAAACGCAGATACAATATTGGCTGAAATCAATGACAGAATCAAGGGACAGAGGTCAAAACTACCAGTGGTATTGTGGCAAAAGAACAGTTCTTACAACTACCAACCAAGTCAGCACTCAACTGGACAAGAAGCAAAGAGCCAGAGTCTGCACCCTATAAACACAGACAGCCAGAGCTTATGCCTTTGGGAAAAGCTCTTCAAGGAGAACTTGCTGGGAACAGAAAATTCTCCAAAAAAATGGCAAGAAAGGGTCCTTTCTACACCTGACTCCCATCGTCCCAACAAGACAACTGCCCCACCCTTGCCAGTTTGCATTGTTGAACTTACACATGGGTAGCTTCCTGACTGCACCCAAGCAAGAAGTTCATAGGCTATGGCACCCAGAGCTCTTACCTTGGGAAAAGCTGTCCTTGGAGCTTGCACAAGGTTGCTCCTGGTCTCAGCTCCCACCCAGAACTATGACACTGAGAGAAGATCAGGAAAGAATCATAAAGGAAACACTACTTCTGCTGCCTCCCACAGACTGCAAGAAATAGCTATTCTTGCCCATCCATGACAACTATTTGGATTGTGGCCTGCCTGAGGATAGAGTCAACTAGTCCCAGGCCATTCTATACTTGCTGGCAATTTGGGGTAGGGGAGGAATCTGTCTGAGAAACCTACTTAGATCAGAATTAGATTTCAGCAAAGAGGCCATTTTCAGACTGAGGTTACTGGGAAAGCTCTGTCTGACCCTAGAGTTTGCCTCGGGATGTCAGTTGCATATCTCTCCCTCAAACAAGGAAGCATAGCCCTAGGAAAGCTTCCACCATTGACAACCCTCCAGCAGGAACCTCTTGATTCTAGCTGTCCCAGTTATACTAGTCCAGGTTCTGATATCACTCCATGCTTCCTCTAAAGTTCCAGGTACAGAGGCTGTAGCCTACACAGCAAGAGAAATCACAGCATCCCAGACCATCGACCTAGGCTTATACCTACAATCCTAAAACAAGGCAAATACATCAATGCACGGAAAGAAAGTCACTTAGACTAGCCTACAGAAATAAACAGAGCATCAAACAAAATAAAGCAGAGGAATATACTCTGAATGACTGATCAAAATAAAACTGGGGTGGGGGGGCAGAGATTTAGTATAAAAGAAGTAAACTACCTGAAGAATGTGATGATGCAACAGTCTAATGATGCCCACTGAAATTATGGGGACAATGGAAGAACAAAATAAGAAATACAATGAAGACAGAGAAAATATGAGAAAGTACAAAACAGAAATCATTGTTCTAGAGAACACAATAACTGAACACAACAGAGAAACTCAACAATAAAATAGAAGCAGCAAATAGATTAAGAAAATTGGAAGATGGGACAGAAGAAAGAACCAAAAAGATCAGGAAAGGGAAAGATGGAGGAAGGGGGCAAAGACAGCATAAGAGACAGGAGATAATATTAAGAAAATAACTTCGGCATCACAGGGGTTCCTGAGGAGGAGAGAGAATGGGGAAGAATTCTTATTTGAAGAAATAAGATCCAGGAACTTTCCCAACCTAGTGAGGAAGACAGATATTAAGATCCAGGAAGCTCAGAGATAAAAAAACAAAATAAACCCAAGTAGAAACACAGTAAGACACATTATAACAGAAATGACAAAAACTAAGATTGAGATTCTTAAACCCACCTAGAGAAAAAATGACTCATATATAAGGGGATCCCTATAAGACTCTCTATAGATTTCTCAGCAGAAATCTTACAGGTCAGAAAAGAATGGCACAATATATTCAAAGTGCTAAAAGGAAAGGATTTCAAACCAAAAACACTCTACCTGATAGTTTACCACTCAGAACTGAAGGAGTGACAAAAACCCTTAAAAAATTAAAAAGAATTCATTACCATTAAACTAGTCTTGCAAGAAATAATAATGGGGCCTGTATAAAATAAAAGGAAACTCCATGTAAAAGCAGCAAGACACCAAAGACATACAATACATGGAAAGAAAGATAAGGACTGTTAAAATGAAAATGAGCTCAACTTTAACTTGTTCATATTCAAAACTGGTTATAAGCACCATAACTTGCATGCAAACTTCAGGATAAACTCAAAACAAAAATCCAGAGGACAAAGAAATGAAAATATAATCCAAACATAACAAAAAAGGAAGCTATCAAAGCACAAGAAAGGGGAATGAGAGACAAAGAAGAGAACAAATTGCAAGGTTTCTAGAAAACATAACAAAGTAGCAATAAATTCTCCAATACCAATAATTACCCTAAACATCAGTGATCTGAACTCAGCAAAAACGAACAATGAATAAGGAGCAAAGGATAGAGAAAATAAAAACCCAGAACTTTCTGTAGTACACAGGAAACCCATCTAAGCTCTAGGAATAGCCATACTTATATCAAGTAAAAGAGACCTGCAAGTAAAAAAGATGACAAGAGTCAAGGATGGACACTACATAACAATTAAGGGGTCACATAGGCAAGAAGATATAATTTCTATTAATATATATGCACCAGGTGCTGCAGTATCAAAATACATAAAACAATTAATAGAATAAAGAGAGACACTGACAGCAATACTACAGGATACATAAAAGCACCATTCACAAAAACAGACAGACCAACCAGACAGGAAATTCACAAGGAAACAACAGCCTTAAATGAAAGATTGGATATTAATAGTCACATACAGAACACTCCATCCAAAAACAGAATTTTATAGTCTTCTCAGTTGCACAAGTAGTATCCTCAAGGACAGGCGACAATGTTGGTACATAAATGCTAAGAAAGTCACAGCAATTAAAATCACATCAAGTATTTTCATTGATCACAATGATACAAAGACAGCAACCAACAACAAAATGAAAGCTGGAAAAAATCCCAAATATGTGGAGATTAGGCAACACTCTTCTGAATAACTACTGGGCAAATGAGGAAACCAAAGGAAAAAAATTTTAAATACTTGCAAAAAACAAAAATAAAGACATGAGCTATCAGAACTCATGGGATTCAGCAAAAGTGGTAGTAAAGGGGAAGTTTATAGCAGAATGTCTATATTAAAAAAACTTAAATCAATCCATCTTACACATATAAAGAAACTAGAAATAGAAAATTGTGTGAAACAAAAATTCAGTAGAAAAGAGGAAATAACAAATTATGGTGGAAATAAATAAAATTAAAAGAAAATACTAAAGATCAATGAAACCAAGAGGGTGCTCTGAAAAGATAAAATTGAGCACCACAAGCAAGTAAATTGAAATAGTAATCAAAATCCCTCCCTCAAAAACAAAAACAAAAAAATCTAGGATCAGATGACTTTACAAGTTTTTTACAAGTGAGAATTACCAAATCTCAAAGAATATATAATACCTACACTTCCCAAACCCTTCCCCAAAAAGTAAAGAAGAGTATTTCCAAATACATTTCATAAGGTAATCATCACCCTGATACCAAAGGCAGACAAGGACATCACATAACAAAAAGATAAATAATTCCACTGAACAGGTGCAAAATCTTCAACAAAACACTAGGAAACTGAGGTCAATAAATATTAAAAGGATCATGCAACGTGACCAACTGGGATTTATCCCAGAGATGCAAGGATATTTCAACATATGGAAATCAATGTAAAACACCACATCAACAAAAGGATAAGAATCATATATGACCATATTAATAAGACACTAAATGCATTTCATAAGATTCAACACCTATTTATGTTAAAAATCCTCAGTGGATAGAAGGAAAAAACTGAACATAACAAACTCAGATTTAACAACATGCTCAATAGTGAGAAACTTGAACCTTTTACTCTAAGATCAGGAACAAGACAAAGAATGTCCACTCTCACCATTACTACTCAACATATTATTGAGAGCACTAACTAGAGCAATTAGGTGAGAAAAACAAATTAATGGAATCCAAATTGTAAAATAAGTAGTAAAACTATCACTATATGCAGATGACACAATATACACCAAAAAAACCATGGACTCCACTAAAAGAAACTTTAAAAATATTAGTACAGTAAAGAAGCAGTCTGCAAAAATCAGTAAAAATCTATGTTTCTATATGAAAACAAAGAGCTAGAAGACAAAGAAAATAATCATATTTGTAATCACATCAAAAAGAATTAAATAACTAGGAATTAAACTTAAAGGAGGGGAAATTCCTCTACATCTAAACCAACTGTTAAAAGAAACAGAACACACAAAGAGACAGAAAACTATTCAATGCTCATGGTGATAGAAATTAACATAATTAAAATGGCTGTTCCCTAAAACAATATAAAAATTCAATGCATCCCTATCAAAATTCCAAAAACGTTTTTGAAGGAAAGAGAACAAGTAATGCTAAATTTGTACGGGACTGCAAAAGACCCCTAATTGGCAATGTGATTTTGAGAGAAATGTGAATGAAATACGGTTATATCATGCTTCCTGATTTCAAATTATACTGCAGTCATCAAAACAGCATGGTACTGGAATGAAAACAAAAATATTAATGGAATAACATTGAGTCCCCAGAAGTAAACTCTAACATACATGGTGAGTAATTTACAACAAAGGCGCCAGAAGCATACCATGGAGAAAGGAAAGTCTTTTAAACAAATGGTATTAGGAAACCGGACAGCCACATGCAAAAAAAATGGCATGACATCACTCTAAAATCATACAAAAAAAAAAAAAAAAACTAACTCAAAATGGATTAGAGAGTTGGATCTAAGACCAGAAACCATAAAGCATATCAGAGAAAACAAAGACAATATGTTCCATGATGTCAGCTTTGGAGATGTCTTTGGGGGTCTCAATTCCAATGGCAAGGGAAACAATAGAAAAATAAGTAAATGGGGCTGCCTCAAACTAAAGCTTCTGCACACAAATGAAACAATCATCATAACCAAAACCTGGCCAACTGACTGGGAGAAGATACTTGCATATCATATATTCAACAGAGTTAATATCTAAGATAATAAAACTCAGACAACTATATAAAAACAAACAACCCAGTCTATAAAATGGGCAAAATATATGAATAGATCCTTCTCCAAGGAAGGCACAGAGATGGCCAACAGGCACATGTAAAAATGCTCATCAACACTTATCATTATGGAAATGCATATCAGATGCACGATTAAAGATCACGCAATTTGTGAGAATGACCTAAATTAATAAAAATAGAAACAACAGGTGCTGAAGAAGGAGTGGGGCAAAAAAAATCATCATACATTGTTAGTGGAAACAAATTGGTTCAATCACTTGGGAAAACAGTAAGGATGGTCATCAAAAATGTAAAAATAAAAAGAACTACTGCGTGATCTAGCAATTCCACATCAAGGTATCTGAAGAATATAAAACATTAAATCTAAATCTAAAAGGTACACACACTCCTATGTTCACTGAAGCACTATTTATATTAGTCAAGATAGGGAAATGATATTGGCCAGCTTATCAAAGGATATTTAGATAAAGGAGATGTGATATATCTATACCTACACTTACATCTATGTCTATACCTATATCTACACACACACACACAAACACACAATGATATATTACTCAACTATAACAAGATGAAATTTTGCCATTTGCGACAACATGGGTGAAACACCACAAGGGGGTTATGCTAAGTGAAATCAATCAGAAGGAGAAAAAAATACATGATGATTTCACTCATGTGGGCTATAAAGAAATCAAACAAGCAGGCAAAACACAAGTCCCTTGGACTTAGACAACGAAACTGAGATTACTGAGGGCATCAAACGGAAAACGGTAGTGAATTATTTGACTTTTGGTGTTAGGCATGGTGTGTTATCATATGCATGAAGAGTTTTAACCTGCTCTTCTAAAATGTATACAGTGTTGTAAACCAATGTTACCTTAGTCAAAAAATAAATAATGAAAATATTCAATATATAGATTTAAGAGTATATTCTACACAACTGAAAAGGTAAAATTGAACTGGACACTCCATCAGAGGAAATATCCAGATTAAAGCATGAGGAGAAAAGGGGACAGCTATATATAAAACCTAGGTTAATATATATGTAATTAGAATCCCAAAAGAAGTAAGAGAATAGATAAAAGCATTATCTGAAGATGTAATAACAGAGTTTTCCAAAACTGATCAAAGAAGTCAAGTCATAGATTCTAGAGGTGCTACAAATGTTGAGTTAGGTAAATACAAGGAAATCCAAATCTACACCATAATTGTAAAGAAAGATACTGAAAGGCAACATAAACGATATTAAAGTTCTGCACCAGGGGAAGTAGTATTTTCAAATTCCAAAAAGAAAAAAGACTGACATATTCTCAAAAAAAAAATAAAAATCATGGTAAGCAAGAAGACATGATACCTCTAATGCATCAAATCAACATAATTTCCAAGGATTCTATCCCAGTGAAAAATAGCCTTTAAAACAAAAGGCAATGTTACGTCCTTTAAGTTTGAACTTATCACCAGAATACCTGAACTGAAAAAATTCTGAAGGAATCACTTCAACAGAAGGAAAACAATCCCAGATGAAAGCTTGTTGTACCATTTTTCCCATTCAGTATTTTTAAGAAGACCTGATAATATCAAATTGAAAACCTAAAGACTGAGGAGTATCTTTAGGGTTCTGTTTGATCCTGTTCAACATAAGTATAAATGATTTGAATGGTAATCAATGAAAAATACAGAAAGTAGAAAATTTTAAAGATGTCAAATATTTAAAATTTAAAATGTTGTCCCCATATATCACACAAAAACTCAACAATTCACTTATACTGAAATACCATTTATGATTTGCAGCTACATATATTCCTATACCTGCCCATAGAATATGTTCCATTCTCATCCCATCATTTCCAAAGCATCAAAATCTATTTTTCCTTCAAGATCTATTTAAAGGTTCCCCTAACAAACATTTATTGATAAAGACAGCTTGTGCCCATTATCTTCCCATGCTAGAGGTTATGTGATTAGAATCCAACTAAATGGATTCTATTTCTCTTTTAACAGAAAATACTCCTACAACACACAAAGTTGGCCATGTGTTTTTTTAATGTTTTTTGTTTTTTTTTTTTAACTCATCTCTACACAACAATCTCCTCAAGACTCATGCATTGGTGACCTCTCTGCAATATTCTGCACAGTGGTCAGCACACCAGAGCTTTTACATAAATATCCGCTGAATTAAATCTTGACAGGAGGAAGCAATAGAGCCCAACTCACATAATGGAGTTTAGTAGAAAAAAACACAAAAAATTCTTCATTTTAGATTTTTCAAATAGACCTCAGAAGCACGGTCTTATGATAGAAATACTTGAACATTTTAGCCAATAAAAAAAACTTGATAGATGCAGACAGGAATGAAGGCAAGCAGGGGCAGGCAGGCAGAGAGGAGGAAGAATCACTTTGGTTTAATTTAATTGTTCATAATGGTTGTCCCCCTGCCCTAGCCCCCACCCAGATCTTGAACTTGGAACCCTGGGATGTATGTGGGGCTGCTCCCAGTTTGTATTAGACAGCTAGGCCACCAGGGTGTGCCTCGAACATATTCTTTAGCTTACAATCTTGACCTTCTGAGGCTGGAGCAGAAGCACACATGAAGCCATCTTCCCATACAAACACCCACAGGAGCTCACTCTTTCTGTTTGACTTGGACATGTTCTCAAAGGACTACTCAACAAAACTCTACAGGGAACAACTGTACCAGATGAGAACTGGCAATCATTGGGAAATCTCTTAGCTATTTGACATCAGAGGAACAGAAGAAACTGTACTCACTCTTCTCTTCTTTCCTTCTGAGCTTTTCAATAATGTTCCTTTTGCCTGGGTTTCTGCCACTTCCAAAACAATTTCCAATTTCCTTTATTTGGTAAATTAAACTTTGTGCTCTAGTTTCCCTGGTTATTTACTTAACCTTCTGGGGATAAAACTGTTCGAAAGGCAAGTCAAGATTTTACCACATGCTGTTCTTAGCAAAAGAGATTCACTGCAATGGTCTGGACATTTGAAGCCTCCCCTCCCTCATCAAATTTTACTATGCTAATTTTGTAACTCAAGCTTTTAAAAACAGCATGCAAAAAACTCCTCCATCTGACTGGGCACTCTCTGGAACGTGACTTCTTTCTCTTGCTCTCTTATTCTACCCCAAATGCAGATTCTCGGGGCATCCACCTTCAGATTTATAGTTTTTTTAAAACAAATACTTATCTCCTTAATAAATAAGAGTCAACCAATGCAGAAGAATATACAGTTTCAAGTTTAAAGTCAGATAGCCTACAGATCTAATGTCCCCTTCTACTGTTAAATGTCTGCTTGATGTTACACATCTTGCTAAGATTCCTTAATTCTCTGTCTCAGTCCCCTTCTCTGTGAAATGGAGCTAATAATGCTAAGTTCTCAAGATTATTTTCAGAATAGAACTATGCATTAAATGAAAATATTCTGAACCTGTTATCAGACAACTGAAAAATACATACACAAGCATATGTACATAAATGCATGCATATATTTATGTATAAATATATATGCACTCTGTCTTTCTATTTAATGTCTTTCTACTGCCATAACTAAGAGTGAGTACCTCTCTATTTAGCGCTATTTAAGCACCTGAATTTCTCTCTAGATTAACATCAAATGCTCTTATTCTCTAAGGCATGACTTGCACTCAGTTTAGAAATCTGGGTCATACATACTCAATATCTTTCCTCTGATGCTGCTTTTAGGAATTTGGGGCATGTCCTCTGTTGCGGCCATTCTTTAGAGTTGCCTTTTTTTTTTAAGGACAGGTGCAGCAGGAATGAAGGCGAGTAGGCAGGCAGGCAGGGAGAGAGAGGAGGAAGTAGCACTTTATTTATTTTACTTAGTTATTCATCTTAGCTGTTCCCTCTGGCCCCAAGACGCAAACCCAGTACCTTGAGATGCATGTGGACTGTGTCCAACCACACTACTCCACCAGGATGCAAAACTGACATTATTCTCAATACTTTTTTCCATTTCTTGCAATATCTTTATGGCATCCCCTCCCCGAACTACAAGACAAATGTTAGCTTATAACCTTGAAGATTAAATTGTTATTTCCTTTCAATGTGCATTCTTCCTGTTTCTTCCTGAGATGCATTCCACCCACGTTCATGATCCTGTCATTTTATATACAAAGTCCTGGTCTAGAAAATCATGTCCTATTTTCAGCATCATTTCCAAAGACAAATACATCCTTTTCCTCGACCAGTGTTACTTCTATCCTCTCTCTCAAAAGTCCCAAGTTACTTTGGGACTCCATTAGGGAAACCCAAATTATTATAAAGCCAAATGAAGAAGGTCTTTTTAGCTAGACAGCCCTTTTTCTTTTAATTGAGAGCTTGCTTACCACTGATGTTAGGTTGTGTTACGAAGACATTAATTATATATGTGACTATATCAAGTCTCACAACACAAGGAGGTAGGTTGTTATCTCCTGGTCATAACTAAAGAGAAATGTAGAAACCAGTTTAAAATGTCTGGAAGACACTCAGCTAGAACATGACAGAACGAGCACCGAGATCAAGGTGTACCCAGCACCACTGTGTTGCATGTGACCCACAGCACGCTATGCAGGAAGCTGGGATGCGGGGATCCAACCTCAAGCTGAGGCTCCACACAAACGAGAGTGCTAAGAAAGCAGTGAGGAGACAGACAGGAGTCAACGTTTCTTTGAAAAAATGCCCCTGGTCACCTCTGCAGCTCAGCACAGTCAGCATCCTGTTTGGGGAATACAGGTGGGGATGACAGGGCCTGCATTGCTGTCTCTCAAGTTTATAAACCTAAAAAACTCAGGAGGCCATTAAAAAAACAAGGTAAGACTACCTAAGATCAAAGAATTGTAATCCAGGGGACACAAGTTCAGATAGAAGAGCTAAATGAAATGTGCCCCCAAAGAAGGATAAAGTTTGGGGGACAGTTATGAGAAGAAAAGAGGAAGAAGATAAAGTAAAAGTGCTTAAAGAAAAGAGTTGATAGGTGTTAACACATGATTCTTAGCTGTACACAATGGTTTTCGGATTCTAAAGAAATGATTCTATCGCTGGGTAAAGTCTGGCATCATCAAATCTCCCTAGTTATATGACTTCTCAAACAATTGTTTGCTTCATGTTTCCTAAAACAATTGCTTTGGGTTCAGTCCAAGGGTCTTTGGCCTAGTTTAAAGGAGACAGGTAAGAAAATGTCTATGCCATAGCTCCCAGCTTCATTTTAAAAATGGCTTCTCAAATGTCCATTTGCCCAAGTTCATCAGTGATCCTAGAAGCTTCAGGAGAGTCACTCTCCTCCAGAAAGTCCACACTTTCTCATATTCTAGCAGTGAGCCGTCTCTCTCCTCTCCCACTTCTGAGCCAGCACATACAGAGCATAATGCAGGCTCTTGGGAGTATACTTACCTCTTGACTTGAATGGATGTTACATTATGTTCAGTTTGTGATAATCCATCCAGGTGCACAATTATATGTGTTTATTTTCTGTTGGTATGCAGCTCACTTTAATCACATTTTAAAGAATATTTTAGCCCCAACAGCACACTCAGAAATACCCTTTTTTTAACACTTCATCTTTGACTTAAACTATCTGAGGTTGATAATAATTAAGAGGCAGATCTTTAAAATATCTTTCTACTTACATATTAATGGAGCTAGTACATAAACAGAAGCTTGGATCATCAAAGTTCTGTAAATGACCTAATCTTCTGCTTCCCCCAATTCACAAACCCCAAGATCCTAGTTACCTAGTTACTTGATGTTCCCAGAACAATGTTTTTTCACACCTGGGATGCCCTTCAACTAATTCATTCAAGAAATATTTCTTTAGTCAAAAAATAAAGCTGAAACAAAAAGAGACAGGCTCTGCCTAGTGGGAAAAAACAGGTATCATTCAAACAATCATGCAAATAATGTAAAATTGCAGCTGTGAGAAGTGATCTCAGGGAGAGGTATTCGATGAATGAGCAATTATAATGGAGAGGATTTGACTTAAAGAAGTCAGCCTTGCTTAAGAAAGTCACATGGAATCTGGGGTGTAGAGGATTAAACTAGGGGGGGGAAAGATGGGAGAAGCTTTCCTCAGCAGAGGGAAAAGAATGTGCAAAGAACCAAGGGTAAGAGGAAGCTGGTGAATTAGAGGAGCCAAAAGAAGTCAACATCCTTCTCCGCTTTCAAAATCCCTCCTCTTCCATCAAATCCTGCTCAGATGTCACTTTCTGTAAAGCTGCTCCCTCCTCTCCATTTGCACTGTAAATGGATATATCCCTCATACCATTATAGCATTTCTTTTATCCTTCTGTTAGCACTTAGCTCACTGCATTGCAATTATCTGTTTATACATCTGTCTCCCTCACTAGACAGAGAATTCATGGAGGATGGAGCAATAAAGTAGTATCTTTGTGTCTCTGCATACATGGATAAGCATTTTTTAAATGCTCCCTAAGTGTTTTATGAATGAACTAGGACAACCTAGCCATGCCGTTCACACTCGAACATAAACATTCTACCTGGAAATGGTATTACCAACTTTCTCAGTTGTCTAAATCTTTTGCAAAGACTCAGCTGCAAAGCAGCAACTTAAAAAAAAAAAAAGGAACCTGTCCCCCTCCCCCATCCCACACCTCAATGAATCATAAGGTGTTATTGACTTCAGCATCAGGAACAGCTGCCCAGACGTTGTTAGCACAACGTAATTCATTTTATAAATATCACACAATTATCTAATTTCTTAAAGTCTCTGCATGCTTTGAAAGGTGTTATTTTGGAAACAAGTCCTGGCCCATCTTAGGGAAATTCCCCAGCCAGCATTGTCATAGCTAAGTCCATCTAGAGAGGCACTGAAAGGCCGGAGAGGAAACATAAATTCTCTGCACCACCCCGGACGCAGTGCTGACAGCCTGGCAGGAGAGGGGTCTCCACACCCCTCGACCACAGCTGCGGTCACCTGGTCTGCCTGGACTTATAGGTAATAATTCCAGAGAACAGAAAAGCCAAGAGTCAGCTTCCCTTCATGGGCGCTGCAAGAGCCCCGGCACAGCAGCTGCCACCGGCCTTTGTGTGATTCCCAGCAGAAACGAGGAGGATTCTGGAACAGTGGCAGGCTTGTTTGCTGGCCCCTTTTGCTGAGCCCTGCAAATGGGAATAGCAACCTCTGAGGTTTTCCTTACATGGTGTCAGCAATTCCACTGCAGATTCTCCTCCCATCTCCAAATCCAATCCCACCCTTTTAGGGAGAGGAAAAACAATGAAACCAAGATTAGGGTATTCCTGTTGCAACCCAATCCTCAGGCCCTCTGGTTATTTGATACAGGGTTGTCAGATATGGCTCTCCCCCTGAACGGTCTATCTGTACCTGACATCTTTACAGGATTACAGGGGAGGTTCAAGTGGTAGGAATGGTAATTTAAAACCATGCCTCCTGGAGCCCTGTGTATGAATACAAGCAGATGTGCGCTTATCATTCCCATGCTCAGGAGCACACTCCTGGAGCCCTGCACTCGGACCAGATCCCTGAGAAGCACGCTGGCTCAGGCGGCTGCATGCCACTTCCTCCTCTGACTTGTCTGTGCTCTGAAGGGGCAGGATGTGGACGCCTGGGAAAGAGGCCCTGGGCCAGCCCCGTCATATGGCTGCCCTTTGATCTCTTCCCACCAGACTGTGTTACTTTGTGGGCTGCCTTGTTGGGTTGGGTTTTTTTTTTTTTTTCCTCTCTTAATCTGGCATACTACTTTATTACAGATTTCCTGTCTTTATTTATCTCACTTAATTATAAAATCTCCTGGGAAGAAGGAAAGGATTCTATAAAATGCCAGGGAAAAGAGCAGAAACTATCGAGAAAAATGGGTCAGGTTGTGAGGGGGCCCTGACTTGTGGTCTCCCTGGTTCCTTTCTGATACAGTCACATTATTTCACAATCCCACACGGCTTCCCCCGCCACCCTCTTCAATGGCAGTTGTTTGTTTTACACAAGTGAGGTCTCCTTGGTATGCGGCTCAGTTCTCTCAGAAAGGACCCAATGGAGTGGGGGGAGCCTAGACCGTGGTACATGGGGGATTCCCCAGGATCCCTTGTCTGCACTTCTGACCCCAGAGCCCTTACACGTGCTTCATAAATACTCTCCTTCTGCGGAAAAGAATGCCCCCCAGAATGGATCCGAATAAAGCCTTCGCCTTCCCCTCTAGGAACCCTTTATGAAAGACCCTGTCCCAACTCCCTCCCACAAAGAATCATTATGGTTTATGTGCATGCCTTATTAGGGCATGTGTCACCTTTTTAGAAAAGGCTGTTAGCACATCACTTACCCCCAGTAGAATGTAAGCCCCAAGAGGGCAGGAAATGTATAGCATACAGCTGGGGTAAATAAATAAATGAATGCAGATAAACAAATAGACATAGACACATAAATTTAGAATAAATTTATAAGAAATTCCATTACTTTGGCTGTAAACATGAAGCCTCAAGGGGACAGAATTTCTTTCATTAGTTCCTTTCAATTACGAAAAAGCTTATATAATAAAGCAAACTAATATTTATTCAGAAATTACCTGCTAGGACTAGTTATAGAAGGCAAATGTGAATCCAGAAAAGGAGTCCTTGATGTTCATTTATTTTCCCTTAATTATTTTCTATTGCAATCTACTGAGCAGTTACAGTCCTCACCTAGACACCCTTTCAACATGAAGTTGACGTATCTACTCAAATTCATTCTGAACTCCTGGGGAAATGGTGCAGCACAGACTCGGGCATTCTCTTGATGTCATCCTCCCTCCACACTGCCACAGAGCTCCACCTGGCTACTTTCATCATGTTGCATTTGAGCTCACGACCATGGAATGGCCAGGATTTACGGATACCAGTTTTCTCTGATTTTAACTGCACGCTCCTGTAAGCCAGATGCATCAGCACTAAAGCTCCCTAAACAAACAAACACAGGAAACAGGAGCAAAGATTATAACATGTCCCCCAAGAGCGAAACATCTCTCAAATGTGGTCTCAGATCCCTTCACAGTGAAATGTGAAGAAAGCTAAGACACCGGGCTCATTGGACCAATCATTTAAGAGAACACAAACAATTCCATAATATTTATGTTTTTCCAGCTTTTAATGCAGACAAGATCACTTAAGGATCCAATTGATGGAAATGAAACACCCTCCCCGCAAAACTAAAAATTGTTGAGTATATATCCAATTCTGCTCTCTTAACAGCATGGAATCAATAAAAGTTACAAATTCACAAGGTTCATTTCTCAGGAGTGCACTGAAAAACAAGACAAATAGTTTTCCTGAAAGTACAGTATGGTCCCACACAGCCTTAGAACCTAGAGTGTGAGAGTAAATGTTACAAGCGTTTCCTAAAACTCCAAGTGTCAGATTTTTCTATTTAGGGCCAGATAGTAAATATTTTTGGTTTGATCTTTGTCCCAATTACTCAATTATGAAGATATAGCTGCAAAGCAACCATAGGCAAGACCTAACCAGACATGACTGTGTTGCAATAAAACTGTTTACAAAACCAGCTGGTGTCATCTGTGGTTGAATTCATCAACATCACTAATATTATTAAATTATGGAAGAGCTAAACTTCAGTGACCCCAGTGAGAAGCACAGTTCTCAAACCCTGTCTTTGAGCTACAAACAAAGTGTCTCAGCAAAGGAAATGCATATAAGAATGACCCTTTGTATTTAAAGACCATGCCTCAGAACAGTTTCCAGCACCATGGAAATCCAAGCTCTCTCTTCAAAACAATCTTCAATTTTAGGAAACTGCATGCAGATATGAGCCAGTCATACAGCTGGTAGATACAATAGTGGTATACACTCAGGAAAGGTAACTAGTCCAGGTGGAAATCAAAACAGTGATCAGAAACCATTTCAGCGCTCATGGTTCAGGCAGCTCAGCTGGCTGGGATGAGGGGCTGGTGTGTGGGCCGTGCAAAGCCCAAGGACCTGGGTTGGCAAAACCAAAATTAATTCATTAATATGCATTTTCCTTCCTCTCACTAAGGGAGGAAGAGAGGGAAAGAGGTAGATAACCATCTAAACTGATCTATACCATGTTCACTCTAAATCATAAAGTAAAAATATTTAACAACAAAAAGTAAATAAACCAGAAAATATTAGCATGAACTGAATCTTAAGGGTTTGCTGTGAAAAGCATTTAATTCATATAAAGAAGGTGGGGTAGAGAAAAATTCCCCTTCCCCAAGACTATAAAGCTTGGGGGTCGAGGAGTCGCGACCACACAACAGTAGTGCGATGTGTTCTAAGACGGAGGGACAGTGTCCCCAAGTGCTCAGCACGGTGCTCAGCACGGTGCTCCCGGCCTTGACAACAGTTCCTGGCATACAACAGGCAATTAAGTATTTGCTGGTGCATCATGTGGCTTGGGAAGCTAAGGACACACCATGGGAAGTCCAAGGACCCAGGTTCGAGACCCAGGACTGGGGAGGAAAACAGTTAGTCACTTTGCTGACTAAATGATTAAGGAACGACTGAAGGAATGGCAAATGAGCCAGACCTCCATACAGTCCCATCAAAAGTTATGTAGATTCACAAAATTCTTCTTCCAAAGAGGTTCCCCTTATACCTCCCTACCTGTTGTTGAATTGTGCACTTAGTCCCACAGACATCACAATAAACTGCTGAACTAAAGTGAGTATGGAGGAATCGAAGCACCACTTTAAAGTAGCTAATTCTGTTCTAAGGAATTATTTATGCATGATGAGAATCTGTCTGGAACATCAATGATGTCTTTATCTTCAGCTACTATTCACAGAGGACTCAGCCTAAGTGTACTAAATACCGTGCCCGGGGTTTCCCCGGACTTGCAAAACGTAAGCCTGATTGCTTAGAGGGGTTACGGCATATCTCGCATTATCTGCACCTACGCATCCATCATCCTGTGACTTAGTGGTAGACTAAGAAAGCTCTTCAAAGAAGGGTTAGGAGACACTCTGTTCCTGACAATTGTCATAGTTTCCCCTCCTGACAACAGTCAGGACAGGTGCTGCCCTGGGTGACACTGCTGAGCAGAGGTGATGTGACCCAACCACCAGAATACTGAAGTACCTGGCCCAGTGGTGCAGCTGAAGGTCAAGTGGAAACAACCTGCATTCCTTCCACAGGTGTTGGCCTTTTAAAAGGAATGCAGACTTTGAGCTCCATTTATGTTTTCAAAATATTGCTTTTTCTTTGAACTTGGAATGTGTAACTTTATCCACAGACTGTGCAATTTTACATTCACCCAGACTATAATTCTATGACCTGACTCTTCAACATCTCAACTATAACAAAAAATGTCCTCAGAGAATCTCACTATGGAGACCTAGAAAAGAAGCTCATACTTTTTGTTGGAAAAGCTGCGTGTAGATGTAAATATATACACGTGTGTGTGTGTGTGTGTGTGTGTGTGTGTGTGTGTGTGTGTGTGTGGAGGGGAAGTGGGGAATGGCAGCCTTAATTAAAGAGGCCAGAATATTCTACAGCCATTTGGGCATTCCTTTCTAAGTCTATAACAATGAGGACTCAGCAGTAGGCCACGAGAGACTCAGATGTGATTAAGGGTAGGGAAAAGTCCTGCTCTTTCTTTAATCACTTTCTTTTGAAGGAAAACACTGCCAAATATGTTCGACTAATTTACAAAAATTGTGCAAACGTTCCCAATTGTTGCAGAACAATAATAAATGATATTATCCTGATCAATCACAGGATAACTAAAAAATTTTAAATAATGACATCTGGAAATAAATATTTTAGATCACGATTTCTGGGTTCCTTGTGCTTTTTCCTCTGGAAATATCAGGAACCCTAAGATCAAAAAAATCTGAAATACTGGAAAACAGCACACATGTAGAAACTTTTCATTTGACACATATGATTTTTCAGAATCACACACACACACCCTTTTACAGAACTGAAATACCAGATTCAAAGTAAATTCAAAACATTTACAAGAGAAGTTCAGACATCTGAGGGGTTTTCCCACAATTAAATTTGCCATGCTATCAACAAAATTGGTTTATTTTAAGATTGCCTGCCCAATATATAAATTTCCCTTTGTGTTTGAAATACTTTTATCAGATAAGATAGCTTTTGTTTAAACTGCTATTTTCAGAATTTGCTTTGGGGGTTTTGAATACACACAGTGAAGTAACTTGAGATTTCCTACCCTGCTTTAAAATGTGTTTCTTCTGTCTGTTTGTATTTAGTAATTTCCTGTCAAATAACCTCACATAATTAACTTTCCTTGCTCCAATCTACTTTTTTTCCTTATTCCTACTTCCTGAGGAAAGGTAATAAAATGCTGATTGCATTCGTCTGTTATCTGCCTCTTCCTACTCTCCATCCCCCTTCCCTCAATCCCTTTGTCTGATCCCATACCCCAGTTTCAGCAGTTGGTGGGATGGGAACAGAAAAGACCTGGGGAGCTCCTGTTCATCCACACTTATTGGGTAGCCCCACTGCCGAGCTAGACCCATCTAGTAGTGGAAAGCAAGTCCAGTTTTTATCAAAATTCAGCAAAATCCCTGGACCAAATCCTACCCCAGCTGTTTCTGATGTGTATGAAAATGCCTCCCTCTCATTCCTGATCCAGAGTGGAAATGGCTGGGAAGAGTAGTAGTCTTCTGAGGTTAGAACACCCAACAACATAGCTTTCATAAAAGTTCTAGTTACAGACACAACTAGAAATTAAACCTGGTTTGTTTGTTTTTTCCCATAGAACTGAGCAGATCGGCACATGGTACTTCTTCATAATTAATCTTTCATTTCACATTAGTTGAACACTTCATAGAAATTACACTAATAATTAATTATTTGTTACCTGGTCATTCCAAACACACACTTCCAAAGATGTAAGATGAGAAGAAAAGGCAAAATGTGTTGTGAACCCAACAAATTTTGGTGTTGATTCTTCTACAACACAATGACTGCTATCACCTTCGTGCATACCAGGGTTTCTGAACTTAGCACTACTATATATTAGATGGAATAATACTTCCTTGCAGCAGGGGACCATGCTGATGAATGGCCTGCAGGATGCTTAGCAGCACCCATGACCTCTGCCTACCAGACACAGTTATACCTGTGATCCCTCCTGTTCATGACAATCAAAAACGATTCCAGTCATTGGCAAACATCCTGCACACAACATCATCCTCATTTCAAAAATGATTTACATAAGTTCCTTAGAGATAGAAACAACCTCACATACAACTTCATGACATTAAGGATTCAAATTTTTAATTTCAAAAAGGGGCTCCACTCTGACTACAAAGTACTTGAAGAAGTAAATGATAGTGACTTCATACCATGACGGTACCTTAAATTCAAAAATCCACTTGCTGCCTCTTATTCCAGACCTATTGTAAAGATTAAAAGAGAAGCTCCAAGAGACAAAAATCATGAACCAGAAACATGCCAGCAATGTCAACTAGAAAGAGAGGCTAAGCCACAGGATGATGGAATTGTGAGGTATCTAGGTGGCAATAGTAGTTTTGAGTTTGTTGTCTGAAGGATCCACGACCATTGTTCACAACCAAGCAGCATCACTCAAATATGTGTGTCCTAGACAAACTCTTGAATATGTGCATCAGTTGACAGGAACTAGAGTGTCCATAACAGCACTGCTACTGAGAGCAAATAAACAGGAACACAAAAGTTCACTAAAGAGAGATGGATATATTATAATATATACAACCAATGTAGAAAAGTAGCTGCTCAGGAAACACACATCTTAGAAATATGACTATGAATACAGAACTCGAGATAGATTTCCTATGATATGATAATATTTTTGTCACATTCAAACATAAGCAAATCTATACCTATTAAACCTATTCTTAAGCCCTGCTAAATCTATATTTTTTAAAACCCAGCATACATATTTTTTAAAGGAAAAAGAATGAGACACACTATATTCAGACAAGTGATCACTTCTGAGGAAGAAAAAACTTAAACACAAGTAAATTGAAATGCCTGTGAAGAATTCATGGGTATTCATTCAACATTATGTTTCATCACATACATATATATGTACCTGTGTACATTATTTTTGTGTGTCAACTATCATCTAATAATTTTCTAAATTTCTCTTTCAGAATACAGGGAAGAGGCAGGAAAAATGGTGACAAAATAAGTGTTAAAGGATATATTCAATAAAACGAAAAGTGAAGCCCAAGGATTAAAAAAGCAAACTTAATCCTCCCCCAAATAATCTACAAATTAAATGCAATGCCAACAATAGCAACAATACACTTTGTGAAGTAGGATAAGCAACGTAAAACACAAAGAATCAAAAGGCCAAAAGAGATTTTTTAAGAAAAGCTGGGATGAGGGGACAAGACTCTCTGCTAAGTCACAGTCATTGGGATACGTTAACACAATGCAGGGATTGACATCTAGACCCTGGGAAGAGACCATTCCCAACACAGATGCGTACTCACGACAATGAAAGATGCAAGTAATCATTGGGCAGCCTTTAATCTAGGGTCTGGGGACAAATCACACCGTGGACACGCACATGAGCATTGCATGATACAGAAACCAGCAGAGATTCTATGTGGAAGGGTTGGACAGGGACGACAAGCTCTGTAGACAGACAGAAAGACAGTGAGCAGCTCAGTGTCACAGACTCAGCTTGTGGAAGGCTCCTCTGGGAGGATGGGCAGAAGGAAGGACTGCAAAGAACAATCAACACAGTGAGACTGTGAAGCACAGCAAGGGGCTCACACGGATTTCTAGCAAAACCAGGATGAGATTGGAGGAAACAGAATGAGATTTAAATTCGAATCAGTTGTCTGTCCTACTTTACTTAGCAGAAACAGAGATTCTGATATGGGACCCTGGATGCCAAGTAAAGACCCAGACTGAAGGCTGGGGTACCTGCATCCAAGTACACCATCGCAGCTCTATTACACATGAAGGTGAGCAGCAAGAGCCCTGAGCTGGAGTCCAGAATCCGAGCTTCAGCATTAGTCTATAAGGAGCGTGGCAGTCGAGCCCCAGCTTGTTTCATCTGCTGCACACTTACTAGGATCTGGAATGCGTTACTTAGCGTTTTTATGCTTCGACTCCCCCATGGGTAAAACAGGACAATAATAGCACCTCCCTAATAGGACTGATGCAAAGATTTTAAATTTTAATATGTGTAAAGCACTCAGGAAGGTTCTCAGAAAACAGTAAGCACTCAATAAACCTTAGCTGTTATTATTACAACTTTCTAGTAGAATGCCTTTGGGTCCAAGTCCCTGAAATCCCTGAATCTCTGCTTGCTTCTTTTTAAAATTATAATATTTCTGTTCCCATAGCATCTCACTGCCTGGCAGTAAAATAAAAGCAAAAAATGGCTTTGGAAATTGCTAGTATTGAACAAACTGAGTGGAGAACTTCATCCTCGAACTCAGTTCCATGGCACTTCAAAAATCAAGAGCTCTCTTTTCTTTTTTTTTTTTTTTTTAATATCTAGACAGACTTCTTAACTCCCTCAGCTACGAAGAACATTGTACAGCAATTTTGCTTCAGAAAATTAGCCACTCTCAATTCTTAAGTTATTAAAGGAATTTCCACCAGAAATCTAGCACATTCATCAGCTTGGTACAGCAGACTGATGTCCTACCATCAGAGTGGTCTAAACAACTTCATTAACCTTTAGCAAAAACATGGGTGCGAGCTGGCCGCCTAATTCAGAGCTAAATGATGTTAATGTTTCTTTTTAAATTCGCTATGTGTAATATTTATCCTTCTTTCTCTTTATTGTTCATATTGTTTTTTAAAGTAGCAAATGCAGGACAATTTTTTGATGAAGCCTTCTTTTCTGCAAGTTCATCTCAGGATATGAAAAGACATGAAGCACTAATGTTTGCTTATGGGAGAGCCAACCTGAAGGTTTCCAAAACAAAATGAGGAATACAGATATATCCAGGGAAAATGGATAATTTTAAAGTCAGTTTCTTAAAATAATTCACCTTTAACACTCCTAATCCACTCTCAAAGCTGGCTCCAGATTATTTAAGAAGTTAATTACTATGTGGATTAGTCAAATCCTCTACTCCTTTCCCCACCAACATCTCAGAACTATCTACCCTTCTTTCAGTTTTTACAATTTGGCTGAGTGTAAACTGCCTTTACCAAATAGTAGAAAGTAATGGGAAGGCAAATCATATTAAATTAGTCCATAATTCTTCCTCCAGGCAGCTCTGATTCAAAGTTTAGGAGGAAGAAGACACAATAATAATAATAATAATAATAATAATAATAATAATAATAATAATAATAATAATAATAATAACAGGGAAATTTGAGGACTGGAAATGATTTCTGAATCAGTACATGTGTAATGAATAATAAGAAGTAAATCACAGAATGCAATCCTCTTAGAAATACTAAAGAATCCTACCATTTTAATCATTTTTAGAAATTCAGAGACATACCTGAATGTCAAATTAATAAAGGAACCAGATAGAAGTGTTAATTCTTTGTATATCTGGTCTCAGAAGTACATACTGGTATTGTAACTAAAATCTCACATAAAAGATGCCACAGATAATCAGAGCATAGAGGTCAACCAGAAAGAAAGAGGAGTGGAGATAACTGACCTATAAAAATAGTTATTCATAAAGAGCCTCTCGCACCCTGTCAGAATGAGAAGAACCCGCATACATGTGAGAAGTTGATTTATGATGAAGACAGCCCTACAGGGCATTAGGGAAAGTCTGATATTGTCAACAAATGGTTGGTTCAATTTTTATATCCATCTGGGAAAAAAAACAAAAGTGGTCCTTTACTTCACAACATCCATAAAAGGCAATTCTGGGTGGACTGTCGATCCACACGTGAGAATTTAAGTAATAAGGTTTCCACAAAATAACTCAGAATAGAAAATGTCCATGATTTGGGGAGAGAAGAAAATTTCTTCAACACAAGCTGACATTAATCATAAAGGAAAAAACTGATGAATTTGAGTGCATTAATATAATAATAACTCCCACTCATCAAAGGCACTAGTGTGAGAGAAAAATGGTATCCTCTACAGTGAACAAAGATATTTGCAACACACAGGCTACCAGAGGGCTCCTTTCCAAAATATACAAAGAACTCTTAAAAGTCAAAAAAAGAAAATACACCAAGATATTTAAGTTCTTCAGAAGAAGATATCCAGATGTTCACCAATAATGATAAAAGACTGCCAACTTCATTCCCATTACAGGGAAATGCAAATTAAAACCATGATGAGAGACTATTAGACACCCACTAGAATGGATAAAATGGAAAAAAATCTGACAATGCCAAGTGCTAACAAGTATGTAAAACAATGAGGAAATTTCCTGCACTTTTAGGGGTGATGTAACTAGCCCATCAGTTTCAAAACAAATAATTTCAAAAGTTCTTTGATATAATGGAACGTAAGATAATCTCGTAACTCTGCAATGTTTGTGTGTATGTTTGTATGCCTGTGCGCCTATCTAACAAAACTGCTCACGATGGATCAGAAGATTTGTACAAAAATGTTCATAAATCATTATTCATAATACCCAAAACTGGAAATAACCTATATCTCTTAATAGTAGGGAGAAAACTCTGTATTTGTATAATTTTATATGGTGACTAAAATAAAGCTGATAACATCTTTGAACCTCTCAAACATGACTGGAAAGAAGAAAAAATTCAAAAAAATACAATCACATTGCTTTATACAGAGCTCAAAATCTGGCAAAACCAGGGAAGTCATGAAAGTGGTTTCTGGGAGTCCAGCAATTATTCAGGTGTTGCCTGAATGTGAGAGAATTTATAAGTAATTCATTGAACTTTAAGCTTATTATTGCTTCTCTTTTGTGCATGTACATCAGACTTCAAAGAAAAAAATTAATATAAAGGGAAATAAATGCTTCATTTACCTGATCACAGGAGTTATGCTTCTAGAACTTTACCTGAAAGAAATGTTGACAAATGTGAAATATTTTAGCTACGATATCTCCTAAACATCATATGGTAGAATAGGAATGTTCAACAATAGGAAATTAAATTCTGACATATCTAATAAGTAAAATATTATACAGAACTAAATACTCTCATGAGGATTCAGTAATCTATACGAACTAACCATAAAAAAGCCAAGATGAAAATACCTCAAAATCTCAAAATCTCTAGTAGTTAGCTTTATGTCACTATGTTTGCTTTAAAATGTTAAAGAAATTATCTTTTAGACTAGAAAAAAATAAGTTTCGTTTGCATGTTTAACTGCAGAATGGTTTGATATTTTTTCACTATAGCTAGGGTACTGAGTGAGAAATTCCCCTTGTTTCACTGCACACAAAATAATCCCTGGGCAGAAGATACGGGGGTCACTTGGGTAACTAATAATTTATTATCTGTATATACTTGTTCCTCCAAAGTCTTCCTCTTATAAGGACAATTTTACTCTTAAAAAGGCAGATGTCATATACTGATAATCTATTCCAGCAATACTATGGAACATAGTGCTAATATTTTCTGACATTTGCTGCAGGGATGAAAGAGAAGTTCTCACCTCCTTTAGTTGATGGCTCTTTAACTAACAGAGGTAAATAAGATGACTCTTTCCTCTGAAGAGATGCTTAATATTTGGCATAATTAAATGAAAAGAACACTAAGGAAGCATAAGATTCATAAGGTTCCGTAAGATTATAAAAAATACAAAAACTATTCCTACCCTCAAGCAGTTTAGAATCTTGTTTACCAGACAGCACATTATAAGATAAAAACAAATGAAAAAATGTCAACACACTAAACATTTATATCAAATAGTATCATTCTTATTTTTCTAAATTCTAACCCTATCATGGGGGGGAGGGTGCTGGAAGACTGAAAACTACATATTTTAGGCTCCTTTACCAGCAAGTTTCTAGGTTTAGTATCTTTAATTTAGAAGCACTCAACGTTGGAACTGGTAGAATTCATTTATCTTTGACTATGATAGCAAAAGTAGCAGCAGATTTAGGCAGAGTCTTGTGCCAACCTGAAAACTCAGAAGGGAATTCAAAAGCAAAGCGCATTTTATTTGGGATTAAGGAATTACAATTTAGAGTACACAGATTGAGATAGAAAATCTAGAATGTGCCCCAAGACAGGACAGTCAAAGGTATTTATGGGAAGAAAAGTAGATGAGGTAAGTGAGTGACCAAAAGTGTCGATTATTATATATAATTGGTTACTGCTTCTCTAGAAAGGATGAAAAGGGAAATGACTCTCTCCTTCAGTTAAAAATGCTTCATCATCAGTCATCAAACAATTGATCATTTTTTTAAACAATTGCTTTTGATTCACTCCAAAATCTTTGGCTAATTCAAAGAAGATAAGAAACACAAATCCTCTATAATGATTCCCTGGCTCTATTTTAAAATGGCTCCACAGATGCCAACTTTTCTCACCGACAACACGAATTCCCATAGCAGACGCAGCACAGCTGCACTGTCCTCAAGTGACTAGGTGGGCAGTGTTTCCACAGAGGAGCACACATTCCAGCAGAGACCATCATAGTTTCCTACAGTCTCCTGAACAATTGTAACTCAATTTCCTGTAGTAAATCCTATTCTGCTTACAATGAATAAACGGGTTCTGTTTCCTTGACTGACCCATGACTAAGTCACATAGCAGGAGAATCTCCTTTTCTGATCCATTTTGGAACTAAGCTAATTTTTACTACACAAAACACAGCTTTCCTTAGGTCTACCACTAAATCCTTTTAGCTTTGTTTTTTTTTGTTTTTTTTTTTTTTTGAGTTTCCTCTCTGTTCCTGGCCAAAAATATGAAACATGGTAAAGTAGAAAAATTAAACGTTTTTATCTCAAAACATTCACAAACTCTCTTAGATTATTGATAATTGTCCTTTAGAGAAGGAATGACATAAGTCCAGCATGACACCCTTGAGATGAAGATAATTATTTAATTACTAAGGACTAGCCTAATTTAAATAAGTTTATCAAAATCATCATTATGTATGTATATATGCACACAGACTCATACAGAAACATCTTAACTTTTGTCCTCTTAGCTAGTTTCCCATGTTCCTATGTACATAAAAACCTAATTATATTTCATGATTATTCAGAAAACCTAAAACCCTGGAGGCCTCATGAACACCACAGAGATGAATACATCCTCACAACTCACACGCATGACTGCCACAGTGTGAGAGAGAAAGCTGCCACTCACTTCCTATTCAAAACTCAGTATGGATTAGGTCAGGTTTCTGGTCCAGATAAGATAGAGTACATATATTTCGTCCATCTCTTCTATTGAACAGGACTATAAAACCTGCATAGATGACATAGAGCAACTATTTGAAAATTCTAGAATAGAAGACACACAAAAGACCACTGGACTCTAAAGTACAAACAAAGGGCAGTGGCTTTACCATTTATTTCCCTGAAGTAGCCTCTGGCTTGAATGTCATACAACCAGAAATCTAGCACAGTGGTAAAGAAGGAGAAAGCTATAGAGACCCTCTAATTCTGGTTCATGGAACAAAAACCGGGGCTCCTGACATTCATGGAGGAGTGAAAATTCAATTGCTCTTGTGTCTTCCGTGTCTCCAGGTCTCTCATGTCCTTGACCCCAGGCAATAGTGATGGCAGTGACCAGCCATGGAGGTCAGCAAGAGTAGAAACTATGAAGAGTGGTATCTTCTGTTTTGCGATACTGTGATCATAAGAGACTGAGGTCAAATTCCACAGCTTCCTTTATTCTCTGTCCACTTGTTCCTTGAGCTCAAACACAATTTCATTTGGTCAAGTAAACAGTAGTGCACTGGAGCTGAAAAGGTGAACTCTGAGGAATTGATATGTATCAGTGAAAGTGTAGAGAGTCGCTCAGGAAAGGAAATATCGTATATGAATTCCAGGGATCACTACCAAGCCAAAAACATATGGACTGGATTGTAATAAGCATATGAAAGAATTTGAGAACTGAACAAACTGCATATGGCTCAGACCACAGAGTAGCCAGTGGGTGACATATATTCAGAAATGAACCAAAGAGCACTACAGTGACTTTGACAAGTAAACTGATATTGAAATAATAGTTCACTGACAATAGAGTGGAGTTTGTAGCTTGAACCTAACCAGCTCAATGGTTTGTTTGGAGAAAAAAAAAATCAGCATTGTTATAGGACTAAAATATAACCCAGAGACTCACAGTGTAATCTTTAAAATATCCAGGATAGATTCCAAAATTACTCAACATACCAAGAACCATGAGAACTTCAACTAGCACAGGAAAAGACAGTCAACAGATACCAATGTTGACATGACACAGATGTCGAAATTATGTGACAAAAATTATATATTATATAAATGTATCAATGAGCCATCATGAAAAATCTTGAAACTTCAAAATAAGTCTCAGCAAAAAAACCTATATATACATATTTTCGCTATATATATACTACATATATACATACACACATACATGTAATTTGCTTCTTGTGACTAGGTGGGTAGTATTTTGACAAAGGAGCACACAGCCCAGCAGAAGCAATCATAATTTCTTGCAATCCTGGATCCTGCAGTCCTTTTAGCACTTATAACCCAACTTCCTGTATTAAATCCTATTCTTATTTTGCTTCTGTACAGAAGCAAATGGAAATCTTAGAGCTGAAAATAATGAAAATGAAAATTAAATATTTACTGTACTCAGTACCAGAGTGGAGATGGCAGATGAGTCATTGTGCTTGAAGGTAAACAAATAAAAAATTACCTAAGCTGAATACAGAGAAAAAAGTTTGAGAAAGAAATGAACAGAGCTTCAGAGATATGTTATTGATAGCAGAACAGCTAACATTCAAAGTTCTTCCTTAAAAATATGGGGGAAATTGTGTACTGAAAATTTATAAGAAGAAACAAGAGTGGAAAATTTGCCAGGTCTTGTGGAACTCATAGAACCTGCAGACTGAAGAATCTGAACACATTAACCAACAGAGCAAACCTAGTGAAATTCATGACAAGACAACCTTATAAAAAGATATTCCATTTGGGATGATGAAAAAGTTCAGGAACATAAGCAGTGATGGGTGTACCACACTGTGACTATAACTAATATCCTGAACTTTTTAAAGTGTATTAAAAGGAAAAAGTGTCTGAGGAGATTGTTCAATGCATGTTGAGGTTACATGAGATCACAACAGCATAAAGAAGAGAGTATAAAGAGACCTATAAGATAAGGGGTTCTACATCTCAAATGAAGCGATAAAATATTAACAATAAGCATGTTAAAAAATCTATATATGCATCTTTAAAATCCGTGGAGCAACTAAAAATCACTAAAAAAGAGATATTAGCAAAATCACAATTAACATGGAATATTAAAAATATTCTAGTAACCCAAAAATAAAAAAGAGGAACAACAAAAAATAAGGAGAAAAAAGAAACAGAATGCTAAATATTTGGACCTGGATCCAAATATATTATTAACTATATTAAATGTACATGGTTTAAATACAATAATTAGAAGTCAGATATTGCCATATTGAATCTTTAAAATAGCTACATGCTAACATGAAAAATTAATTTCAAATGTCTTTACATAGGTCAGTTATAAGTAAAAGGATATACAATGTAAATGACAGTTACAAGAAAGTTGAAAAAAAAAATTAGAAAATCTTCCAAAGACATAAGCTTCCAGTTCCCAAAAGAGGATATACAGATAGCAAATATGTACAAAGACATTCAGCATCATTAGCATTCAGGGAGATCGCAATGAAAAATATGATGAGATATTACTGTGCACCTATCAGAAGAGTTATAACATCAACTTTCATTGATCATCAACTTTTGAAAATACTACAGAAAAACTAGATCGGTTGTACACATAAAATTAAACAGTAACTCTGAAAAATCACTAAACAATCCTGAACTTCTGATAAAATGAAACATTAGAATGTTACTCAGCAATCAAACTGAACTATTGATATACATAGTTGGATTAATTTCAGGAAAATTATACTGAGTAGAACAAAAAGCTCTTCTCAAAAGGTGATATGTTATATAATTCCATTCAAAATATTCTTGAAGTGACAAAATTATAGAAATAGAGAACAGATTACTGATTGCTGCGGGTTGGGGATTTGATTGGAGAGAGGGAAAGAGGTAAATATGGTTATAAAAGGGCAAGAAACGCATTCCCTGTGGAAAGTTCACATACCTCCCAAGCTCCCGGGTTCCCATCTCAGGCCCTGTAGAAACAACCAAGATGTACAACATTTAGTTGTACAATAAATGTTTCTTCCTCCTCTCTCTTCCTGCCTGCTAGCCTTCACTCCTGCCTGCACCTTTCCTTTACCATTTAATGATAACAGAAATGACTCCTTAAGAAGACATAGCAATCATGTGAATATGCACCTAAGAAGAGAGCTTAAAATAGGCAAAGTAGACAAAAATTAAATTAGTTGATAAATCTGCAGCTATAGTGGGAGACACCAAAACCCACCTCCCAGTAAAAGAACACAACAGACAGAAACTTAATAAGGATAGGCAAGAATGAAACATATCACACAATTGGATCTAGCTGAAATATATAGAACACTGCATCAAATCCAGCAAAATACAGTCTTCTCAAGAGCTAATGAAACGTTTAACAAGACAGACCATTACTAGGGCCATTAAAATATCTCACTTAACTTTAAAAGATTGCAATAATACAATGTATATTCTAAGACCACAGCGTAATTAAACTAGAAATCAACAAGCTCTCCAAATATTTGGACATCAAAATTCAATATATAAACTCTTAAGCTAACTTCATGTATATGTATTATAATTTTTGAACATTTTTAAATGTTATCTAATTAAGTTTACTGTACACTGAAAATCGGGAGAAGAGTTAAGTCTCTGTAAGGACTCAGTTATTTAGAAATCACAAGTCAGAACTAGTCTCTGTGCCTTGTAATACTGCTAATGTTGTATGGAACAGTAAGAAGCTTTTAGAGTCATATTCTGAAATTGCAAGTTACACCAAACAAGTGACCATTCCTTAATTAGTTGTTCATAAGTCACCATTAATAATATTCTCATTATATTATAAACATTAATTATATTAAAGGGACTCTTTCACTTTAACTTTTTGTTAACCATCATGCAATTTGTTATTACTAGTAATTTCATTAAGGATTCAGAGTTACAAAACAAAACTAAATTGATGGTGAGACCTTGGTCCAATGCACTTTGTCTAGCCTCTTCTTACCCTTAGATAAGTTTAGAGAGTTTAGATTTTCCATGATGACAGATAGGATCTTAGTTCCTGAAATGTGAATGACTTTCAGAAAATTGAGACATTTAGGACACTTTTTAAGCTAAAGGATATAAGATTTGACTTAAATATGCACATACATCATGACTGAAATATTCTGTCAGTGTGTCAAATAAAGATGGTGATGGCTATGACACATTTTAGTATTTTCAGTGTAGATTACACCAGTGTTCCCAAATTTTCTAATTTCAAATTATACTCTCATCTCCAATAGACAGCAATGTAATTAAATTAAATCCTCCAGGGTGTACAAGACTTTTCCCAAAGTGGTCTAAATCATTCTCAAAAAGAAAGGAGAGAAGAAAACATGTCAGAGTAAATAGTGTGAACATTATTAACAGACGTAAAGTATGCATTTGCACAATGATCCATATGAAAAGAAAAAAAAATAACATCAATAGCCTCTATCCTAAACTTACAGTCATTTAAAAAGTATTTATTGACTATCTATTGGGTGTTTAACATGGCACAGTAATGACTCTTGAGAAATACCCACTTCAGTGGAGAGACAGACATAAACAAATGATTACGATTTAACATACTTCTATTCTAAAGGGGCCACAGTACAGACAAAGAGACATTGAAGAGATTTCTCATAGAAGATACCTCAACCAGGCTTTCGCGCAGGTAAGGCAATGTCCAGGAGGAACTGAGAAGAATAGAACCTGAGACAGTAATAGGTCCATTCATAGACACAGTATGGAAGCACATTCTCCCTTAATAACACTAGCTATTAGGAAACTTAGACATAGGATAAGAAAGGAATAAGGTGAGAGAAGGACTTAGATCATTTTGGAAAGGGCCTTTTCTACCCTGGATTATATAAAGAAGGTGAAAGCAGTGATGAGAAATTTCCTCAAAAATCTAACTCTGGACATAGGTCATATCTATTGCATTTGTCTAGTAATAACTGGTAAGAGACGGAACTAAAACAACAAGCATGGAAATAGAGGAAGAAAGTCCATCGATAATTAAGCAGATAAAACAGAAAAGATTTGATGATCCAACTGGCTTTGAGGAAGAGTCAAGGGTGAACCCCAGTTTCCAAGTTGGACAAATTCTTAGAGAAAAAACAAAGAGAAAAGTTGGATAAAACAGATAATGAATTAGCTTTGCACGTGTTCATGTTTAATATTACGTACCTTATAGATAGGTAGGTAGGTAGATAGATAGATAGATAGATAGATAGATAGGTGGAGACTTGAAGCAGGATTGTAAAAACAGGAATGCAGATTTGGGGAGAGTCTAAAGACTGGAGGCAAAAGTTTAGAAGTGATTTATATGAGTTGTTAAAGTCTCTGGAGAGAGATGAAATCAACTATATATTCTATCATCATCATCATCATATTATAATAAATGTTTCCTTGGCACAGGACACCTGATTGAAAACTGATTTAGAGTTTTACTAAACATAAAAGTTTCCTTTGTTTTGAGAAGTTTGTAAACCACTGTTTTAAAATGATCATCGTAAAAGTCTTTGGCTTATTAAGCAATGTTCTACCCTCAACATTTAACTCCACTTCTGGAAGGAGAATTAGAAACAGGCTTTCTTCCTGTACATTCCAGCCTGGGTTAGGATTCCAACAGCTGATGAAATCAAACCTGAACATGGCAGGCGCTCCTCCACTGAAATGCTAATCAAAATCCAAAGCGATTTCCGGCCCTCAACAACATTGAGTATTTTTCTCTTCTCTTCTTATCCCTCCCCTCTGCTTCATTTTTTGGGAGAGAAGGGTGAATTTTATTTTTCTAAAGAGGAAGGAAGACAGGAATGAGGGAAGGTAGACAGGAAGAAAGAGGAGGGAAAGCATTTTTATTTATATATGTGTTCAATTTTGCTGTTCTTCCCAACTCCAGGTCTTGAACCTGGGTCCTCAGGCTTTAGATGGACTACACCCCAGCTATGAACTAAACCCCTGAGCCACCAGGGCATGTCACAAATAAACTATTAAACATCTCTTGAAGCAGGTGAGGCAAAGATAAAATAGTCAATTATTTCAGAAATAAATAGGGTACAGAGAAGCTATTGCTTCTGATATCTGTGAGAAAGTAGCTGGAGTCAACCAGAGAGGGAGGTGGGAGATGCAAAACCCCAGCAAAGTGAAGGTTACTTTGCTATTGATTGTGCTCGAGCATGTAAGTCCATCATGCTTACCTCTAAGTGCACAAAACTCCAGGCAGGAGGACTGAAGCGAAGGGGCAAAGTAAAGGAAGATTCAGTCAAGTTCAACAGTCAATACAGGTCTCCACTGCTTTTCAAAAATTTGCACTAAACCTCTTCATTTTTATGACCAAAGGTATAAAGCAAAGGCAGCATTCAGTGTTGGCTTTGCTGCTGTGGCAGCCTTTCTAGAGTCAGGGCGCACCCAGCATGCACCCCCAGCAGCGAGCAGGCCTGGCAAGCTCCCTCCGTGAGAATTACTTCATAGAGGCTGAGTATTTAACCTCTCACTCCTGCTTCTCCTACATGCCAATGTTATTTGAAGTTCCACGTATTCTTTGTTGTGATTTGGAAGAGAGTTTGGGAATGCTCAACAATTTTTTCCATGTAAATTAACGGTAATGTGTTCACACTAAGCCATTTTGTTTAACCAAAGGTTTTATGGCAAGGCTCTCCTTTTGAATAACAGAGTAAACCTGCGTAAGGAACCAGAGGCACCTGGTTAAGGTTCCAGAAAAGCACTGGGCATCATTGCCAGACAACCCAACCAGACAATCCAGGGTCACTAAACATCTGAAATTGAGATGAAAGCCTTCTTGGGAGAACTCTTTGATGGTAAAGTGTTGTAAAAGACCAAGAGGGATGAGAAAATAAAGAAGACCGAAGGATCTGGGAGTCCCAAAGACCCCTGACTGACCTGAGCTGTGGCGCTTCATCTATGCATTAACTAAAGTGACCCCACCGTGCGGCTGCCCTGGCTGGATGGAGGTGCTCAAACAGGGAAACCAGCACCTGGAGACGTTTGCTCACTTCTAGTGTATCGCTCTGAGTGAAACATTTTAGGTTTCTGTGAGGTCTCATGTTATCACCAGAGAAATCTCGAGAAATACAGAAATCTGAACTGCTGGTGCCTGATTAAGCCTGTCTTTCAGGGATTGCTTTAGGGGGCTTTCCAGACTTGCCCTTGGTTCTTCACACCGCTCTATGATAAAGATGATTGAAATGTGTATTGTGTCAACAGACACTTCTTTGGAAGGAAATAAACATAAGGACAATGCTGCACTCATCAGACATAGCCAGACATACCTACAGGGTACACAAAGCAAACCAAAATTCTCTTCGCTTTGTGTTTTGAAAAGAAACAATAATTTAGTGCAGACCTACTGAGAAAAGAAAAATTGCCAACAACACCCAAGATGATGTCATATCGGCTGCCAACTTCAGGTCAACTACAGTGCAACAGGAAACTTGGGACTGGCGACAAGAGGGGACCCAGCCCACTCTACCCTCTCCAGGACCAATCTACAGACTAGCTAATGACCTACAGAAACAACACTTTCTACTTTGGATAGCACGAGATTCATTCCGTGTTTAATGCTGTCACTTCAAAAACTAAACCTAGAATATACATGGATCTATCAAGTCTGCAAAGTGTTCTGTAGTTCAAAGGGTGCCATAAAACATCATTTAAGCACTTTCAAAAGAAAGAAGTCAAATTCTTCTTTATAGGAAAATGCTACTTTGAAAGATATATGTACCCCTATGTTCACTGCAGCATTATTTACAATAGTCAAGAAATGGAAACAAGCTAAGTACTCAATGACATATGAGTGGATGAAAAAAATGTGGTAAATACACACAGTGGAATACTACGCAGCTTTAAAACAGGAGGAAATTCTGTCATTTGCAACAACATACATGAAACCAGAGGGGGTCATGCTAAGTGAAATAATTCAGAAGGAGAAAGACAAAGAAGACAAGAAGATGATTTCACTCATATGTGGAATATAAAGAAACAAAGCAAAGGAACAGAAAAAGACAAAGCTAAAAATAACGTTGGACACTTAGAAGAGAACTGAGGCTACCAGAGAGGAAGAGGGGTGAGGGCTGGGAGCAAAGGAAATGAGTCTGATGGACAGTAATGGAGGACTATTGGCAATTTTATTGTGAGCATAGTAGATGACCTTATACTGATAAAGAGTGAAGCTGCAGATTTATAACATATTGCATTGTAAATCAAAGTTACCTCAACAAAAGAATTTTTGAATTAAAATAGAAAGTTAAATTCTTAATTACTCAATTCCACTACTACCTACTCCAATTCCACCAGGTTATAAAAAGTGAGGTCGACTATGGCCATGCCCTTGAGCGGCAATCAAAACAAGTATGATCACAGGAAAAAGCAGAAAACTGTTTAGAAAATTATTGAAAAGTTGGGTTTGGGGCACACCCCAGTGGCCTGGCAGTCTAGTACACCCTGAGAGCAGTCCTATATATGTATATATATGTATATATACATCCCAAGGTCTTGGGTTCAAGACCTGGGGCCAGGGGTGGTGGGGAACTACCCATGTGAATAACTAAATAAAAATGAAATGATTCTTCCTCCTCTCCCTGCCTGCTTGTCTACTAGCCTTCATTCAAGAAAGGAAGGGAGGGAGGGAAGGAGGGAGGGAGGGAGGGAGGAAGAGAGGAAGGAAGGAAGGAAGGAAGGAAGGAAGGAAGGAAGGAAGGAAGGAAGGAAGGAAGGAAGGAAGGAAGGAAGGAAGAAAGGGTGGAAGCAAGGATGGGTGGAAGGAAGGAAGGAAGGAAGGAAAGAAGGGTGGAAGGAATGAAGGGTGGAAGGAAGGAAGGAAGGAAGGTAGGTTTGGTTTTATACTCTTAGCCAGTTCACTTCATGTCAACTTCTGTGCACCAGGTTCTGGTTAAGAAATACAGGTTGCGTGTCGCCACCACAACAAAGAGCATGCATTCTTGCCCTCCGAAAGGCCACAACCTTCTTTTATCTTGAGAAATTCTGCTGATGTATTTACTGTTTCTCCTCATCCTCCTAAAACTATCATCACATCATAAGCATCAGTTCAATAAAAGAACAGGAGGAGGTCGAGGCTATTCACAGCCTTTCAAAGGTCCTGGTGATAGAAGACATACTGAATTTATGATCCTGGCAAGGGTTTGTATCTTTCCATGGGAGAAAGATATTTGTGACTTCAAGAATGAAATAATAGAAGGAATGCAACCTCTCTAACTCGTTATCATTTGTAAATTCCCTGAATGATTGGATAACAAATATCACTTTTCCTTCAGTGCCATTGGCCAGAAAAATCACTGTGATAACAAAGGTGCCATTATCCCCAGTAGCATTTTCCTGGATCCTGTTAATAATCACACTTGTAGTCAACTAATGTCCTAGGTTCTCACATCACTAAATAAATATTATCTGGTGGCAAATATTAGGATTCCCAACTTTGCATTCCAAAGCAGTCATGAAACCTATCAGAAAGGTCAGATCTCAGTAAATAAGGCCAAAGCAAAAAAAAAAATAAAAAAAAATAAATTAAATCCCCTATTTCCACTATTCCCAGTTTCAACATAAATTCCCATGTCTCTGACTTTCAATGGAATTTCCTATCATATACATTGGTAACTATAATCTCATTATATTTGTCATGATGTGTTTGGTTAGTAGTAGTTCATAAAAACAGTCCTAAAAGCTACTTTATAATCCACAACTCTTAGGACTGGTTAAATTCAGGTGAAGTGGGGGCGGGGGAGATGAATACACTTAATTACAGTTTTAAAATTTGTATACTTACACAGTTTTCTGGGGCAATTTTCCATAATGTTCTTAGTCTCAAGGGCTTTTACTACCTTTTCCATAGAATTACTGAGAGAAAATTGGTCATTTCCAATTTTTGCTGTGCACTAGAAGAATTTCTTATAACTTTCACAAATACATATCCCAAGACCCCACTCTAAACTAACTAAATCATAACATTGGCAGACAATGCCCAGGCACGTGAATCAAAAAATATATATATTAATCTCTTGAGTAACTACAATACATAGCCAGGGTTATGAAATGCTAACCTTAAATTGGCTTAAATTGGCTTAAATTGACATGTTTTGTTTTTTTTATTTAATCGCCTATCTTTAAACCTGAAGAAATCCTAGGTACCAAACACCAGCAAGATCCTTTTACGGAGAGGAACCTCTGGAGAATTCTATTGAGAAACTGCCCAAAATAATAGAACTAGTTAGAAATAGGACTATAGTCAAAATTACAACTTCCAAAAAAGGAATGGAGTCTCTCCTAAAGGATCAAATATGAACCCCAAAATATTCTGCTTTAACTATTTAAATATCACATTCACTTTTTATAAGAAAAATCAAAAATCCAAACTACAAATCTTTCTACTCAATCTCCTACAAATATTTTCCGAATTTCTTCAACAGAAAGTTTACCTTTTGTAGTACATACACAAAAGTTAACCTACATCTACATAATAGTTGTATGAAATAGAACAGAAGAACCATATTTACAGGGCTAAACCACAGTAGGTTGTATTTATATGATAAATACATGGTGAAGGGTGGTTGACTGATCGACTGAGTGGCAGATTTCTGATCTGCAAAATTATGGTTCACCATAATTTCTTGAACTATTCCTTCTAGCTGTTTTATTTTTAATTATAAGACCTAGATCATGATCGATAACACAAAGGGGTGTAAACAGCCCAGCATCTCACTTGCTTCAAGAAGGTATTTACATATCCCAAACCAGGAAGGATAGGCCCTTTAATAGTAGACCAAGTAACATATATTTATCCTAACAGAAGGACATTTTGAATGCAGTTCAAGTTGAAGGGAATAAAGGGAAAGAAGGAGGTGATTTTTTCCTTTGTTAAATTTCACAATAAATTTACACCCAGACTCAGCAAGTGCTTTTCAGTGGCTTCACAGTAGCTGAGATAATTATACCGCTGCCCTCTTGATGTATGAGTCCCCATTGAGAGAAGTCTGAATCCCAAGGACAGCTTTCCATGGCATTGAAAAGAATTCTTTCAGTACACTCCCACTGTGTGACTTGGTTCAGGCAAGATTTCTACCTACCCCACGAAGGAGACAGAGGAGAAAGGAAAAGAAGCACAGAGTTCACGTTGTTGACAGAGACTTAGGAAATTAAATAAGAATTGGTACTATTCAAGTGATTATCAAGAACTACCCTAAAATGAGCACATTTTACTTCCAGTAGATTAGAGACTCTTGAGGACTTAAATCATCTACTATGTTTAACATCTCATAAAGCCCAGGAAATGCCTTAAAGTCAGCAGAAAATTAAAAAAAAAATCGATGTGTTGAAATGAAACAGCATTTCAGAACACAGGTTCCAGAAGGCAGGCACAGTTCTTGCTTCAACAGTGCTTCACAGAAAACAGCATATTCTTGCTTGGTGATCACTCTGTATCTCCAGTGGAAGCAGCATATCTAGTCCTTGGCATGGACACACAATGTGTATACACGGAAATGAATGAAAAGGAAGCCAACTTTAACTACAATTGTACATATTTATCATTTTTATGTTCTGTTGCCTCCTATTCAAGTATCAGTTCTATGAAGACAGGAAGTGACATCTCACACCACCTCAGATAAACACCAGCTCCAATAAAGCTTAGGAAATAAGAGGAGGCCCACACTTCTTTGAGTGATGAATTAAATGATCAAATTAAATTAAAACAACGCTGTCTTGGCTCTTAGAGACAGACGATATGAAATGCATTATCTTACCTGGTAGCAAATAGTTCTCACTTTCATTGTTGCTAAACATAGACAAGATTATGGCTGAGTTAAAGGCTGACCAATTTCTGCTAAAAAAAATTTTAGGTCTTTTTACTTATGTGATCAGGTCAGAACTCAAATCCAGTTTTTCCGCAATCAAAGCGTCAGATCCTAGAGCACCACCCCTCAGCCCCACCTCTTCAAAACACAAGTGTGAGCCCTCTCAAGTCATCATGGCACAACCCTGGGGGCGCCCAAGAGTTGAGACCACGAGTGCAGGGACACAGCCCATGCCCTCTCCTAACAGCTTGTCTTTGCTTAATACCACAGGAGCCAAATGCAGGCAACTGTAAATTCAAACGGTGGCTCTGCATGGGCTTGCTTGCAGATGCCTGTAGTTTAGAGACAATCTCTGCTTGAGGTAAGCAAGTAACGACACATGGCCCCGGAACCTCACAAGATGCAGCCCGAGGCTTCTGCACACACGTCTTTTTATAACTCTCAACCCAGAAGTGCATTAGTGTTCTTGCAGAACAGGCTGAGCGGCAGCTTGGAAAGCCCACAGATAATACCTTCATAAGACCTGTACTTACAGTGGGCCTTTCATCCAAGAAATTCAAAGTACTTTACAAGCTCAGAGTCCTTCATTCAAACACTCCAGGGAGGCGCGCAGGTGGCCAGGTTATACTCATTGAAAAAGAAACTGAGGCAGGCTGACAGCCTTTAGTTCCATTCTTTAAAACAGTTTTTGCTTTTTAAAAATGAATGGGCTTCAACAATCACAAAAACATGCCACTGATGCGGGGCGGGCAGAAGAGACTTGCTCTAATTTCATAGAAATTAAATGGAATGCAACAAAATTAAAGACATACCCTTTTTCACACTTTGCTGCAATCCTTTCAGGAGGGGTTGGCAAATACTTGTACTCAATCACACTGCAAATGAAATCAACTCTTACGCCTTTCAAAACACAAATTTCATAATCGCCAATTTTAAGACCAAAACTGCAAATTTCCCCCCAACAGAATGAGGCTTTTACACTTTGGGCCAAAAAGCACTTAGCAAAGGTGATTAGCATATTCTTTCAGGTGTAGATGGAAGAGATTTCAAGTCTTGGAGATTAGCTCCACTTGCTTTTAGTGTGTGGTAAATCGCCCCAGGA
This sequence comes from Solenodon paradoxus, assembly GCA_004363575.1. Classification (NCBI taxonomy): domain Eukaryota; kingdom Metazoa; phylum Chordata; class Mammalia; order Eulipotyphla; family Solenodontidae; genus Solenodon; species Solenodon paradoxus. The sequence goes on from RJWH01002168.1 coordinate 127,089, forward strand.
AGTCTGTCTAAGAGTGATGGAGGAAGCCTCCTTTTATAAATAAGATTTCAAGTCGCCATCATAGGAGTTACCTTAATATAAGCAAAACAAGAAGTCTGTGTTGAAAACAGTGGTGGAATTCACGCTCTCTAGTCACCAACACTGACTGAGTGCTTATTGCGTGAAGTCACTGTTCTGGGTGCTCGTTTGCAGCCCATTTTTGAAATGACGTAACTGAGCCTCACAAAAGTTAAAGAGCTTACAGTGGAGTTGGGACAACATTCATTCATTCAATAAGTTGAACTACATAGACAGAAAAACGTATGGAATCATGTATAAAGTTCTCCTCTGAAGATCACCATCTAGTGGATGAATGTACCGGTCTAATAACTTTCTAACAGGCGCATCCAAGAAAGTCACAAGGTCAATGTAATGGAAACTGAAGAGAGGGGTGGTAGAAGGAAGAAAAGGGTTTGCAAAGAGGATGTCCATTTCAACAGATAGACAAAAGAAAGGAATTGTAGACTGATAGGCATGGCCAATGAGAATACGCAGACATAAGAAAAGAACCTAATCTGGGTCACTGGTATGTCTGGCATGGCTAAAGATCAAGGATACCTGAGAGGAGCTGGTAAAAGGTGATCCAGGACTGAACAGGTAGGGATAGACAAGAATTGGATATGAGTTAAGTACTTTTACAATTGTGTATCTCTCAAGATTAAATCTCTTTTAGGGGTTAAAAACCTCCCTTGGATTCTAGCAGAGTGGTTTTTGCCTGATACTGTTTCATCTAAAAGGACTGATTTCCCTTATTTCTTCATCACCATCAAGAAAGCTAGCAATTCATGAATAGCTTACAGGTACCACTATCTGCACTTTACTTACATTCACATACGTATGCCTTAAAAGAACACCTGGAGGTAAACTCTATCACAATCACCATTTTCCAAAGAGAACTGAGCATAATGATGTACCAATACACACACCTGTTAAGAGCCAAGAGGCACTTTATGGAATTCACATCCCCACACTGAAATACCAAAGTGTTGCTAGAGATGTTCTTTCTCTGTAATTGCCAATATTCTTAGCTCCCATCTCATGTACCCTAACCACTGTGAGCAGGATATAACTCCAGGATATAACTGATAAGCTCAAGAACAGTATCTTCTCTATCTGCCACTTTCTTGCTCTCTTGTTCAGTCCCATTCAATAATATCTCCCAATAGGAACCAATGTCAAAGGTGTTATGCCCAAGGTACTAATTTAACTGTTCCTACACCAATACGTCACCTCCCACAGTTGCTAACGTCAACCATGCTTGTTGCAGCCAACAAGGGTCTGGTAATGGTCAAAACTTATTGTACATAAATTAATGATAACAGAGCTCCCAGACCCAAAATATCACCTATGAAATTATACCAAATAAAAACTCTCTACTGTTGAATATTAGGAGAATTCAGTAAGGTCAAAGTTATAATATCAATTATAACTGAAAATCATGTTTTCCACATGAATATCCAAGTATCCCTTGAAAAAGAAAAAAACCACACATATGCCCATGGATAGACTAAGCTTCTGAAGATAACATAAAGTATACAACTGACAAAGAGTCCAACCAACCCAATAGATGGCTGAAAGGGAATCATGGTAACATGCATTTTGATTGACACACCAGTATGAAGCCAACTACTATCAGACTGTGTGACTTCATCCTGGGATGGGAGCCAGACGTTTCACTTGAGACCTCTGTACTTATCAGATTTGGAAATTGCTTCACTTGCTTTCTCTTTCAACAAAACAAAAGGTAGCATGGACCAAAGGAGGCGAAAAAGGTAGAACCAGAAATTCTCCAGACTCCATTACCCTAAATTACCTGATGATGAAGACATATTCATTGTTTCATGCTTTCAATAGACGCTGAACTACTAAAAACTATCTGAGCTTCGTCATGCTTTTAATCTCCTCCTTTCCCCTTTTATCAGAGAAAGAATATTCACACTTCCTGACCAAAGGGTAATACAACCTCAAACAAACCCCTTGTCCTCGTTCTATCTTTATATCCTTTTTCTTCAGCGCCATAGTCCACTTCAATCCAGAAGCCATGATGCAGCCCCACACCTGTTACATAGCTCCCTTCCAGGATGTCTCCCTGGGAAAGCAGAAATTACACTGATTTTAGGTACTGTCCTACTCAGGTACTCAGCTACTCTCGTAGCTGAATGATCTTGGGCAAATTTCTTCACCCCATTAGACCTCATTTTCTCCATCTCTGCAGTCACAGCTTCACCAAAATTCTCACAAAATCATCAGCCCACAGGCTTTCAAGTGCGCAGAGAAACAAGGAATCATGGGAGGCCAGACCTCACTGTTACCAAATGGGTGAAAGAGTTCTGTGGAAGCACGTTCTGGAAGGTGGGGGAACAATTAAGACAACTGAATATGGGGTGGGAGATACTTCTCTCACCTCTCCCCATGTGGAAATGAAAAGTGTGAGCGCCCACAAGCACAAAGAAGAGTTTCCCTGAGTTGACTGGTGTGAAGTACACGTGAAATCTTCTGCTCCGCCAGTACAGAGTATCTTTATATCTTGTAACTTCAAAGGGTGAATTAGGATGGGGTGTTTTTAAGGACTGTTTGATTAGGTTTATTTGGTGCTAAAAAACATAGGCAATCAATCAATACTGTTTCAATTGAATTGAATGCGTTTCTACTGGTTCTCCTTAGGAAAAGATCAAACTGATGCCAAAATCTCCCACTCTGCCATCTACTCTTCATTTAGAGAACTTCCCATGTGACAATACACATGTTTAGAAGCTCAAAATAGAAAAGACCATAATTATGACCACATGGCATTGAAGAATTTAATCAGTTAATGTCTCAGGATCTACCCATCAAAAACTGACAGCTCACAATCAATCTAAGAAGTTACTTTGCAAATTAAATTTGAGATTTAGAAGTCTGCACTACTTGCCTTCCCTGAAAAATTTCCAGATTTGCACTTCAGTTTCAACTTGGTACATTGGGCTTTGTTCCTTAAAGACAATAGTGAATGGTTTTGCTACTGGCTATTAAAACTGCTTTAAGAACAGTTCAGGCTTTTCTTGTGAAGAGGCTTCTGCAATTTCCTTTTTTTTTTTCTGTTTTTTTTAATGAAAAAATGCAACAGGAGTGAAGGTGGGTGGGCAAGCAGGCAGGAAGAGAGAGGAGGAAGAGCCAGGAGACAGAGGAGGAGGTTACCAATAATGCTTGAAAACGCAATGAAGTAATAAGCATTCCTTTCTCCTCAGTATCCTTCAGTGGGGTAAATGGAAATCTTTTAATTTTATTGCACATCTTGTTTTTTTTCCCCAACCCCCAAAACCTGGCCCCAGCACATGAACCCAGGTCTTTGATATGTATGAGGACTACACTTAGCCAGAGGTGGTAGACCTAACCACTACTCCACCAGGGTACACCCATCATGTTATTTTGTTTTCAATATTTCCTCTTCTCTCTCTATTTTAAATGTCCTCTCTAGGCTGTGCCCCTAAGTGCTAAGGTAATATACATACAAATGATTAACCAGACAGATGGGTAAGTACCATCTCATGATGCCCATACCTCTCAGTGAAAGAAGTACCCAAAATAGAACACAATAATTCCATCCCCGCCAGTGCTATAATAATGCCTGCAGGGGGTAGTTCTGCAACTAAAACTCCAGCACAATGAGTATATAAATTAAGTCTACCAATAATGCTTGACAATGCAATGAAGTAAGCATTCTAATATTCCCACTTCTGATACACACATTACATAAAAACCAGAGCAATTCCTTTAAAATCAGTAATTGCCATGCCCTGGTAGAGTAGAGGTTGGACACAGTATGCTTACACCCCCAGGTCCCGGGTGTCTGTGCCAGGGCTGGGGGAAAAAACAAGATAACTACTAAATAAAATCAGATGCTTCTTCCTCCTCTCTCTTCCTGCCTGCCTTCCTCTGCTCACCTCCATTCCTGCCTGCACCTTACTGTTAAAAAAAAAGTAGCAAAATAAAACTTGTCAAATTGTTTTTGCAAAATCAGTGCTATATTCTCACCTTTTTTTAAATTGTATGCTTTTCATGTAACTGCATATACATTTCAAGAATATGAACCTCTAAATAGACACTTTTCTTAAGCTATAGTTCATTCTCTATAGGTTGACAGAACAGCTGAAAACTTGTTAATGACTAATACTGAAGAAATTTTGACTAAAGAACTAATCACACTTGGATAGCTTGCATGGAATTAAATTATCATGCCCATGTTATAGATGAGAAAATGAAGACTGAGAGGGTAAATAATTTGCCCATGGTCACATTGCTAATAAGTAGAACCACGAATTGAATCTGGAAACTCTGGCTCTCAGATCCAAATGTTTACCTTCTATACAGCATTAGCTTGTAGTAGTAGTACTTGAGTCCTTAATTTTCAACATACACCTTATCATGAGGTCTAATAAATGGGTCTAAACATAGGAGAAATGTCTAGAGGCCCCAACCTGCAGGCTGTTTTGCCTCTGAAATATTCTCCCTGCACAAAGTCAAGAATTAGGGTTATGGCAAAGGCCCCCCTAAATTATGGCGATCAGTGAGGGCCCGTGGCTGTCTACCCACCCGTCCACCAGCTTTCAGTTAGCACAGATATTTGCCTCCTCAGCTCTGCACATACCAAGAAATGTCAAGGCCATCAATATTTACATCACACGAACATGAAGGTCAGCTCAAAAGGGTACCTGTTATTTATGGGACTGTTTCAGTCTCCTAGGACAGATGGGAGAGAAGGAAGAGCTTGGGACTGGTCCATTTTATTTTAATGATCTCCAATATAAGAAGTCTACTGCCAACCAAGACATTCCGAAGTGAAAGGTGAAATGGCTATTTTTAACATAAAATAGCACTTGTGAATCTAATGTCACCAACAATAGCAGTCAGGAGACCTTATCACATTACATACTGCCAGGAGCCTCTGAAAATTAAGCAACTCAAACATGATGCTCCACCTTAATTTTAGAACTATTATTGTTCTAATTGCTATTTTGTAAAAAACATGGAGTAAACAAAGCACAGAAACCTGTATCTAGAGCCATGGGTGCTGAAATAAACCATTTTTACATCATTAAATCCCCCCCCATTCAATTGCTTCTATATTTCAAAAACAAAACAAAACAAACAAACAAACAAACAAAAATCCATGGGTAAAAGCCCTCTCTCAGGTCAGTTAAATTCTTTTGCCCTAAATCATTTAAAGCACGCATGTATATATGTACATATGGATACGTATACATACACATGCATATACACAGCTACACAGTTGAGAAAGGGAACTCTTTACCCACTCAGTTCTCCCTTCCATCACCTCAAAATTGGAACGAAGTACATACAAATGAAAATAAAAGATTCTAAGAAATATGAGTTAGCATTGTTGGGTAAGCTACCAAAAAATGTTGCTAAACTCTTCATTATACTCCTAACACTTGATGTTATAAAAAGAACCTGGGAGTCCTGTAACTGGGTCATTAAGTTTCTTTGAAGTCCCAATAACTTAAGATTTCCAACAAACAAAAAGCACTGAGGAAAAATGTGTAAAATTTAACAGAGTACTTACATGATTTATGAGTGTCGACACTCTAACCATTTTAAGGGAAACCTCCTTTGAAAAGAAAAGCTAGAAAATGTTGAAGACTCTGCTGCTTGCAATGAAGAAGGATATCCAGAAAGTAACACAAGTTAAATTCTCCCAGTTGGAATCTTCTGAGTGTTATCTTACTGTTTTGACTAGAAGTCTCTTGACGAAGGGCTGGTGGTGTTGTAAATCATCCCATTACTCATTCTCTTCAGCAATCCCCATCGAAGCAGAAATGAAGTAAATCTTGGAGTTCTGTGCTAACATCCTTTAATCAAACACATGCATGCTCCCAACGCAGTAAATTGTCTTTCACTGTGTCACCGTGATTCATACCTGAAACAGAGCAGAGAGGACAGGTACTCAGAAATGCCATGCCCAACCAAATAAAGGTATACTCAATACATTAAAAATAGTTCCTAGGAACTATTCACAAGTAGATAGCACACCCACAGCTAGATCTTTCTTGAGAGTCATCAGTTGTGTTAAACGCAAATTTTGCACAGCAAAGTTTCCCAAACAGAACATCTCAGGACTCAGTGCCTTTTTGGCAAAGACCAGGTACACTCATTTAGGCATAACTTTAATTAGTGGAACTGGCCCTGTTCTTAGTCTGCCTTTCCTCTCAAACTCACCAGGGCAGAAATATGATTTTTATATGATATTTTAATTTTTAAATAAAAATTTATATATATATATTTTTAATTATACTAATTATATAAAAGATCTTAATTAACCTTACACAGAATGATTAAGAATCAAAATTCAGTCAATCCTAAAGTAACATATTTGAAGCTACCCCACTTTCTAAGATTATGTGCTCATTTAGTTACTACATCTTGAACAGAAAGAGGAAAAGAGGCTTTTCAATAGTCAGAGTATTCCTATGATTACCAAAAATGGCAATTTTTTTTTAAGTTTAAGTGACTCTTACAAGTTTGGGTGGCTTTTCCTATTTAATATGTAACCTATATTGTTTCCACGTGTCTTCTTGAAGAGAAGCCTTAAAAAAAAAAGCGTACCTGCAATACTTGAAGCACATGAGAATCTCTGTGGCTGGGGAGAATACAGGCCTCCCTTGTACCAAGGAAAAGCCAAGAGTCCACAGAACAGAACAAAGGCAAATGACAGAAAATAATCGCCTCCTGCAGATTTTACTCAACTTTTTTTTCCACGAATTTGTGCCATTATTATCAGTTGCCCTTTATAACTGCAAGTGTATTTCTTGAGCTTTGATAGCAGCGCCATATCCGTATAACTGTACAATGGACTCCCAGCACCTAGAGTTGAGATTGGTTAGTGGACACATAGATGCTAATGTGTGCTCCATCTATAAAATTCATTTTTTCTATGTGACTTCTGGTCTTGAATTTTATTTCCTTCAAAATTTAGGGGCAAAAAATTTCATTAAGCAAAAAAGAAAAAAGCATGATAATACTTCAGCAAGAACTGGACCAGGCTGACAGGCTGTTGCTTTTCCGCAAAATGGCTACTATAAGGATTAGGCTCTGAAATGGCTGAGAAGAGGGATTTGGAAGACAAAGAATGATACATTTTTCTGACAGCAGTGAATATTTACATAGGATAAAATTTTTTTTTTAATAAAAACCATTGTGGTACATTTTAAAAAGAGTAATGCAATTAAAGATTTAAAAAAAAAAAAAAAAAGGAATGAACTCAATGCTACTGCACTTTTAAGGTTGTTTTATTTTTTATTGATTTTAAAGGATTTTCTAATAAGATTATATGCCATACACTGTAAGGCCAAAAGCTCTTTGACAGCCTATAAATTAAATGTGGTCTGTTCCACTTTCAACAGAGGACTCTCTTATCCAGACTCCATTAACATTATATTAAAATGAAAGTATCTCCTTTGAATTTTGGTTGTGCTGTGGAAAAAAGGAAAAAAAAAAAAAAACCCTAATAACTGCCTTAACTTGAATGTGAATGCATATAAAATACACTTTCTCCAGTAAGATTATCTTAACTAAGATCTGGCATCCATATAAAAGTACCTAGATGCAATGTATTACTAAATGACAGGCCTGCAGCTTGATGAACATTGCACCACAAAATGTGAGCTTCCTCAACCTTTACGATGCCATGAATTACTTTGCAAATGACAGATATTTTTCTAATCACCCTTGTGTCATGTTTTACCTCCAATTTTCAAACCGTGCAAATGGAGGAAAACCAATGTCAGGAGGCGTTCCCCTGACTATCACCAGGTTTAAGAGAATGTTATTTCTAGACCTAAAGAACAATGCAACATACACCACAGATGCTGGTGCCTGTCAGATATGTAGTGTCCAAAGATTAATCCACAGCCAACAATGCTTGTATTGTATTCCAGGGTCACTTAAATGTGAATGCAAGGAAGATGTCAGCTGCACATCAGACTTTTAAAATGATCTCTGGAAAAATCTCAATAGCTTATGCTATTCTAAAACAATAAATACTGACATCACCCCCACCCCAGCTTCCAGCACACACACACATACATACACACACACACACACACACACACACACACACACACACACACACACACAATGTAATACCAGTACACCACATTCAAGGTCAGAAAAAATCTACTTGGTCATCTAAATAACTCTGCCATATTTGGCATCCAAAATTAAAAGGCAGAGATTTAGAAGTAGTAGTTAAATGCTAGATTTCAATATGAAAACATAAAATTGGGGCAGGGCATAAGCCAAAATAGGGAAAACTCACTTAATTGCATTTAGTCAACACACTTGTGAATTATACACGGATTCATACATTCCATCACAACATAGCACTCAAAACATAACTGGAATGGGAGACATCATAATCAGACAAATGCTGAGTTATTACATATGTTTGGAACATACGTCACACAGTTGGTAGGCCTGCCTCACATAAGTGAGGCAATCACTGAATATTATCAAAATAGTAAAATAGATGAAGAGACATGTATAGGAAAGAGTGTACTCAGTAAACTGTCACCCAATTGTATCCTCAAATCTGTCTTGCACCCTCATCGGACACACATTCACCCACCCTACATAACACAACCAGAAAGGAGCTCAGAGCCTGCAACCAAAATGACAACTCAGGCATCTGTGGGTTTTATAAATGGTGGTTTGAGATTTAGGTTTTGTTTCTCTATATAAATAAAACAGTCATGGAAAAGTTCCACAGCCCTGACACTATGGAATCATAGCCAAGAAGATTCATAGACCAAGTGGCTTACCAATTTGTTTTGATCAAAAGCAGTTCAATGACCAACTAGGTCAGGTGTCCCTTCTACCTGCCACTTGATAATTTGCAGTGGAATATAGAGCTGGTTTCATAGATTTACCAGAAAATGTTCCCCTTATCAAGTTCAGCACTGAATAATGAACCATAGATATTCAATTTCAATTAGACCCAAATAATCTTCCAAAGCAAAAAAGCAAGTTTTCTAACATCAACATTTTAAGAGAAGTTGAGGGGTGAGGAGAGATTGTTGGTAAAAGGAAAACTACAGATACCAAAAAAAATGGTGTTATAAAGGTGCTGAAGAGGCACTAATTTTTTTTTTTTCTATTAACCTGAGGCTATGACTTAATTTCAATTAAATTCAATGCAAGTTTAAGAGTTTTGTACTCCAGTTACCAATAAATAAAGTTTACTAGCTAAAAAGAACCTTTTCTGAAATTGATTATTGTTACTGATGCCAAGTCCCCCCTCCCCAAAATGTTTTTTTAAGCTCACCACCTATGCTGTAAATGACTCCAGAATTACACAAGAAAGCATAGATACGTTTCTATATCTCTGGTTGGATAACAAAAATCTCTTAGAGATGAAAAGTTCAAAGATGTATCTTGTTAACCTAGAGCCCTAAGTCTATAAGTCTTAAAACTGATATTTCCCAACCTTGGGTACTAACAGATTAAAAGACCAGAAGAGGCATTTCTATTTGTAAGGATGTAACTGGCAGCTGCTGTTCTTATTTGGAATACTTGGCTCATCCAAACTTGTTTATGCATTTGGTGTGTTAGTATAATTTGCCAATTTGCTAGGCTTGACACCAGTAAGACAGCTGAACATTTGCTGTTGTCCATTTGTTGACTCACAAACTCCAGGCCTAAATGCCATGTAGAAAGGACTTGACCAGCTGGGAGGAGACACAGTGCTTGAAGAAAAAGAACAAACTAAGTCTTATCTGAATTTCTCTCTGGAAAAGGAAAAGTCAAAAAGGAAACATTTTCTTCTAGCAATTCTAATAACCCTTTTATATGTCCTTTCTTCTTATAAAATCTAAAACTGATTGCTTGAGTGTGTGTCAACAGACAGTCATAACCACTACTCAAAAATCAGGCACCTAAGTTAAAATAACTGTAGGAATTTACACCCCAGTGAATGCCAGCTAAACAATTAACCTGAAAACACAATCTCATTCATCCTGGCAAGTCACTGAACCTAACCTTTCCTCCTAGTAAAAAGCACAGCTTCTGGGCCTTTTAGAACTGTCTCTCACCTTAAGAGACACTATCATGCCTTTATCAATTCATAAAAAAAAGATCTTTAGAGCAAAAACAATGTTGATCTTTCCTAGCTAAATAGTTAATGAAAATCTCTAACACCGAGTAACACCTTGTCATTTAAAAAAAAAAAAAAAAAATGCTTACTATATTTAAGTGTGGCCAGATCCAAAACTTTGACTCACTAAACATATACCTACAAGATTTCTAAGATTACCTCCAAAAGGGTAAGCCCTGATGGAACAGTGGTTAGGTCAATCACCTCCGAAGGAGCAGGCCACATATACCTGGGTTCAAGTCGCAGGTCCAGGGGGAAATATCCAGTATGAACTGAGAACTCACTTAAAAATAAAAGTACTTCTTTCTCCTTGCTTCCTTACTACCTACACCTTTCTTAACTTTCCAAAGGAACAAGAAGCCCTATTGACTTCCAAAATCATCTCTTCCTGAGCTGCTTGTCAGAATGCCTAAATTTCCTTTGTTTTAGGTAACAATTCCCATGACAAAATATCTTGGCGACATTATCAATAACCAATCATTATGCTGTATATCTGAAACTCGTATTACATGTCAAATATATATCAATAAAAATTAATTTTGGCACACCCCAGTGGCTCAGGTGTTAAGCCCTTTCCTGGGAAGCAATCCGCGGATAGCTCAAGGAACTGCAGAGCAGCCCCGAACAGGGGAAGAGAACAACTGAAACGAGCAACTGATTAAATAAAATGCTTCTCTTCCTCTTTCTTCCACCCTACCTGCTGCCTGCCTACCTTCATTCCTGCCTGCCTTCCAAAAAAAATTTTTCTTTTAATTTAACACTTAGCTCATAATATATCTGTTTTATATTGAGATTTAATGACCAAGACCTAAAGAGTATAATCAGTTGAATAGGTAAGTGATAGGAGTGGGGCGTAGAAGGAAAGTTTTATTTAGGGAGAAAAGCATATAACTTCTGTGAACTGGCCACCAAAGAAATAGAGGATTGAAAGTGTAGAAGGACTAACATCCAAGGAAAGCATACCAACACAGACTTTCAGTCCATTTTGAGGTAAAAAAAAAAAAAACTGGCTTCCTACACAGATAGCATCTCAAGATTTACTTTCTCATAATGTACACGGTTAGGTGAAAACCACTGCACATTTATAGGAGAAGGAGACAATGAAGTCTTGATCTGGAGTCTTGCTTGAAATTCTGCTCTCTTTCTCCCCAGGCACTGGATGTTTGCCAATCCTTTGCATATATCCAGTGAAACTTTCATCTTCCTACTCACTCTATTTTCTCATTTTTCTCCCATCCTTTCATAAAATTCGAGAACCATGAATTAAAACCCTCTAAGTAAAGGCAGTCACGATCTTTGTCAAACCCCATGCACTAAAAAAATGTTTACATTTAGGAAAAGCATTACTCCATTTACTCAGTGAACACATAGATATTTGAGCAAGGAAATAAAATAAGAGTCCTAGTGTATTGATTCTGAGTCTCGGTTTTATCCCCTTGGACCACTTAAAGCTCACAGTTATTCTGAAAAAGTCACTTTTATTTAGGTTGCAGAGCAACAATTCAAAGTCTACCGAAACATCCAATATTGCCCTTTTAAGTGGGATGACATCCTATCCGAACTGGAAGACGAGGGTGATGAGTTCAACCAGAGCTGACCCAGAACTTACTGCGCAGCCAAGCATTTAACCTTTGGATATTAATGCAGCAGAAGTTTGGACAGAAGGTCAGATTCCTGCCCAATTTCAAATGAGAAACCAAAGTCAGGTGCTAAAATCTATGCTTCTGTGTTCATGGTCAGGCAAGCTCTCCTAAGAGGAATACCCAGTCTCACATGAAGCCCCTTCCAATAGCACAGAGACCCCAAGTTCCCCCAGACAATGGGAAAGAGATGCTGGGGGAAGCTCAACTCCATCACAGAGCCGAAATGTCAACACTCTTTCTATAATTCAGCGGATAGTCACTAGTTTAAACATCGAATGCCTCATCTAAAGGAAGCAAGGACCAGGTAAAATAAAAGTTCAAAGGAGATGAGATGTGGCAGAGAAGACAAATGGTGGGGGGGACCTATAAGTGTGGCAGGGACACACAGAACCTAAATTGGATGCAGGAGAATATGGGGGCGTTCACAAGAAATTTAAACAAGGAGAGAGGCAGGGAGGTCACAGATCACAAAGCCACAAGGTAGTTTGGGGGAAAACATACCTTTATGACACTAATTACGCCACAGAAAAACCTGATTTTTTAATTTTTTTTCAATGTCCCCCCTTTGCTTCCTTTGTCTCCCTCAAAGGATAGTCTCAATCTACTCTGCTGACAGCTGCACGTTAGCTTATTTGACAACGAGCCACGACAGAGAAATCTAAGGTAATTTGCTCATAAAGTCTTGACAGAGTTGAAGAGTAAAAGCTGACATCACCTGAGTCACTGGGATTGCTCCTACTCCCTGGTAGATAAGCTTCATTTAGGTCAAATGCAACTCCTGGAACAACTCCTGGGATCATCCCTTTTATGGGACACAAAGTCCCTCTTCTGGAGAGTTAAAGGCTACACCTACTTATGGTTTCTTCCCCTACAGATTTAAAAACAAAGATTTTTTTAAAGGAAAGACAACAAAACAACAGACCTTTCTGCTCTTTTTATTATATCATTTCTTAGGGGAAAAAGGAGTAAGAGTTAGATAGATCAGAAGCTGGAGACCACCAGGAAGTGAGTGGTTTCATTGGAGGTTAGGACCTTACTCAAGCTTTGCAGGGATCTCCCAACAGAACTTCCATAGTGTCTCGGTCACCAATCTAGAAGGCACCTTATGACTCTTCCCAAGACAACTAAAAATCTACAGAGTAAAGAAAAATGTTTTTACAGTCCAACACAACAGGAGACAAACGAGGCTCTCTAGTGACTCGTTTTAAAAATGAATAGGCTAAACTTTAATAATAGCAAAGTTAGAATTAAGCTAACGTGTTTATTTGGGAATAGCAGAGAACTGCAATTCAGGGAGCACGTGTTCAAGTTGGAAACTCAAAATGTACCCTGAGGAGGGACCCAGGAAAGGTTGGATGGGGTTCTCACAGAGGGAAAGTGAAGGATGGGGTGATGATGAAGTCATGGGTGACAGAGTGGTCAAATGAAGGAGTCACAAGGTAAAAATGATCAGGTAGAGAGGTCACAAAGTGAAATAGGGTAAAAGTTCTTTTCTTGGCAATCCTTTCATTTTAATTTCTCAGAATGTTGGTGGCTTAGCCCAGTCCAAGAGTCAGAACCAGTTTATATAAGGCAATAAGATGCTTTTCTTCCATCCTCCTTTAATATGACTCCAGTGATGTCACTTTTCACCAAATAAAGACAGACCCTTCCTTTCTCTACTGGAAAATAACACAACTAGTACAGCACTCAGGAGTTGTGCCTACGCTCTAAAGGAAGCAAGCTTTTCCATATCTGCTCTGCTTCCTTCCATCAGTGGTCTCCTGTGTCTCTCAGGATAGTCACCCATATCCCTGCATGATTCATTCCTTGGCCCCACCATGACTCACACTCAGATCAGAAAAATGGAGTGAAATGGTATTTCCTGGTAGAGCAGGGGTTGGATCTGCAGCCTCTGGCCATGCACGGTCCACGTACATCCCAACGACCTGGGTTCATGTCCCAGGGTCAGGGGTTTGGGGGACTCGCGGTGGGGACAACCAAGATGAACAACTAAATGAAATAAATAAAAATCCTTTTTCCTCTCTTCCTGCCTGGCTGTTACCGCCATCCCTGCCTGCACTTTCATTAAACAAAAAAGAAAAAAAGGAGCAGACATCACTTGTTTAAAATAGGTATCTGAACACCCATATTCATAGCAGCATTATTCACAGAAGCCAAAAGGTAGAAGCAACTAAAATCTCCATCAACACATGACTGGATAAATGCCCCTATAGAACCTGGTATGGCCATACAATCAACTACTACTCAGCCCTCACAAAGAGGGAAATTCCAACACATGCTATATCATGGATGAACTTGGAACACATGCTAAGTAAAATAAGCCCCTGACAAAAAAGAAAAATACTGTATGATTCCACTCATATGAGGTCTCTGGAGGAGTCAAGCTCTTAGAAGGTAGAATGCAGTTCTTGGGGCTGGGAAGATGGGGAAAGAGGGGTATTATTGTTTTATGGGTATAGAGTTTCAGTTTTGCAAGATGAAAAAGTTCTGGAGATTGTTTGCATAAGAGTGTGAATGCTTACTACAGAACTATACACATAAATAGTTGAAGCAAATTTCTTTATTTAATAACAATCAAAAACAAATTTAAAAAGAATGAACAATATACTTAGCTGTTGTCTCTTCTAAGTTACCATTTCATTTCACCGTCTCTCTTCATAAGGTATTGATCTATTAGAAATCTATTTAGCATACTGGTATAACTCATTTAATTCTCTGAAGTAGCAGCTACTACCATCAGGCAAGGAAACTGAGGCTCAGAATAATTCTATAAATTGCTCTAGGTCACAGTTACCAACTGATGGCATTGATGGTGTCTGATTCACAAGTCATCTCCTTTACCTTTCACACACATCCTTCTTCTCATTCAAAGACTCTTCTAAGAAGCTCTCTACTTCCTGACTTCCCTCATTGAACCTCTTCTCTGCAAGCAGACCACTCCCACTGAGCCTCTCTCCAGGAAGTGACCAAATACCTCCCATTCTAACACTTACCCTACTTTGATTCTCAGGGGCCTGAGACACTGCTGACTCACCCTTCCCTTCTGGAAACTATCTTCCCTTTCAGATCTCTGGACACCATTTTCTGAGTGCTTCCTTACCATATTCTTAATAGATTTTCTTTTCCATTTTCTACCAAAACAATGGCTAACTGATGACTAGATAAGTCTAACTCATCTACAAGGTTTTGTGAGGTTCATAATAAGCTTTAGAACTCTTCAGGATGTGGGTCCTCTAGACTTGTCGCTGGAAGGTTAAGATTCTGTTTTACATACCTTATACCTTCCAGTGTAAGACAGAGTGAGCCTTAACAAAAACCTGTTAAATTTAATCTTAACTGTATTCTCACATTCAAAACCACTTTCCCCAGCATACCTTACCAGTTTTACTGAGAAAAGTTCCCAAGCTATGCACCTGACCCTTTCAGTTCAAAGTCAGTTAAAGGTCCAACATGGGCTCCAGTCAATCACTAAAGCAATAGAAAAATGCCTCCATTTTACTTACTCAGTTCTCAGAGCCCTGACAGGTTTCACTATCTCGGGGAGATCCCAAGCTATTTTGTAGGAATTCCAACAGGATACTTCCATCTGCCCCCAGTTGTGTCCCAACAGTTGTGTCTCAATGGGCATTTTTACCCTTAGAGGGTCTTGCCTCAATATAAAGCATCAAATGAAATTAAAATAGTCAACAATTTCCTCTCATTTTCTAATTCAATTAATTGACTTAAATATTTAAAATTCTAGTAAGAGAAAATTAGAGGAAGCTCAGAAGGTATGCGCATGTTCAAAGCAACCAAATTTTGGTTGCAAAGTAAATTAGGCAAGCTATAGATTACAATCACCACAATATTACACTGACCAGAAAGTGCAAGATTTCTTCTTTGCTACCTTCCCTTAAAGTCTTTGCTTTATCTGCTGCCTTTGTAAATGTTTCGCATTTCATCCTTCTTTGAACTGTATATTCTGAAGTCTACTTCTGATCTCTGACCTTACAGATGTTCTTCTATTAGTTCTATGCTCTGCATAATGAAATGTTAATAGGCTTGTTATGGTTTCCTCCACAAAAATCAATGGTGTAGATCTAGCCGGGTAAATAAGCTACTTTGGTGGGTATGGCTATCCACAGAGCATTAGATACCATTTGTAAACTGATTGCCTCAAGGAACAAAAATCCATCCTAGGGAATTCAGAGCTCTCTTAAAATGATGATTTCTTTTCGATATTGAGACTAATTTCCCACCTCATTCCATATACCTGAAAAACAAAGTGAGGTCGTTGATCCTTGCAAGTCTACAACATGGACTAGAGCCAAAAGACAGCAAAATAGTAAGATAAAAATTCAAAGAACAAGGATCACTGCATTATGAAATGGGAGAGGCTGTTGGCTGGTATAAAAGGGGTTAAATTTTTTAAGTCTAGAAAAAAAAAAGAAACCCAATATATAACCATAACTGAATGGTAGATCAAAATAGGACATTCAAAATGAAAATGGAAGAATACCAAAATCAATTTTTGATCAAAATTATTTTTCAACAAATGAAATGCCATTCTTTGATAACAGAAGCGTGATGGTACCTGAGGTGGACCCACGAAAATATCAACTTTTCTCTTTTTATGACAGTTTTTATTTTTTTAGCTCACACTGCTTTAAAAGAATGAGAAAAGAAAAGCCTTTCAGAACTAGACTTCTGAGAGTTATAGAAAACATATTTTCATTTTTACTGGGATTGTCTTGAATTATATGGGTATTCAGAGTTAAGGCTTTTTTCAATATTTTTTTTGTTTTATTATAGAACACATGTGTAAAATTACCATTACCAAGCTAGAAGGCTCTACTCTCAGCGAGACAATTGTCTCTACGCTTAACTATCTCAAAGGGACAAACTCCATCCAGAGACGCTGAGGCGCAGTAACGGGTGAGTGGGGATGGGTAGGGTGGGCCTAAAAGCAGCTCAAGGGGAAAGAGTATTTTATCGCAGTCTTACTTGAGAATTACCCCTTAAATAGTAATAAAACACTCACTCTATGTTTAGTTGGCTTCATTTCTTTGTAATTCTGCAGACAATGAGCATCGTGTTGCTGTATAGGAAGATGAACAAGCCCACTGGCCTCCTACTCATGAAGAACCCATGATATGGAACCTAATTTTTGCCACCACTTCCATGAAGTTCTCCTAATCACTATCTTACCCCACCAAGTCCTCTATTGGAGTTTTTGTTACAAGTCTCATTTCCTGTTTGTTTTTCTTTCTCCCTGCTAGATGGATTCCTTAAAAATCATGTATCCTGGATTTAATTTTCCCTATTTCCAAATATCTTACATGGTCCCTAAAATATAACAGGCCCTCGACAGAGGCATTAATCTAAGAAGATTCACTGAGTATCTGTTATTGATCAGGCCCTGTTTGGATTACAGCTGTTAACGAAAACACTAGCCTTCATCAAGCTTACCATTCAAGTGATGTTTGAATGGATAGCTGTATGAAGATTAGCAAACCAACATTTCTTCTCTAGAGCATGAGAATTTACTTAGTGAAACAAAAAGGAAAACATTCTTATGGCCTTCTTTCTCATAATTCTTTCAAAATTGTGGAACTTCAAGCCTAACTGCAATGAAATTTAGAGGTCTGCATTTCTCAGATGATCTATTCATTTCCTTTTATCAATGCTCAGTCAACAGGTATGAGCCAGGGCCCTTACATTTCACCATATACTAGTGCACTAATTCTAGCCTATCCCTTAGATTCAGTCACAATTACCTTTAAAAACTGAAAACCATGCTGGGGAGGGCTGTTTAATGAGGACCAGTTTCCCAATATCTAATAATATAACAACTAATGTATGTAGCCATCTACACATTTCAAAATCCTCTAGTTTTACATATATAGCCTCACCTGAACCCTCAAACAGTACATGAAGCAGGTAGGTTAGAATGTAGTATCTTTTCCCTACAGATGTGTAAGTGGAGTTACAGTAGTTGATATTAGTTTCCTAATGTCATGCAGTTGGTAAGTTGCAAAGCTAAACCAGAACTATGGATGCCAACATCAATAGTTACTCATTTTTGTCTACAATATATCATTTATAAGAAAAGATATAGACTGAATGGGGAAATGGAAATACACAGAACTCCCAAACCAGCATGCACGCTTCCCCGCAAGGCCCTACTCTCCCCCTTTCTCCCCTGCCCACCTTCCCACCCCGCCCCAATCTCAACACCCACAGGCAAATCCATCAGTTACTTAGTGATGAAAAGCACTCTTTCTGTAGTAGTCAGCTATTAGATCTTCCAGACAATTTACCCATAAGTAATCTAAGGTGGTCTAGTGGGTAGGTCTACTACCTCCATCTGGCACAGTCTACATACATTCCAGGGACCCAGGTGCATGACCTGGAGCCAAGACAAGCCTACTCACCTTCATTCTTGCCTACAGCTTTCCTTCAAAAAGAAAAAAGATAACTATGTCACTCATTTCTGGATAACTGAAAATGATCATTTCATCTTCTCAAGCATAAGGTGAAAGTTAATAAAGCCACCTGCATGCTCCTAGAGGACCAGGACTGGGTCACATTTCCACACATCCCCAGCTTTCAGTATGCCTCCCATATGATGAAGTGAACGACTCTACTAGTAACTGTGAAAACTGGTTTAAGAGCTTTTGTGAAATTTGTCTGCTTTTGCTTCTCAGGCTCCTATTAATTAGATTGTGAGCCATTTAAAGGCAAAGATGCTCTGCCTTCCTGTATAAATCCTGTACAGAACCCCAGATGGTGTCATGTTCATGTGGCATGTGTGTTGCATCAATATTTGCTCATTGATTTGTTGCTCAAATACCACTAGTGAGTTGTGTTTGCCTGGCAAATCACATGATTTTAATAATTAGTGTCTGAGGTGGGAAAGTGCCTTTTTATAAAAAATGCGGGGTGAGTGGTAAGCATTAAAAGTGATATTAGCCTACCACTCTGAAGGATGAAAATAAGTCTTCCTAATAAAATAAAATAAAAACTGCATGTAGATAAAATCTCCAAGGGTTCTACCATTTTTTTTTTTACTTCTTTTACATATAGACACACAAAGAAAGCATGCCAAGTAATAAAAGTAACTTCAACACCTCTGGGAGTCTGAAGATTCACTCTCTTTGTTTGCAATGCGGAAGCATCAAAAATTACTCTAGGAAATTAAAAACACTCATGCTCATGACTACAACCACTCAAGGTTATAAAGATTCTTCTGACCAAAAGTGCATGCGCTAAACATATTATTACTTAAATCCCTGGGTTGAATGCAATATACTGATAAACTGAGTTTCGGATTCACTACAGATTAACCAGAAAACTATTTATGGTTCAAGCCTTTTGATTGAAAAAGAAGAAATTCAGAGTTAAGAGGCATATTATCAATTAAAAAATTAAATCCCACACTAAAAAGAAAACTTTCTGTAGTTATCACTAAAATATTTAGGAAATACATTTCTTGGTCCACGTTTCCATGCAATGAACATAATTTAATCTTTCCTTGATGATAAAGAATTTAAGTAGTGCTAGATCATATATTTGAATTAAATTTTCAATGTTAGGATGTCATCATGTAATAATATTGACTCGGCCTACACTAGTGGAGTAGTGTTTAGGTCAGTCACCTCCAAAGGAGCAAAACACATACCCCTGGGCCCGTGGAGAAAACAACCAGCGTGAACCATCAAAGAAATAAACTAAAATGCTTATTCTTCTCTCTTCTCACCTGCTTTCGACTCCCCTTCAGTCCTGTTGTATCTTAAAAAAAAAGAAAAGAAAAGAAAGAAAGAATAGAATACTGAATCAATGTACACAGAACCCAAGATATGCCCAGAAAAGGACACAAATTTAAATCCTGGATATGTTTCACTATCAGATCTCTTTTAAGAGAGATGCTCAACGAGAGGATAGTTTGATTAAACAGGAGATTTTAAATCTGGGTTTAATTTTATCTTCATTGAGAAAAATAACTCAGTACTACTTGAGTTCAAGCAGTCAGATCACAGCCAAAGGCAATGATGTTCTAACACTTAATTGAAAACTCTTCCGAGTTACTAATCACACTAGCATAAATTCTGCCTTCAGATAAATATGTATTTATTTCAATTGAAGCTTGTCCAATGTGGGATTATAAAACAAACTAGCACACACTTAAAAGGTACAATAGATTTACATTATATTATACAATAGGTGCAGTCCTGAAAATTAGAGTATGTCGAAACCATTTTTTACTCAGTGCATGCACGACACTCTAGGTGAATTCACCTATACATGTGATTCCCACAATAATCAGACCATCATATCATCTCTTACCTAGATTGCATTTCATTTGTACTTGGGAATATTCGAATGTTTACCTCTCCTAATGAAAAGATAATTTTACATAATACCTTCTCCAAGAACAATGTTCAAAACACTTGC
Organism: Solenodon paradoxus; assembly: GCA_004363575.1. Taxonomy (NCBI): domain Eukaryota; kingdom Metazoa; phylum Chordata; class Mammalia; order Eulipotyphla; family Solenodontidae; genus Solenodon; species Solenodon paradoxus. Next base: position 147,354 of record RJWH01002168.1, read on the forward strand.
AGACATTCAATCACAAAGCACACTAATGGTAAGCAGTCCCAGCCCTCATGGGAGCTTATATTCTCATGAAAGAGACAGGTGAAAATCAACTATGGGGTCACCTGTCTCACGAAGAAAAGCAGAGTGAGTTAGTCAGGAAGGCATCTATAATAACCTGACATCTGAACAGCTGGCTCACACTGGATACTTCTCCAGACACTCCATGACAAAGGAAACTGACTTCCCTGAGGTCATAGCCCAGAGACTGCTCACTGAAGGGTAAAAAGAATATGACCGAAGGGTCACCCCAGCTTCAGGGGTCACCATAAGATCACCTGAGTCTTCTCTTGCAACTGCAACACAGCTCAACCTCTACCACCCAATCTTGCTTCCCTTAGCCCTTAATAAATCTCCTGCAAGCAAATCTCAGGCGGAGTCCTTATCCTGGTGAACCCAACATACAACTTTAGATTTCTGTTTTGTCTTTTTGCTTTTAGTGAAAAGGAAAGTCTTTCAGAGGTTGAAGCAAAGGGTAGCATAATCCGATGCATGCACAGAAGGGTCACTCTAGCTGCTACCAAGAGAGCAAGCCGGCTCCACAGTGAAGTTTCGCAGAGAGACAGCAAGAAGACATCAGAAACTGAATATATCACCAAGACAGAGCTGACAGGCTTTATAGTGAATTAGGCATGGCGTATTCTCAAAACCATGACAATGAAGCAGCTCCAGTCCCCCTAAATATCTTCAGATATAAACACCCTAAACACACAGTTAATTCTTGTAGACCCAGGTGTTCAAAATCATTAGAGCCAGGCTAAAACATATACTTCAACTTACAGAAAATGCATATAAAGCATGACCCTAGATGCAATTTGAAAGTTGAAGAAATATTAAAGAAATATGTTAGTCATACAATCCCAACCACTGATCTCTACCCAAGCAACTGAATTAGAGGAGAGCCCTATCTCTCACCTCCTACGGACTCTTATACCACATATCACTGCCATTACAAAGTCCCACTGGTGCTGCCTGCAAGTATTTCTTACATCCATCTCCTCCTGACTCTCCTCAACATCTCTGCCTTAATTCAGTCTTCACCCTGCTGCATAATAACCACCCAACTGGATTCCCTACTGTAAGTCTCCACCCGTTTCCTAACCACATCCATCCTCTACATCAATGGAAGAGTCATCCATCACACACACATCACCAACTATACATACACCCCTAGTTGAAGACCTGACCAACTCTACCCATGCTCTAAGATCCAGGGAGCGTATTTTTCAAAAAGTGCCCCTGATTCCAGCCCCCATCACACTGTACCAATATGTCTGTGACCCACCACCACTGGATTCTCAACTCCTTGAGGAAAGAGATCACGTTTTATGCATCTTTGAATTCCAGTAAGTAACCTAGTACCATGGGCATGATAGACCCCAGGGGCAAAAATGCTAAACTCAACTTTTATCACTGCCTATTATTGATTCAAAGGGAAGCTGTGAAACAATATTTTAAAAAGAAAAACACTCACTGGGGCAAAAAAAAAAAATTTATCAACAACATAAAGGAATTTTAAAACAACAAAAACTTCAACAAATGACAAAAGGATTTCCAACTGCTAACGTTTAGGATGTCCTAGCTTCAATGTACTCTGTATCCCCTTCTAGCAAAACACAGTGGGGCAAGTGCACCCGGTGGAGTAGCGGATAGGTCAATCGCCTCTGAAGGAGCACAGGACACACTCCTGAATTTGAGTCCCTGGCCCAGGGAGAAACAACTGTCATGAACAAATGAAAAATAAAATAAAATGCTTCGTCCTCTCCTCTCTTCCTGCTTGCCTGCCTACTATACACCTTTATTTCTGCCTGTACCTTTCCTTAAAACACACACACACACACACCAAACAAAATACTTATAGTGGGATCAAGATACATTTTTTAAAAAGAGAGGGAAGAGAGAGGAGGGATAGTGGGACAGAGGGAAAGGAAGAAGAAGCATCTTAATTTGGTTAGTTGTTTATTTTTCGCTTTTCTCCCTGGCCCCAGCTCCCAAACCCAGGTCCCTGGACTTTGCATGGTCCATACTTCAGCCATTTATCCACTTGAGCCACTAGGACGAGCCCCAAGATGCATTTTTAACTACTGCTTATTGATATCTTCTCACAGAAAGCAACAGAAATGAAACTCCAGTGAGAGAATAAAAACGAAAGTCTATTATTCTAGGACTAGACAGAATGGAAGGAATACATAAGAAAGAGTTCAGAATTCTTTTCCCTGAAGTTTGGAGGTGTATTTCCTTCCTATGTCAGTCCCGGATTTAGAACCCTTAAAATAGAATGTGGTGGCAAATGTGGGTGTAGAGAGAGAGTTCTATTCAAATTAAAGGAATTAATCCAAAGGAAGTTCCAGGGCTAATGAGTCCTCACCACTAGTTATAAGCCTTGTCATGACATTTTCTGTCTGTGGAATCACTTACACACTATTTATGACGAAAAGTACTGAGAGGAAAGGGAGAGGGAGAAAACTGGGACGAGGGAAGGCTTTGGTCAAGTCCTTGTGTGCCAGTCTAGCCATGCCCCATGCGGTTTCAGTCAGGCTCTTCCAGAAGGACACATCCCCACAAACCTATGAGCTCAGGCGGGAGGGCACAGAGCTGTGCGCCAGAGCAGGGTCAAGAGCATTCTGGTGGAGTCAGCAGGCGCGGCACGAGGCACAGACACAGAAAAGATTCCACAGGCAAAAACCACCAAGAGCAGAAGAGGCCCAGCCTCTGGGGGACCTAGTAGTTAGGGGAAAGCCTTTTTTAAACTCAGTGGAAAAGGCACACACACAGCAGGCACCAGAGTAATTACCCGAGCCACTCATCCTGTCTGCCAGCTGGTGTGGATGTGGCCTGTTGACCAGGTTTTATTCTTGGCTTCTGTGGACCGCTTGTCCCTTGGCTCTTCCTGCTCCCACTTCCAAATAATCTAGCAGCTTCTTACTTCATGTCCTACAAACTCTCAGCAATCCGTCTTCTAATTTGTCCTGATCTCTCCCTCAAACGGAGGGATATCTTGTAGTAGACCGAAGCCCTCCATGATTGTACATACGGGCCACACTCAAGACTTCCTCTCGACATTTCCAAAGACTGTTATGGGTTTTCCTAGCAAATATACAAGCATGATCCTGATCCAATTAATCACTAGGTAATTTTTGTTATTGCTCGTCTCTAAGCAAACAGTCATTGTTCAGATACCAGGGTGGGAGTTAGCATGTGCTTCCAACTCACTCCCCTTTCTTGCAGGTCTCTCTAGAATCCTGTTCATTCCTGTGCCTTCACTACTAGCTCTGTGTCAACAAGGCCCAGTTTTCTCTCTACACCAGACCTCTCTGCTCATTTCCTAACCCCGTCATTCAAGGACTCAACAGACGTTCCAAACAGAAAGGTCTTACAACGGACTCTTCATCTTCCTCTTGCCAATGCATTTCATCATCTACTTGTTTCTCTCACCTCACATGTGGGAGTCACCCTTGACTTCCAGACCGTCCTCCTCACATCTAGCCAATAAAGCGATTCTGCCTAAGTGACACTCTAGTAACCAAGAAGAAATACAATTCTGTCATTTTTAAGTATGTTTTCTGAGGTTCTGGCTCTTCCAGACTCTAGCATGCATGTAGTATTTCCAAGGGTGCCTGCTGTGTGAGTTTAGCAAATGCTCTTTTCAATCTTCTAGATCTACCAGGACCCTAGATCCCAATTACTAATGTGCATCGAAAAGGATCTGTTTCCATATTATTTTTTCATATTTTTTTTGCGGGAGGTAATAATTTCCTTTATGAAATCATTGCAAACTCTTTTAAAGTGAGAGCTCAAAAAGGAAGCTCATATTTCCCAACAGTCGCCTCTCCAAGGAAAATTCTTCAAGAGTGAAACAACGTATTTCATAAAATCCAAAAGGAATCCAATAAGTCAGTTCAATAGTAACAAACTGCAAAGCCAGAACCCACCTGGATGGAGGCTTAAAAGAACCAAGTTGAGGAAGAAAGATGATCCTCAGAAGTGAGAAAGGGTGAGAATCCATCAACTAACTGATGAATGACCCTTTGCCACTACAGACACGTGCTTGTCTCCTATACAACATGAGTATTTTTTTCAGCCTGTCCTCAACGTACTGAAATCTTTCTCAGATAGCAGTGTTTTAGAAGGATACCTTGCCTTATGCAATTCCAAGTGGAATTTTCAAAAACTAAAATGTCTACTTTCAAAGAATGGATATAACCGTTTCAGCTCAATTCAACTTCGTTGAGGGACTTTGTTAGTCAATGGCAGAATGCTAATGAGGCCCTTCTTTCTTCCATCTTTAGGGAGTAGAAATGACCATTTCTAGAACTGAACCCGCACCAACAATACTGATTATAAATTCTCAGGGTACCACTTGACAACCCAGAAGCCCCCGGCAGCTGGAAGGACAGAGGTCATGTATGCTGCTTTCTATAATAAAATCCTTTTTACCCCTGGGTTAAGTTGATTACTCACACTCTAAAGACTTCTCCTCCCCCCACTTTAGCCCACTAGCATTTTCCTTAGGCTGACTGACTCTAGGAAAACAAGTATTGCATTATGCTTGACTCCTTGGAATGAGATCAGTTCTAGTTTCAAATTCCCTTTCAGAACAACCCCAAGGCCACAGACCCTGTAAAAATCCCAGCTGCTCACCAGCACAGGAAGGCCTCTGCTACAACAAGAAAGCGTTACTTAAGTCAGAATCAGTAAAGGCATCGTAAACGCGGACTGGCACCCTCACAGGTCTAGTCCAACTCTGGGCAGTAACACGTCTGTAAACAACTCAGTCTCGGCTCCTCCTCTCAAGGCTCCACAGCCAAGGCGAGGCTGCAATGCGGCATTCAGCAGTGATTTTCTCCAACTGGCACCATCTGTGCCTGCCCAGCCAGACGTGCTGACAGAGCAGGCTGCGTAGACCATTACTAATCTAGCAGGGTCAGCAGGGTCAGGCCTGCAACACGATGCCTATAGATTTCAAAGTCCAGCCTTCCCTCCATGCCAGCTAATCAATCTCCGTTGTAAAGCAAGTACATTTCAATTCCACTTTCTTTGAAATTTCAAAGAAAAATCTCATTTTTAAAGCTCTTAGTGTGGGGATTGCTTGCATATAATCAGTGTCCTGATACCAGTTAAGTTGCATGAGCTCTTCAGAGCATAAGGCTTATCCATTGATCCTTTGCCAAAACTGGGTAACAAGACCAGGAGGACAACTTGGCCCAGACAATGAAAGCCTTCAAAGGAGCAACATCAGGGAAAGACACCATGGATCAAGATTCAAATTCGATTACAAAGTGTCCCTCGGCTGAGTCTGCAAAAGGACGGTCATTGCCAGCAGCCATTGTTCTAGGATGGTACTGTGTGAGTCTGAACAGTCTAACTTGGCCTGGTGAATAAAAAAGCTTAGCATCACTCACCATCTACTCCAAAATCCACCAATACTCCTGATAGCCCAGGAATTCTGAGAGGCACTCAGTATCAGCTGCCTATCAAGAGTTTACTAAATTCCCACTGTGTGTCCAGAGATTAACATTCCCTTGTACTTCTATAGTTTCTTTCACCGAGGAAGACAGCTGAGCCTGCTACTAAGCTACACATGGACTAAACAAGACCAATAGACCCCGTAAAGGCAGAAGGAATACTAAACAAATACTAAAATTGACATGGAACCACAAAAGACCCTGACTATCCAAAGCAATATTGAAAAAGAAAAGATGAAAAAGAAAGCCATCACATTGCCAGACTTCAAATTATACCACAAAGTGACAGTAATTAAAACAATATGATACTAGAATAAAAATATAAAATGCATAGCTCGATGGCATAGAATTAAGAGGCCAGAAATAAACCTACACATATAAACAATTTCTGACAAGGGAACCATGACTTTATGATGGAGAAAGGAAAATCTCTTCAACAACTGGACAGACACATGCAAAAGAAATAAAACTGAACCACTCTCTAACTCCACAACCAAAAATAAATTCAAAGTGAATTAAAGACTTGGATATAAGACTGGAAATGATAAAACACAGAGAAGAAAATAAAGGTGACACAGTCACAGATGTCAGCTTTAGAGGTTTCTTCTCAGGATTTAACCACAACACAACAGCCAGGGTAAAAAGCATAAACAAACAGGACTGTATTGAATTAAATACCTTCTGCAGCAAAGAAAATTACAGCAGGATGAAAAGAAAACCCATTTTGGGGAGAAGATATTGTATACCATACATCTGACAAGGGGTGTGTGTGTGTGTGTGTGTGTGTGTGTGTGTGTGTGTCCAAGGTACACAAAAAACTCATACAACTCAACAACGAAAGCAAAAACAACCCAATCAAAAAATGAGCAGATCTAAATAGGTTAAGTCTCAAAAATACAAAAAATCAAAAAGTCCATGAAAAAATGTTCATCCCTTTTGAGGATGGAAATGCAAATTAAAAACACCATGAGATAATCTCCCAACTCTGAGAATGGCTTACATGAAAAAGATTACTAACAACAAATGTTGGTAAGCGTTCGGGAATGTAAATTGGTGAAACCATTTTGCAAAGTAAAACAGAGTTTCCTCAAAAAATTAATAGAAAAACTGTATGACCCAGCAATCCCAATTCTGGGTTTCTATCCAAAGAATACGAAATGTTTAATTCAAAGAGATCTATGTGCCTTACATTTACTGCAGCTTTATATACAATAGCTGAGATACAGAAATGACGTAAGTGCTCATTGACAGAAAGCAGAAAAAAGATGTGGTACGCACCCACAAAGGAATACTACTCGGCTATTTTTTAAAAAGGGAAAGTTGGTCATTTTTCAGCAAAATGAAAGAAATTCATGGGGATTGTACTATGTGAAATAAGTCAAAGTGAAAATGACAAAAACCGGATGATTTTTATCTCTGTGGAATATAAGGAAACAAAGCAAGTAAATGGATAAAATAAAGTAAAAAACGAGCTATGGACTTTGATACTAGAACAGAGGTTACCAGAGAGGAAGAGGGTGGAGGGCGGAAAGGGAGCAAGAGCACCGATGGATGGTGGTATGTGATTTTACTAATCAATAATACAAATTAATTTTTAAAAATAGTCTCAGAGATGCTCAAGTATTAAAGAATAACTTGTCAATGGTGAAAAGAAGACTATTGAAAACACAGTAACGGACAGGTAGGAAAAGATGGAGAAAAGCAAGCAGGTATGAAATAGCAATCAAGAGTGTTAAAAGAAAATCAAGAAAAACAGATATAAAAGACAAAGTAGATGCAAACATTATTTAAAAAGAGAAAATAGGTGTGTTTCATATACACAAACACCAAAACTCACACACAAAAGTGCCAGTGGGTAGCAGACTTATTTTGATCCTGCTGTAGTAACAAAATTTTAGATAATTCATAAACGCAATGTTTTTGTGTCAAAATCGACTACTATAATTATTTCTCTGTCGATGGTTTGTTAATCTAGATTTTCAAGTCAAAGCAAGACTCAATAATCACAAAAACTAACGACCGCAATACTGAGACATCACTCCAAACTCAAAAAAAAAAAAAGATCTTTTGTTTACAATAATTAAAGGTCTAAAGAAACTTCAAGATAAGTGACTTCATCTTCCAATTCTTGCTTAGATACCAGTCTCCACTTAACATGGGTTTAAACTGGGCTAAGGAGGTGGGAGTATTTGTGGGTTAAAATATCATGAATAATTCTAACCCAGCTCATTTTCCCTGTGAAAGGATGGGCTTGTTAAGAAGTAAACTGGGATGTTCACAAATCTGCATGGCAGCTGGGGCACATTTCGTGGAGCAGGTTTGCATGAGTTCATATTGTGTAATCATTTCTTCCTTCAGTTTTTCCAAGCTTCAGGCAACTCCACATGACTCCAGGTTAACCTGGCTCATGGCTAATAGTTATCTACTCATCCCAACTCCTCCCCTCACAAGGGTGGCTCTGTGTTGTCTAAAAATAAGTCTCACACACACGCACAGATTCTCTCAGTTTTCTGTATCAAAGAGACACTGAAGCTGCATATCTTTTAGCCAGCGGACTTCCTATGCAGGTACTGTAACAAAATTAAAACTGAACACCCACATAAAGGGAATGTTGAAAAAAGCCATGATTTCCATTGATCATGTCTTCACCCACCCGTCCTGAGACCTCAGGTGCACTGAAGATTTCATTCTATTTAATTTACAAAGCAAACCTCTTCACAGTCCAGCACGGTCTGTTTTGGTTTTTTAGAAAGAATAAGATATTTATTAGGCCTAACTTCATATTTTTTTTTTTAAAGGAAAGGTACAGGTGGGAATGAAGGCAAATAGGCAGGCTGGAAGAGAAGGCAGAAGCACTCTGTTTTATAAAGCTGTTCATGGTTGGTTGCTTCCCAGTGGTTGCTTCCCAGGCCCTGGGTCTTGAACCAGGGAACTTGGGGTGTATGTGACCTGCGCCTGGTTTAAAGAGTTAGGCCACTAGAGCGCGCCAACACACTGACAGCTTTTCACATAAAGCTCGAAGTCTTTCATCCACCTCCGGCCCTTCCTGGGTCTTAGTGGCTTGCTTTGTTCTACACACTAGCAACACCTTTTTCAAAGTCCGCTCAACATTCATCTTCACTTCTCTGTCTGATTCCGCTGGAGCGAGAGATAAGAATCTGCAAAGAGGCCTCTGTAGCTTTTTACCTGTAACTTGTCTAAACCACCAACTGACAAACAGGAGGGCTGCCTCTAAACACCGAAGGTACATGAAGCCAAAACACAACTGCACAGACCTGTGCCTTTCACATCAGTTCCAGCCAGCACAGAAGCAGCTCGTGGAATGCATGGAGGGCAGAACGGCTCCATGGCAGATTGCAAAATCCTTCAGAAACCTAAATACGTCAAGTCAAGCAAGAAGGGGCAGAGAAATGGCAAAAGTGTGGCCCTGGAACTCATCAAAAAAAGACCAAAGCAACTAAATTCTAAGCAGTGGTACTAGCAAACTGACGGGTTTGTTTTGTTTGTTTTAACAGAACTGCTGTATGGAGACAAAGGGCTCGCCAAGGAACAGTCAGTCCAGAAAGAATTCAAGACAAGTTTATTAGAAGCACGGGAAGACATCTCTGTGGGCAGTAAAGCTACAAAATGGGATAAACTCAGGTGGGGCCTTCTACATATGAGGAACGGGAGGTCCACATTATGGGCTGATGGGAAATGGAGAATGAGATTTCTAGGTTGATGGGGAATGGCATTTCACATGTTATGGGTTGATAAGGAAACGTATTTTCTGCCAGCGTGCCTGCAGCTTGGGCTTGGTGGTACTAGCTCCTTTTGAGTAATACTAGCTTCTCTTTAGCAGTCCTGCAGCTGGGGAAGGTTAATTCATCTGCTGATGACTTACACATCTGTAATCCTGTATCCTTGTTCTCAAAGTGCTCCCCATTTTTCTGTGGTGTCCTCCTCAGTACAGCCATCTCCAAACAGGCAGTGAGAATAGATGTACATAGGCTCTCTTCCACATGAAGCGACTCATGATCCTAACAAGGTTCCTACAGCAACTTGAATGTTGCTTCTTTTTGCCTTTGATTGCGAAGATTTTAATCATACTTTGCTAGCTTATTACTGAAATACAGCATTTATGTTGTTACGTTGTAATTCCCTCAACTCTCTAAGTATGACTATTAAAGCAAAAATTTTAATACTTATTCTACATTGAGAGTTAAAACATAAGCTATTTGTTCAAGGGGCAGGGGGACCTCATTTTTGATGATGTAAGAGACGAGCAAAAGGAACAAGGTGTATTTATTCTCTGCCTTCCCTGACCAATTAGATTTTGTCTGGTTTATACAGATTCCAAAGGAAGATTACTGCAGGGTACTCAGAAACCCAATCTAACTAAAGACCTAAGAATCAGAAGACCGAGATTTCAGGACTGAGTTAAAGGTAATGCTGACCTAACATTGGGAAAGTCCCCTGAAGTAATCATGTAAGATTCCAGGAAACCAAAAATATTTGGTCTCTGCTCTCTCCCAGCAACCTGGCAAGAAAAGCTCTCAAGTCCCTGCTTAGTTCTAGCTTTTCTGAAAGGGTTGTTTACATGCAGGATATGGACCAGTCAATCCTCACTGTAGGTTCAGAAGATAAGACATGATTGTCAGGCTAGAGTACTGAGAAATTTTTTGGTTTCTGATAAACTGTTGGTATAATATTAAAAACCAGTGAAAGGTGATCAAAGGGACTTAAATGAAACACTGTGGTCACTCTTCCTTCATGTGCCATTAACATTTGCCCAAGGGCGGCCTCTGTGACAAATCAAAATGACTTGCCCCAGGCTCTACTGGCAGGAACCAGATTTCAACAGCAGCCTCTGTCTGGTCTTGAAAACAAGTTAAGTGACAGTGCCCATTCCTCTTAAACCTTTATTATATCTGTTCTCTATATTACCACCTTCTCCACAATGGTTTTACGAGATTGCTGTCTAATCTTCGAATCTTATCCAGGGATATCAGTTAAGAATCCTTCATGGAAATCACTTCAGACAGCCAGTAACTCCCAAAGAAACTCTGGCTGTGAAGGGGAAATGGATCACTAATGAAGAAGAACAAAGATGATCTCAAAAGATGTGACAATGAAACAAAAAGGAGAAATTCTCTCTGTCCTGGGGAGTTTAGGTGCAAAATGCCAAGGTGAAGGAGTAAAGGATTCACACTCTAGAAGCTCTGGTTTCTAGCACACAATTAATCCCGAGACCACCAAAACACCCTGGAGCCAAATCCCAATGATTCTGTTGAGACTGATTCACCTCGCTGGCATTGCATTTAGTGCAACATACTTAAGGTGCTCATGCAAAATCTCTGCCCATTAATAAGTGTTTTAATATTTTTCCCAGCTGCTCCATCTGCATTCCCAACCACATGTAGAGTTCAAGAAATAGGGCAATAAATAAAAACTGACTGTTCAAAAGTGGCTCGAGGCTGTATGGTATTTGGAGATCATTCCAGAACTTGCCATCTCCCCGCTTCTATTGTGGAGTAAATAGTATATTTCTGCTGCATGTGATTCTCTCAGATACCAACTGTTAAGTTTCCAGAATTGCAGAGTCGTGGCATTTCAGAAATAAGAATGATTCTAGGAAATACTTAGCAGATCTTTCCTGTCACAATGAAGAGATCATACAAAGTTCTAAGTTAAGTGACTTATCCAAAGTGATACAGTTGAAAACTAGTCAGTCAGGTTTTACAGCTCAAACTGAAATACAGAGACTTATCCACCCAGATGTGTACAAATGTATCTTTCAGTTCTTCTGTACAGCAATAAACTACAAAAAAAATTTTTAAAAGTCCAAACTTTCTTTTCAACTATCTGAATAAATACATTTAAAAATAAAAAGTGGATCACAATCATTTCATGGGTTGGTTAAATACAATATTTTTATGACCACCTTGCAAAGCTAAGCACAAGCTGAAACTATGGACCACCCAAGTCAAAATTCTAGTTATGCTATTTAATGTTTATTTAGTTTGTTTCTAAATGTGTATTTAAGTGGCAAAGTCATAAAGGGAAGAATTAATGATAATCGATACCAGATCTGCAACCATGGAGCTATTCCTGAGTTTTCAGCAGTTAGTGAAGCCAGCCAAGAAAAAAAAATTTTAATTGAGAAAACTCTATATAGTGATTTAAAAGCAAAGCCCCAGCTATGTGCTATATTCTGAAAGCACACAAAGACCAATACATGACGGTCTGAAGGAGACCCACTGAAAGGAAAATGTGCACATTTTAGAAGGTGGAGGAATATGAGATTTAATGCCAGAGTTAAAAAAATATGCTTCTTCTGCCCTTCTGATATCTTCAAACCTATGTCATAACGCTAGATTTTAATGTGAAGTATAAAGTGAAAAAGACGCAGAAACAAAGGGGTAGACTGACTTACCTAAACATACAGACGGTTCTTATATCCTAAGGAATGTGCGTAATTTATCTGGAACTCAGAATACAGCTTCTCATAGAAACAATATCCTAAGTGGTGATTGGGTTTCCAGACCAGCCTAGGGAAACATTTTTTTTTCAATTCCATACATATCCGAGGTAATAAATGCAAGTGATTTACAGAACTCAAGCACAAAAGAGGAGCTAAGGGCCTGAGGCAGTAAAACAAGGAGTTTTGCAGGAGCAGAGGAAGCCTAGTGCTGGCCACCCAGCTCCATTAATGAGAGGCCATCACCGTCATTCCTCCACCCCGCTGTCCCCTCCTCCTCTAATACCAGTCCTCCAGGGGAAGGCACAGAGGCAAAGGTATAGAGAGCCCACCTACTCAGACTGCTAATAGGCAAATAAATCCAAAGAGCAACCAGTCCCTGGTATCCAAGAAGCAGAGAAAGAAAGGAGGAACCTCAGAGGCTGTAAAAATAGAAGGGCCAGTCCTGCAAAATCAACAGTAGGAACACCTGAAGCTAAAACACCCTCAGGGCGTTGAGTGGGTTGTTCCCATGAAAAGGGCTTTGAGAAATCAGACACACCAATGCCAGAGCAAAGAAAACAAAACTGTACTGGCCCCTCCAGAAGGTAGGAAATGGACCCTATCTCCTCTAGGAATGGGGCAGGGGGCAAATTTGGATGGATTGTGAACAAGGCAAGCACGACTCAAGTCTCAACGGTTAATGCACTTGACACAAAGAAACAATTTTCCAAAGCTACTATTCAGATCCCCAAATCCAGTTAATTCTTTTGATATACTTTTCACTGTGTCCTAGAGTAAGAACACATGCAAGTGATCCATCAGCCAATGGAAAAACTCCAAATCCAGCAGAGCCTGGGACTTAGTTGAATGCCATCGTGGCCCAGATGGTTGGAAGCTCCATTAGAAATCACAGCAGAGAATGGCCAGGTTTAAACACAGTCTCTTATCAATAAAATTCATTGCACAAAACCTGCCAACCCATAAGGCAAAAGATGCTGTGAGCTTTTGAGGGCAAAAGCAACTCACCAGACAAGTTCTGGCCCTAAGAAAGCACAAAGAATCCATCATCACCCTCCTCCTTCTCAGTCAAACAAGGGTTCTTAAAAGGGAACCAAATCCACCTTAAAACAAGGCCCTGGACTGTCAAGAACAGATCTAGTAGAGAGGAATACCACTCAATGGGCTCAGAGTCAGCTCTGCCGGCTGCCACTGCAAGTCCACACACGTGCACCGCCCAGCTCCACCCTTCCGTCCTCCTCCAAGAGACAAGGACTGGAGACAAGCAGAGGCAGAGAAGTCCACCCCGAGGCTGCCCCAGAGAGAACTGTGCTCAAGGAGCATCGGAGATGATGATATCCTCCAGGCACCCAATTCTGAGAGCACAGAAGTGACGCTTTACCACGTGTTGCGGAAAAAGCTCAGGACTGAGAAGGGTCATGACGAGTTAATTCAGCTGTAGCTCCAAATTCCACATATGCACGACCATTAGGAGTCCTGCGGATCCAGCAAATCTCAAGATAATGAGGGAAATGGTGTGACATACAGGGAAAGGCACTGGACTGAATCCGAAGGCCTAGATTTTTGCACTGGCTCTGCCAGCTCCTCTCTGGGGAAGCGCAAATCGCTCCCTCTCTGGGACTAAATTTCCTCATCTGTAAAATAAAGAGCAGATGCGCTTTTCTAGCACAGAACACCAACTGACATGGAACCGGAAACTCAAAGCCATTTAAGTGTCCCTGCATGTCGGGCACAGGAAGCTTTGAGGACTTTTTAGCCGGGACATTCACCAAGATATTAACAACACACCTACGTAGGCAGCACACTTCTTAGGATTTCAACAAAATACCTTTACAAAAAAAAAAAACCCACAAAACCAAAAACTTCACAGTAAAGCTCTTGGAGTAAGAGCCATGCCACTCTTCTATGTGAAGAATCAAATCTCCTTCAGAAGGTGGCATTATCCCCCAAATGTTGCCGTGGAGGCATTACAGTCACATGGAATTTCAAATTTCTCAGCAGATTTAACCCTCTGGGAGAAGACGCCCAGCAAGGCAAGTGATTCCACCTGACAAGCCACGTAATTAAGTGACAATAACGCTCTTAAGTGGAAAGGTGCCTGTGTGTTCTGTCTTCCTCACTGGCCTGTCCGTAGCTCTGGGCCAAAAAATAAGTCCATCTCCATACTGGAGATGACATTTAACAAGGTGACTCATTTAACAATGCCTCTTAAGCAATAAAAACTAAGTCTTCACAAAGCCTGAGGTGAGGCCTTCTGAGGTGTTCACTGGCTGCAGAGTCCTTTCATCTCCTGAGTGGGTAAAACTGTCCTGAAATGCCCTCCCTCTAACTCTCACTCACCCTCTTGCTCCCTCTCTTCCCTTTCATCTCATTCTGCCTGAAGCTACATTCAAACTTTCCGCTCAGAAGAGTTCCTCTCTCCTTCTTTTCTCCCCTCAACCCTGATATTTTGGCCTCTTTGCGTAACTTGTATTCCGGCTTATCCACTGGATGGATACGGGATCTCTCAGAGGGCAAGATAGAGAAAGGGCAAAACCCACGGCCAATATTTTTTTTCAAGCCCTCAATCTGTAAAATCAGATTTAAACTGAACTAGTCCTTCCAGAGCCAAAGGAAATGGGTCACCGGTCAAGAGGCACACAGCCCCAGCAATCTGGTCACAAAGGGAGAGATGCTCCACAAGGCGGTACCCAGGCTTTGTCAAAACTCAGAGCACGCACTCGATGGGAAACAGCTCCAGCTGGAGAACCACTTGGGTCTGCTACAGAATTATTACCGTGACACTCACCAACTCACTCCCTTTATTTTCTAAACCTGAAGCAACTTCTCATCACTCACCCACCTATTATCCTCTCTCAGCTTCAAAAGCAAACTGCCCAAAAGCTACATTTTCTCCATGAAGCCAACTCCTAATAGGAGTGCCCAGCTCCCAAAACCTAAAAGGAGCCAAGAAATCTCAAGCCTCTGAGATTTAACAACTTTGTGTGGTATGCCTGAATTGCCTGCTCTCTTTAACTCTAACCATAATCCCCCTTTAAAATCTTGACAGTAACAGAAAAAGAAAGGATTATATAAATGATAAAACCTGTGGTGCTGATACATGAAATCCTGGATCCACTTCTCAATTCATTCACGGACTTCCTGGAAAACATTAAGAAAGACGTGTCACATCCATGTCTCCCTTTATAGGGAAGCTTTGCTAAGCCGTGCTGACATGAAATAATAGAATGCGTCTCAAGTTTTGTATATCTCTATATTGTTTTGTCTAGTACCTATTCTTTAGGTGTCTCAGGATCTGGCTAATACACCATGGACAACAGAGTCCCAATTCTTTAAACCTATTTCCCTTTGTGGATGAAGAGGCCATCAACTATCACAAATGATTCACAAGCAAACATCTAGGGCCTTCAGTCATGTTTTTATCTTTATATACAATTTATATCACACACAGGACATTCTTGAATCATGTTGTTTCATTTTATGGTGTCTAAAAAAAAACAACCAACCAATCCTGGGAGACCCTGAACAGAATGATGCGGAGGACATGCTTTCAACACATGTCCTTTGCTTACAGCTGAAGTTTCCAAAAACCTAGCAAGGACATTAAGTGAGAACTTACTGTAGAAAGTGAAAAAGCTTAACAACAAACCTCTTGGAGGCTTAACACTTAAGACCAACACTTCCGGGATAAATTTGGATATTGGAATGAGTATTTGCTATCATAATGCCATAAAGGAGAATTTGTGAAGCGGTGTTTATTGAATGTAACCATCTCAGCCAGCAAGTCACAGGAAACTGCTAGACTTCAATCAGAGTTACCGAGGGCTATTTTTAACCCCTTTCCCCATCTTGGGCAGAGCCCACAATTCTGAACTAATTTATCTTTCATTATTAAAATGCTAGGCCAACCTAAATTTTTTTCTCAAATTCAATTGCGGTTTTATGAAAATCCCAGCCCTGACACCAGGCAAAGCTGTGACCAACTACTGACAGAGAAGAAAGGTTAGAATTGACTCTTTTACTCCTTTTTCTCCTCCCTCCTCTGGGCTCTAGCTGATCCTCCTCCTGCAAGAAACTATTGGGGAGGGAAAGACAAAGGCCTCCTATATGAGTAGCTACAGCATCTTCTCCAGCTAATGATGACTGAGCGTGTGAATTCTCCCAAGGCACTATGTAGGCTCTGACTACACATCTTCTCTGATGTAAATCTGATCCCAGTTAACTCTAACCTCTTCTGCTTCTTGATTCCCACTACCAGAAGCCACACTCTTAGGACAGACCAGTAAGACGGCTTAAGACTAACCCCCATTCATTGCTGCGTTCATTGCATCCTGAAGAGCTCCTATATCCTGGCACCAGGTTACACAGGAAATTTGTGTGGCAGATTAAATATGAATCTCTGGTTCTCTCTCTGCTCAACCCAGATAGGCACATGGGGCAGGTAGACAAGTTGGCCTGAGAGAACATTCTACAAGGACATCCAGCGGCTGTCTTGTCTCCTTGCAGGTGTCCCCAGACTCTAAGACTGGGTCTCTTGGAATGTTCTCCCCTACTTTTGTTCGAATCTGATGGTCTTCTTCTTCTCTCCTTTTCCTCAATGTTCTGCAGACTAGGAAAGACTTGGGATGAGGGGAAAGGGTGTCAGGGTCAGTTTTGCTTTTTCTTGGTAAGCTCTTTGGGGAGAGACCAGGGCTCCTAACGGTTACGATGCTAATCAGACTGTGAGATTTTCCAAGTCTCTTATTTTTGCTGGAGCCCAAAGCACCTAGTCTAAGACAGTATAAAAATCTAACTATTAGAAACAACGTAATGGTATAGAAACACCAAATTTTCCAAGGCATTTAAAAATAGGAGAAGTGATGATATGATGAGCTCTTAGCGCATGAAAAGGTCCATTCTCAGTGGGGTACAAAGTACAATATGTCCCGCAATTCTTGTTAATCATATTGATACTCTATAGCATCCTTATTTAGTATCAGTCCACCTGATTTTTCAGACGGATGTTTTGACTGATCCTTAAAATTGCATTTTTGTTGATTTTATTAGATTTCCAGTTGGAATAGTATGAATTTTTCTGTTATTCTATTCAAGTTTCCAGATTAAAACTTGTTTGTTACTTAATGATTACTTAAACTATATTTCATAGAATTGTGAACGATGAAGTTCAAGGTCACCATAATGAAACAAAATTTTAGTTTGAAGCAATTTTAAAATAAGTGAGCCCAATTTATTTCAGTTAATTTGCATAAGTCTCCAAGATCTCTTATCTCACCTTACTTTATAACAACTCCACCTAATAAGTATTTTAAATCTTTTATAGAGATACAAACATTAAGATAGCAAAGGATTTAAAAGTTGTATCACAGGTATCCACTTAGGTTTGCTGAATATAAAAAGGCACAAAACTTCAGAAATATTTCCTTTATTTTTCAAGAATCCCTCCCCCCAAAATTAAAAGAATGTGCTTCATTAATTGAGAGAAATATTATCTATGTGGAAAATAAAGTAACTTGGCTGGTGTCCTTCTGTTAACTTCTAGAGAACAAATCAGGTCTCCTTTGCATTAATTGCAAGTTGGATCACAAAAAATACTCCTTAGTTTTGCACAGAAAACCAGGCGCCACTAGGAAGGGAAGCCACTAGACACTGGACCCAGTGAGATGATGCTTCTCTGAAGGAAAAAAGGAGAAGAAAATGGCAGCAAAGAGAGCCCTGAAGCAACATGAGACAGGGAGGGTAGGGCCTAAGAGTTCTCGGACTCCCCTGCAGATCTCAAAGGAAATCCTCCTACAGCACCACAGAGTGGGCACTGGCAGGGCAGACATCCTGGCACTCCCACCAGGCAGAGGACGAGGCCAAGGAGAGGCCACACACAAGGAAGGGCTGAAGGACAGGACTTCTTGGAGCAGGGGCCTGAAATGAAAATCGACACATGCACACTTCATTGCCACAGCAGCCTTGTCCACAGAGACACTCCCCAAGCCACTACCAGCAGCCAGTATCCACTTTTTTATGTTTCTTTCCTTTTTGTAAAAGGAAAAGAGAAACATGTTCATCTCATTAACTGCATTATGTGTGGCTTCACACCTAAGCAGTAGCCAAGGAGGCAAAGCTCTAGCTTGCACTTGACCCATTTTCCACATAAGGAAACTGACAAGTTGGGGAAACTAGTATCTTCAAATCTAAGACTTCAGACGAAATCCCACTTCCACTTAAACAATTGCCTCAGGAAGGAAGCAATCCTACTGTGTGAAGAAAAGACTTGGTGTCTTCCCATCTAAGTCAACACTTCAAAGGGCCAGGAACTTCTGCAAGGACTGGTGCTAGAAAAGATGGATATTCTCAAGTAAAAAAATGAAACTAGATGCCTATCTGACACCACTTACAAAAATTAATTTGAAATGGATTAAAGACTTAAATAGAAGACCAGAAACCATAAAACTCCTATGAAAAAAATATAAGAAAACAGTTCCTTGACATATGTCGTAGTAACAATTGTTGGGCTATGACACCTAAATCAGAAGCAACAAAATAAAAAGCAAGTGAGATTCGAGCTACAGAGCTTCTGCACAGCCAAAGAAATGATCAACAGAATGGAAAGGCAATCAAAGGAGGAAAAAAATTATTTGCAAACCATGCAGCTATCTGATAAAAGGTTAGTATTCAAAATATATAAGGAACTCGATAGAAAAAACAGCAATTTAAAAAATATCACGTATAATGTAATTTTATATTTGGACAAATGACCCGACTACACATTTTTCCAAAGAAAATAAAAGAATGGCAACAAGTACATGACCAAGTGCTCAAAATTACACTTCATGGGAAAAAGAAAAATCAAAACCACAATGAGAGACTTCTAGTCAAGATGGCGACCTGGTGGAAGCGAGACTCATGTCCTCCCCACAGAGCAACTAGGAATTCACCTATTTTCTGAAACACACACTGAGGAAAATCAGACAGAGAGGCTGTAGAGACACAGCAGCAATCACAATGACAAAGAATAGGTGAAAATGTCCAGGTTCAGAGCTACACGACAAATCAGACTCAGAATTCAGTCATGGTAGAGAGGGTGGAACCGCGGGAAGAATCAGCCCTCCAAGGGACTGAGAAAGCAATAGAAAGTGCACCCAGTGGGACCAGGACACAGAACAGGGGAAAGAGTCTAGGCACAGGATAAAAGGAGGACCAGTGCCCACTGCAAAAAAATCATAGTGGGTACCCCATAACCAGAAGGCAGCTAGAGGAATCACCCACCCCCAAACCCTCCCACCATACTGCCTGGAGCCACAGGCCCCACTCACTGGAAATCCTGCCCTCAGGCTTAAAGGAAGAAGAGAGTCTTCCAGAGGGAGAGTGAATGCTACCCACTATTGCCACCTTGTAGGTATGGGTGAAACTGCAGCCTGATTGCTGATTGTGAGCCAACAACAAGGTAGTCACTGTGGTTGGGAGCTTGGGGGACTGGGGGAAGGCCATGCATCCCCCACACAAACACCAACCCTATAGACTGAACCTTTGGCATCAACAGAGGACCCACATGAGAATTTCAACAAATCCAACCAGTGGTGATGCCATGCAACTCAAGAAATCCCAGTCCAATCCCAATCCAAACCAAGATCCAGGCTTACTAAGTGCAAGTTGATACCCTACACAAGGCCGTGACTGCAAGTATACTTAATCCACAGAAACATTAAAAAAAAAAAATTTTTTTTAAAGCCCAAACAGAGCAAAGACACAGAGAAATATACGTGAAATGATGATTTCAATCAAAAACTCGGGGGAAAATCTGAACACAACAGACACGTACAAACTACCTGAGGATGAATTTAGGGCAACAGTGATAAACATACTCATGAAAATCAAGGAAACAACAGAGGAAGAAAACGAGAACAACAATAAAGAGAAGAAATGAAAGAGATCAAAATGGATGTCAAAGAAATAAAGAACACAACAGCGAACTTAATGAATTCAATAGAGGTACTCAAGAATAGGATGGATGAAGCTTCCAATACAATCAGTGAGCCAGAAGATAAGAAAGAGGAATGTACTCCAGCAAACCATCAAAGAGATAAAAGAATGCAAAGAAGTGAAGACCTATGGGATAACATCAAAAGAAACAACATTTGCATGATAAGGGCCCAAGAAAGGGGACAGAAACTGTATTTGAAGAAACAATAGCTTAAAATTTTCCTAACCTGAAGAATGAAGCAAGCTTTCAGATCCAGGAAGCTCAAAGAGTCCATAATAAAAGAAATCCAAGCACACCTACACCTAGACACATTGTCATCAAAATGTCAAAAACACAAGATAAAGAGAGAATCTTAAAACATGCAGAGAAAAATGAGTCACATACAAAGGAGTCCCCATGAGATTATCAGTGATTTCTTAAATGAAACTCTACAGGACAGGAGGGATTGGCATGATATATTCAAAAGGCTGAAAGAAAAGCATTTCCAACCAAGGATACCATACCCTGTGAGATTATCATTCAGAACTGAAGGAATGATAGAAAAAAAACTTTTCCAATAAGCAAAAGTTAAAGGAATTCATCAACCAAGTCACTTCTACAAAAAAAAAAAATACTAAAAGACACTCTATAAAGTGTAAAGAAACCCTACTTAAAAACAGTAGGACAGCAAATATAAAAAGTGGGGAGGAGAAATGAACACAAATGTGGACAGTTAGAATGAGTAGAAAGCTAATCTGCTTTCAAATAAAAATAGGAAATAAACATAGAATTCTTAATGCTAACTTCAGGGTAATGCCAAAACACATCACACATGTCCAGGGAAAAAAGCAAAGAAGAAAACAAAAAGAGAAACCAATTAAAACACAATCACACCTAACCGAGCTAAGAAGAGAAAGAGAAGAACAAAGACACTGGAACACACAGAATTACAAAAAGACACTAAACAGCTACATAGCAAAAATCACCCTAAGTGTTAATGGACTGAACTCACCAAATGACACAGAGTGGCTGAATGGATTAAAAAGCATAATTCAACCTTCCCCTACCTTCAGGAAACTCACCTTTCAAAAGATAAACAAAGACTCAAAGTCAGTGGTTGCAAGAAAGCCTACAGTCAAATGGCAACCAAAGATAATTCTGAGTCCAGCAGTGCCATTGGTTAAATGTGTGATATTTAAGGGGACATAAGCATGCAAATGGACTGGTTCTGACAAGGTGATTAAACTAATAGTTAAGGTGGTTAAAAAAAAAAACCCTACAATGAGATATTACTCCACATCTGTTAGAACTACTAACATTAAAAGGTAAACAATAACGAGTGCTGCTGAGGGTGTGGAAAACTGAGCCCTTGTACATGACAGAGGAGAAAGTCAACTGGTGAAATCACTAGAGACCTGAGTATAAAGATGCCTCAGAAAATTTAACCTAGAACTGCCATAGGATCCAGCAATTCCACTTCAGAGAAAATACCCAAAGGAAATTAAAATAGCATTTCCAAGAGCTATCTGCAATTCCCATGTTCATAAAAGCACTCTTTATCATAAATAGCCAGCCTATAGAAGCAAGCTAGGTGTCCATCAATGAATAAATGGATAAGGAAGCTGTGACATGCATACATGCATGTGTATATGTGTGTATGTTATTCTGTCCTAAAAGAAGAGGAAAGTCTACCTTTTGCAACAACATGGGTGAAGCTTGAGGGTAGTATACTTGGCAATATAAGTCAGAGAAAGGGGTATACTACATGATTTCATATATATGGAATCCAAAATTAAAGAAAAATAACCACCTCATAGTACAAAGTCCCAATTATAAGATAAATAATAAGCCCTGTGACTGTAATGTAGAACATAACTATCGTTAGTATTCTATATTGTTTAAAAATTGCCAAGAAAATAAATCTGAAGCGTTCTCATCACAAGGAAAAACATTCTTTTTGGTTATCTATACAAGATAGTGGAGGTAACTAATTCATTGTGATAACCCTTTCACAACATACATAAGCCAAATCATTATACTTTATATCTTGAACTTACAGTGCTATATATCAATTACCTATCAATAAAACTAAAAACAGAAAATAAAAAATTTAAAACAGTCAGAGGATTCCAAGATGGTATACTGTTTTAATACTGCAGTTTGAAAATTAATAGCCATGGTTTAAAAATCTCTAAAATTTAAATAATGGGGACGGTTAGGCAACTTGCAAAATTAGATCGACTGTATATATTTACAGTGGGTCACCAGAAAATTTGCACTGAGCTAAATACATAAGCACTCAAAGACTAAACCACTTTTACTGATCTCTGGTCCCCTGGACGTTATAAAACCTGACGCAGAAAACAAGGAAATTAAAGGTACCCTACAAATGTTCAATAAGATTACTGCAAAAATTGACTGAAGCTTAATTTGCATAGTCCTTCAGTGTTTATGAAATGACTTCCAATCTATAATCCAAAGAAAGATTTTGCTGTAACCTTCCAAGCAGAGATGAGTGGGGTGCGTTTCACCAGGACGGGATGCCAGTCGCGGTTAATGAGTCTCATGGAATATATTCCCAAGGCAGCACTCTCCAAAATGCAGCGGCTCACAAGCAGCCTGGAGTTTTGGTCCCTGAACCGCTGTCAGAAATGATGTCACTTCTCCTGGTGGTAAAGATTGGACAAGGAAAAAAAAAAATAAGACTACTGTTCCCAGAATATCACTGCTTCTGCACACTCTCTAATAGGCATCTGCTCATGTGGGCACTGCAAGTCCCTTTCCCCTCCGCACTTTCTTCTGGTATTGTTTTAAAATGACAGAAGAAACAATCACTCCACAACAGTTATTTTCACAAGCCAAATGTCAAAGAAGAACTGGCAAGGCTAGGGCAAAATTAAAAATGATGGAAGGAGACACCAAGCATACCACAGATCTGCTCCGAAGAGGTGATATGTGCAGACGGGGTGAAAGGAAGGATTTCATTCATGTTTGGGATTTTCATTTTAATGAAGGAACACTGCATCCAATACTACATAGTCTAAAGGTGTGGATCGTTATAAATCAACATTTGTATATAATGCATTAAGTTTACCACCGATAGTCTGTGTCTCTCTTTCACGATATAATTCATTCATTCATTCATGTTTGTGATGGTGCCACGAACCACAAGGCTGACATAGTTCCACTCTGATCGTTTTTGTTTTGTTTTGTTTTAAAGGAAATGTGCAGGCAGGAATGAAGGTGTGTAGGCAGGTAGGAAGGAAAAGAGAGGAGGAAAACAATTTGTTCCCCCGACCCTGGGTGGCAAACTCAGGTCCTTGGTCTGTATGTGAACTGCACCTGCTGAAGGCGGTGGACTTAACCTCTAGAACACCAGGGTATGCCACCTCTGGCCTTTTTAGAATGTTTTAAAATATGTAGGAGAGCAGCTCAGAAGCTGTGTGTGTGTGTGTGTGTGTGTGTGTGTGTGTGTGTGTGTGTGCGTGCGCTGTATAGACAACTTCAGTTTACACACTGAAAGCTCAGGTTGGCCACACACCTCGAAGGTCCCTGCATGCTGGGAGGTGGTTGAAATGAAAGACCCTTTTTTTACATTTGAAATGACACAGCATACTTCCATCACCTTCCTAATGATTGAGCCCTTAGGGTTTCACCACCACCCCTCTCCCTCCCATCTATGAAAATCAGCATCTGATAGCAGGCGGGAAAATTTCAGGTGTTGAGAGAAAAATCTCTGTCCCTATAGCATTTTCCCTTTGAAATATATATGCTCCAAATATTATAACTCAAGTACGTTTCTGAAGATTTTTATTTCACAATGTCAGCAAGATCCTTAAACCCAGAGAAGAATCATTTCGTACGAGAAAGACTAGCAACTGAGAGCTGATACCACCGCTCCTTTAAAACTGTAGCAGCTAGACTCAGACATAGATGTAAATACTATACACACTACTCCAGGTTCAGCAGACCAGGTTCATGCCTAATGATGCACGACAGGACTTTGTGCCCGCCCTGAAAGGCTGCAGAAACACCAAGAATGAATTCCCATGAGCAGGCAATATAGGCAGAACAATACTTCCAGTCAAAAACATTCTTAGCACACCCTGGTGGAGTAACAGCTGCCACCTCCAGCCAAGCCAGTCACCGTACCTCCCGAGGACACAGGGCTCCTCTCCTGGAGGCAGGACAACAACCTAGAGCAATAAGTGATTGTAATTCTTCCTCCTCTCTTCCTGCCTGCCTGCCTACTCGCCTTCATACCTCTCTGCACCTTTCCTTTAAAAAAAATTTGAAAGAATCACCCTAGATTTCTGTTTTGATTTGAAAGATCAATTTCCAGTTGGATTTTAAGGATGTGAAAACTATTTATGAGCATTAGTTTTGTGAGAACTAGGGCAGACTGAGATATTACTTTTTCTGAGTAATTTGAAATGTTGATGTCCTTTTTGGTACAAATGGATTAGTACCGTAACAAACCAACCAGAACTTTTACAGCTGCTTCTTAAAAGTATAAAAAGATATGAAATAAACACCCTTCATTCAACATCTACTAGGAGACAGGGCTAAACTGGATGAAGGGAGTTATGAAAATGAGTTGAGTTCATTGCTTGGTAAATAAAACCAGTGGTTACATTGCGATAAGATGCCATCTGGTCAACCTCTTCCTTTCAGAGGTGAGATACAGTGGAGAAAGTCACTTGCCTCTGCCAAGAAGTAAAAGAGGCAAGATTTGCTCACGTTTCCTCTCTTCAGATCTATGTTCTTTCCACTGATACTTCCCACCTATCAGGGACATTTTTTTCTAATTTCCTTATATGCAAAGTAACTAGACTTTCTAATGGTATTAGCCTGTTTTCACTTCTGTGGCTTGTACATTCTTCTTTTAATGCATTTGCACACTAATATCCAATAGATATCCATTTTCTTTAAGAAACAACAACCTAATTTTACTGAAGGAACATTGCATCATATTATATAGGCTTCAGGTGTCTATCATAAGTAAATCAGCTTCTGTAAATAATAATTTCAGCACCAACAGACCAGTTCTTCCTTCCCCACATCGTATCATCGATCCCTTTTACTCAATTTTCCCACCCTTCCTCACCATTAATTGTTTTTCTATTCCTGGATAAACATCAACAAAAAAAATTTACACTAACTTAATGACTTAACAACGGAGCCCATTTTGGCTTAATACACCCTAATCAGAAGTCTAACACATCATGGCTGAGCTCTCTGCTCAGCATATCACAGGACAGAAAGCTAGGTAGTGGTTGTTCTGAGTTCTTATCCAGAGGCTAGAGTGGACAAAGTTCACTTCCAAGCTCATTCTCAACACTGGTAGAATTTGGTTCCTTGTAGAGGGACTGAGATGGTTTTTTTGCTGGTTGTCAGTCATCTTTGAGAGGTTTCCAGCATTTCTCGCCACATGATTCCCTTGTTCAAAGAAGCAAGGGTGCATTTAACCTTACACTGCAAATCTGACTTTCCTCTTCTATTAATAAAACAAAATTCTGCTTTTATTTCAAGGACTGAGATGATTAGGTCAGGCTCACATGAATAATCTTCCTATCTCAGGACCCACTATGCCATTTAGCATAATTTTAAAACCCATCACATTCACAGTCCCAGGGTTTATCCAGGTAGGGTTTAGGAAGGGGTCATATTGGAATTCTGCCTTCTACACAATGCTATATGGCCATCTTTATTCCCCATCCAACACTGCCTAGTTACAAACATAATTTTGTCTTAAATATAAATGATGAAGTGTCATGGACACTATTTAGAAAGCTCTTTCACAAAAACAAGCAGGTCCTATAGCTTAAAACCAGGAAAGACAGTATTTCACTTCCTATAATGTCTTTAAGGTTCATCCATAATGCAGCATGTATCAGAATTTTATAATTAAAAGCTGAATAATAGTTCATCGTAGGTAACGCTTTTTGTCAGACTTGGGTTATTTCCACCTTTTGGCTACTGTGTAATCCATTTGAACTTTTCTTTTAACCCCAGTTTTTGGGGTTTTCTTTTTAATCTGTCTTTTTGAGACAGAAACTGACTTTGGTTTTAGAAAAACAAGCATATTCTTTCTGGAAATGTGAGTATAATAATTGACTGCAGCAACTAAAACGATTATAATGCCTTTGAAACTGCATATCTTTTAGGACAAAAGCAACAAAACCACCTCATTCACCTTCCAAGATAATTTGCATCTTCTCTTCCCTAACATGGCTGTATCACCCTCATTTTCTCAGAGGTATTTAAAAAAAAAAAAATAACTTCTCTCATTACCTACTTGAGAGAGGAGTAGAGAGAAAGCTCATCTGAATTAGTTAAAGTACTAAATTAGAGATTTTTTTTTAAAGCAAAGCAATTTTACTACTTTCAATCTATGGGACGCTAACAAATTGTCGGTGGTGCCTTAGGCTCATCTTTTAATGAACACAGGAGAATCATATATAATTACCATATCAGGTGTTATGATGGAAATGGAGACTTCCAACTACTTGAAGACATCTGAAAAGAGTTTTCACTCTAGGATTTTTAACCACATCCACAACCGCAACAGATATTAACAAAGGATCAAGAAAGGTTTACCAAGCAAAGATTCACAGTAGCTCACCATTTGAGATGAACAAGCTTTATTATATTTTAGTGCACAATGAAAATTCTTTACCGTGAACAAGTTTAAAGAGAGAACCGAGAACATTCAAAGGAAAAACAGAAGCAGCTTTACAGCTGACTGGTATATTAAAATTGTCGAAATCTAGATAAATACTGTTTATTTATTGGCAACCAACAAAATTAGGTAAGAGAAAGAAAAACAGGAGAGACCCACTTCCCATCACTGAATATAAGCTGAGGAACAAGAGGCAAAGCTATAATATGACCAAATTTTTGTCAGAGGACTAAGTGATCACAGACAAAGGCAAATGGAGAAAACAATGAAATATCAAAAAACCGAGTAAAGTCCCTCAAGCTTGATAATGTTTCATGTTGGAAGGTGGTCTATTATTCATTTCTAATTCTCAACTTCAAAAGTAAGACAGAAAAGTCTGCAGCTTTGAATCACTGAATGATAGCATATAAACAAATCCATCCTCTCTTTTCATATGTTTTCCCTGAACACTTTCAAATTGACAAGTGTTAGAATTCATCAAGATCATTACTCCCCACCTGGATTTGGCATCCTAAGGGGGAGAGAGTGGGGAGTGTGGATTCTTTTTCTATCTCATGAATATTCTACAGAGATACAAACAAACTTGCAATCAAAATAAGCACAAAGCAAGCTCTTAGAGCATTTCTAGTCTATGGATATGGGCCATTTTGCATCTGAGGAAGGCCTTAAAGTCCTCTGTGTTGAAGATGGAGGAGGCAGAGTCAAAAATATTTAAAATACTTCAATTCTCATACTTTGTGACTCCATCTTGGGAGATGTGCAAAGAAAACCAGGCTAGTTCAAAACCCTCTTGGCTCTTGGGGTTTTGCTTACTTTGATATTATGGGAGGAGATTGGCTGGGGTGGAGGGATAAAGGTCATTCAACAGTGAGATACAGAGACAGACAGAATGATTTATCAAAGGGCAAAAACTGTAGAGAGAGCTTGCAGATTGCCCTTAAATATGTTTTATTCCCCTAATTCATTTTTGTTTTAAACAGAAGACAACGAAGCCACGTAAGCATTCTTGGAGAAATAATTCTTCTGCTTAATGAAGCATGTATTAAACATCTTCTAACTAACCCAAGAGCAGTTATTAGTGCCTATTTCATCTTGACAAGAATAAAAATAACCTTTAGAAGATAAGTTCCCTGCCCTCAGAGTGCTTACATTCTGGAGGGACAAAACCCATGCATCTCTTCCCCTTCTTGGGAGAAAAGAGTGCAGGAGTTATTTGCAGTATAAAGTTCCCCGTGCCTTAGTCTAGCAAACAAAGCTATTGGTACCAGACATTGCTCTCACCTCCCCTCACCCCCTGCCACCTCCATCATTCCCCAGACAGACCTAGTTCTTTCTTCCTGGCCTTTGTACATGCTCATTCATCCTTCATCTTCTTCATCTCCCCTTTGGCTTTCCTAATCCTAGAAAAACCCTACTCATCTTTCAGAAGGCCAGTTTAAATATCACCTCTCATGAAATCTTCTTCAAATCCAGCCATTATTCATGCCTCTTCTAGGTTCCTCTAGTAATGGTGCTCAGAGGTCCATAATACACCAAATAAGTGGTAATGTTCAAGAAAAATCTAGTTGAGTCCATCAGAGTACTTTTGTTTTATATACCTCTACCACAATGTGTTTTATGCTCAGTCAATATTCACTGAATCTGTTTAAAAATAAACCACCAAAAGGGTATCATTCCTTTGCTCTGCAAAGGCAGAGCCTTCTCTCTCTGATGTCTGCTATCCCTGAGGCTCCCATTCACAAATCCCATGCAGCGTTTTCATATCTAGGGACAAAGACAGTGAAGAGTTACCTGACTGTGCCTGAGGGATATCTATGTCTAGATAACTAGTTGCCTTTGCTTGATTTGTTTTTCATAGCTCATGAATGATTGCTGAGGAGCCAGATTTGGAAACCACTGGACTTTCCACTCTTTCCATTTTAATCAGTTCTAGTAGCCTAGCCCATCAATTACTTCTTCTAGATAGACTATGCCCATTTCATACTGGGTGGGTCTAGAGCCTCTTGATACACCACGCTAGCTTCTGATTAAGCAATGAGAGCTGTGAATTCCTTCTGGAACGCCATTCCTTCATCTATTGGTTCAGCAAGTATTTACTTAGCTTCTTTCAAGGGCTGTGACACTTGGCTTCATATAAAAGCTTGCCCACTAACAACTTGATCTTGGACTCTCTCCTCCAAGAAAGAGTTTTAAAGCACAGAGCAATTATGTATGATTCCAATTTAGGACAAAGTGGGCGGTAACTTACATTTTTTAGCTCTTAAGTGGGTGCTCATGATCATATGTAGCCCCTGAGTGTAGAGATTATATACTAAATATAGAACAAGGCTCATCTATGTGGTATAATTGTGGATTTCTAAATTCCAGTTGCCAAGCCACAAGAAATGAGGGAGCTATTCAGAGAAGTAGATTAGTTTAGCCAATATTCTATACTCTCCCCCAAATCAGTTTTCAATAAATTAGTTGCCCTGGAGAAAATGCTGGTAACAGTAGACTCTTTATTTTTACAAATTTGTACCTGTGATACCTTTATCATACATACTTAAGTATTGTTTGTTTTTCCCCAACCTGGCACCGCCAGAAAGGATGACTACTGGTTGACCTTTGTGAACTGCTGTTGTGGTTTTTCAAGTACCTGAACCCTGAGAGGTGGCACACTTGTGTCTCCTGAAAGTTCAATTCATTCCAAGCAATATAAATAGAAAAAGCAGCCATTAGTCAGAGATAGGAAGTCAAATGGTGGTGGGACCGTCTTAAAGAGTGAAAATAACAGCTCAGACAGTGAAAATAAGGAGTCAGGCACAGGACAGGATCTCATTTGGTCTGTGCAAAGGAAAGCAGGGCATGTACTCTCCAGACATATCTGACACAGAGCACTTGTTCAAAAGCTCTGAGCAACATCCGGCTTTTGTTCATGTTCATAAGCGTCTTTAAGGAAAAAAAAAAGAGAGAGAGAGAGAGACCCACATGCACTATACAGAGGAAGCTGCTAAAACACTGACTTTTAATTAGATCACTAACATCACTGGAGGAAAAGGAAAATGGATCTGTCTACTGTTTCCTTAAAAATTTTGCTACTGCTTTATCTGAAACCTATAAACAAACATCCTAAATGCTGCACTGTACTTGAGTTCAAAAGTTCAGCAGTATCTGGAGAAAGGGTAGCTCAATCCCTGAGGAGAAGACCGTCTGGGGGCTACAGATGGGAGCAGGGTGATTGGATCTCGCTCCTCCCACTCAGACCATCTGCAAAAGCTTAGGTCTTTGCAACCATGCTGACCTTCAGGCCCAGAGTTCTTACTCAGGCTGCACCTGCCCAGGATTAAGTTTCCTGCTAGTGAATGATTGTTTCTTTCCTTGAGGCTGCAAACAGCTGTCACGTGATCAAGTGGCAACAGGACGAAATGCAGTCGGCCCCTTGCAAAAGGGCTGAGCGGGACACTGACTTGAGTGATTCATCTCCTTCAAAAACCTGCTCCTGAAAGGCTTTGCGTGTTTCTATCAAGTCTGGTTTCAGCTCCAGATAAGTAAAACCTGTCAGAGAGGCAGTGCTAACCTGGGAAATAGACACTCTCTATGACTCATTAGTGCACATAAGAATGAATGGAACTCATTGTCTTTCTCTTTTCCCATTGACCTCAAAGGTTGCTCAGTGTATGGTTTCTAAAGTTTGAAAAGTAAGAGAGCATCTTCCTGTAACAAGAGATACAATTTCATGGCAGCAATCAGTTACACCTACTCTTTCCAGGCATTTTGCTAATCCCAATAATGCCCACAGCATGCATAGAATAACGTTAGGCAGTCATTTCATCAATGAGGGAGTAAATTCTTAGATGCACTTTCCCTGGAAGAAACAGCTTCAGGAGATAGGCAGAAGGCTAAGCTTACACATCAGTTGTGTGTGATACTAGGAGATGCTGCCCAAGAGGGTACTGGCAGGGAGGTACATTATTAAATACTTATTCTCAAGTTAAATTATGACAATAGGCAGAATTGTAACCAAAATGGCTAGAGCAAAAGAATCATGCCTCTCCCTCAAAAGGAAAGTTCTAAATTTAATTTAAAGAAAACACAGAGCTATATTCATACAAAACACTTGCCACTGGTTCACTGAAACACAGTATGTCTCCTTCAATCTGTGTGAACCAGTCGGAATGGAGGGATGTCAAATAGTCCCAGACCTCCAGGGGTCACAAATCAATGATGGGGTCAGACTTGCTGGGTAGTAGCTTTCTTCTGAAGAATTCCACTCCTGCATAGTAGGAATACTACTGGATCTCACACACACACACACACACACACACACACACACACACACACACACACAGAGCTTGGACATGCCACAAAGTGTGATTCTTCTAAAATCCAATCAAGAGATTAGAATAGCATGCATGTAAGTGGAAAAGCAGGCTAGTTTAGATTTGACTGCAGAGTTGTCAGAGGTAGAGAAATGAAATTAGGATTTAAGAAAATAATAAGGAAAGTACTTTGTATCCTCAATCCACATCCTTCCCATCCCCAAAGTGCCAACCTTGGCTCTGAGTATACGAATATTAAAAGGCTGACAGGAAGAAGTTCCCATCTACTGCATTAGCACTTAATGTGGGTAAATGTCAACTGTTGGTGCCCAGGTGTTGAAAAGCATCGGCCTTACTTTTAAGCAATCAGACAGGGCAGACTGGATACTTGTGGCTGATTAGTGCAGGCTCAAGTGAAGGCCAAAATGACTCTGAACACATGAGAAATATAATGAATCTTTCAAAATGCTCTGCCTGAAGTGCCCCATTTTAGATTACAAAATGGATTTTTATACATTTCAGCTTTAAAGAGAGAGAGAAAGAAAGAAAGAAAACAGGCGGATCAGTTTATTTTCTGAGCACAGTATTAGTGACAAGATGACATCACCAACAGCCAATCAGGAAGCTCTCTGGGGTCTGGTGTTCTAACACCATTTCATATTTATGGATAAGCACCAGAAGGGTGTCAGCCTTAAGCTGCATTTCCCTCCCTACTCATTTCTAAATAAAGGGCCTGCTTTCATTCAGCAGCCAAACTGCCAGGGCGGGGGAAGTCCTCACAGTCACTCTTCCTCCTCATCCCAGCCTGTTTTGTGAAAATCCTCAAACAATAAGTGGAAGGTGGGGGAGAGTGGCTGGAACCTGGTCTCACCACTTCCTGCAAAGCCGCAGAAAGCACTTTGGAGCTTCGGAACAGTCCTTCACTGACAAACCAAAGCCAAGGCTTCATGTGCAAAACCCTTTAGAGCGGGAAGGAGAGTCTCTATGCAGAAGACGGGGTCAAGGTGCTCTGCGCTCAAGAAATGAATGCAATCATTTTTCACCCTACAATTTTTTTTTCCAAACTATTATCAATCCCCCCTTCTCCCTCCCCTTTCTAAAGCCATTTGGAAGAGTACAAGGAAAGTTAACCCTGAAATGGTTCCTCTTAGGGCAGTGCAGACAGAACCACTATGGAGTTCTGTTTCCCACTGCTGAGATGAAGCAGGCAAAGCATCTCCTGTGAACCTCTGTTGACAGGTCAACAGAAACACCTCTGTGAGGGTAATCCTGCTCTCAATGCTGGGAGACATGGCGGTCAGAGGACTAGGGCCCAAACTTGTCTTCAGCCTAAAATCCACTATCTCTGTGGACAGCAATGGATAGTGCAACACAAATTCGATGCAGCATCCATGGAATGTCCCTGCCCCAGACAACTGAAACATGAGAGAATTCTCATACTTCTTCCCAAACCTCATCAAGAGATGAATATAGCCAGTTTCCCCACCCCTAACCATCTGATGTTGTATCAGGATCGCTGGATCAAGCCCCACACAAGAATTATAACATGTACTAAAGGTGCTTGGTCAAACAGCGAAGATGACAGAATTCAGCAGGCTGGCCGGGAGCCAGAGCAACAGATCTAGAATTGATGTTCCTTTCCTACAGATTTAACAATGTACAGGAGAAAAAAAATTAATAATCTGTTCAAAGCAAAGTCAGTATCTACAAGTTTCCTTTGGTTTGGCTCTGACAAGCCTCCCCTCCACCACACGGTACTTTCCTAGCTGCCAAAACCATGCAAATAAGAAGACTTACCCTGGACCCTGCCATCATTAGCTTGGTTCAAGTAACTAAGCAGATTCAAATGGGAGAAGTCAAAGAGGACTTGGGGATCTATTTGGGGTTGATGGAATGGGAATCATCTCATTTTTCCTACACACACCCAAGTAAGCCAAGGAATATTCTCCATGCCACATCTTAAAGTTTACACATTTTATACACAACCCCCATACATTCTTCTATTTGAGAGTCCCCCCTATAAGTCAGAAGGATCACAATATAAGGAGAAGACAGTTGTGTGAAGCAAAAAATAAATAAACTGACCTAAAATCTCTAAATCCTTAGGTCATCTGGGGCTTAGGTGAAGAAGAAAAAAATGAAGAGTTTCTTTTGTAGATGCCTGATTTTAAAGAAGCTACTGGGGAGGGAGTTCCCTCTGTTCCACATGTTCAACAATAGATGTTCTCACTTTGAAAATAATTTACAAAAGTCAAAAGCAAGACATGACAATCTAAACACTCAACCAAAAGGAACAAATTAAAAGGCAGTATGCTGGGATCATAAATCCAAAAATAAATATTTAAGGAAATGTATCTAAAGGGCATTCTTGCTGATAACCTTTCTAAGGCAAATGGAATCCTTTCTCCAACCTATTAGAAGGCCTGGCTGTAACACCCTAATCTTTGTGCGGAGTGGCAGTTGGCAGGAGGGAAAACTAATTTGGATCATCAGAAAATCATTTACATTTGGTTTTAGTTGTATTATATGGGGGTGTTAAGTTGGCAACAAATTTCCCTCCCTAATTAAGTTTAGAACAATTTTAAATTTTATATTCCCTCAGCACAAGCCAACTAACAACTGTAGACAGTGGCAGGCTCGCAATAGGAAAAATCGATTGTGGATTTCTTTTTCAATAATTTAACAACATGTAGTTAATCACCATGAAAAAAACTAATCTCAGCTCAGGGTGCAAATGATGCATCCAGAGGCCTGGATTCCCAATGACATCCCCATCATGTGTGTGCCAGTCGAAGTCTGACCCATGCAGCCAGGTATGAGATGCATTCAGTAAGTCATCAAAACTTTAAAATATGTAACCATCGTTATACTTACAGCCCCTTATCAATGCTCCATGCTCATACCCTTTACCCCCGCCTCAATACTTCAAAGGCAAACCTAGAGCATGTATTTCTTGGAATCTCTAATTCCAATCTAACCTACATACCTGTAACACATACTGACAAAAGTCAGAAATGACAAGCAGATTTTGGACGCCAATTCGATTTTCCCAAGTTATACATTTAGACTATAGTGTAAATCATAAGACTATTTGGAGAATAAGTACCCAATGATCTGATTCAGTAGGACCCAGGGGGACAAGGCTAAGATTCCTATTATTTACAAAAATTAGAGCAAGACCTTGTGTCTGTTTATGTCACAATAACTGTGTTGTCTACCATCTTTATTTATTACCTCAATATTTTCAAGCAGTTGATATGTAAGCTGCCAATAGAGGTACCTTATTTTTCATCTCATTCCAGCTTTTATATTTTGTTCATTCAAATCATTCTGATTTTAGGCGTTCTTGTTGTATGATCTCTTTGTGGAATGCAAAAGTGTCATGTCCGCTTCACACATTCAGGAGAAAGTTTAAATATACATGTGGAATTCCCAAAATATGAGACAATACCCAGTCTTTTTCTGACCCTTCTCCACCTCAAGTAAAATTTCCTACAGACCCCACAAATGGGAAAAGGTTCCTGTTTGGGGCAAATAAACAGTTAAATAAAATCTGGGTGTTTTCACTATGCATCTGAAGCATACGCAGAACTGAAGACGGATTTGAGACTTTAAGAAAGAAAAACTGAGTGTGCCCTGGTGGAGCAGCAGTTATGTCAATCACCTTCCAAGGAGTACAGGTCACCTTCTCCTGGTACCCCTGGGTCTGAATCCCAGGTATGGGGGAAACAACAGAGGTGAATAAATAAATGAAAATGAAAGTGCTTCCTCCTCTTCTCTCTTAAAAAAAAAGAAAGAAAGAAAAACTATAAATCCATTTAAAAGACTCATTTTTATAGGCCTAGGCAATTTGGGGGTGTGGGAAGGGGAGATGTATATTTAAGTTGCTATGTGTCATTCCTCTTCTGATACTCAACATGTGATCAGTTGTAAGTCACTTTATATATATAAAAGAGAAGATAAACTGGAAGGCAATTTTATGAAAGAGTAAAAAGTCAAGGTCATGGAATAGAAAGATAAACTGGATAAAAAACACCACCAAATGCAGGACCAGGAAGATTCTCCTGGTTTGACAGAGGCACCTCTTCTCCCAGTTCCCTGGAAAAGCAATGGAAACTTGATCCACTTGCAGAGCTAGGAGAGTGAACATACATGGCCTCACTTCTTAGCCAACATCCTGTGCCCCCAAACAGGAAGTGAATCACAGAACTCAGGAACTACCCTATCATGTTCAAAGGGAAGAGACACAGAACTCCAGAGTTAACTTTTTATTCTGAAACAATACACTCCGTGACAGTTAAATTATTCATTCTGTTTATAATGACCTCACTCCATTCTTATAAACATTTCAACTGAGTGATCTGCATCTCACTTCATATTCTTTGGTTTCCATGTGTATAAAAAAAAATCTCATATTGGGAACAGCAGATTCCTCCGACATTCCTAATTGACAGCCTGTGTCAGCAAAGAATGTCTTTAATACCAATATAGTGGAGATTGAAGGAGAATACGGTTAGATGAGTATCATGGCTCATGTTTTTCACACACAAGAGATAGCTAGATAATGAAATATCTGGAAAAGAACGAGGCATGGTGAAGGTAGGGTTAATAAACTCATTTCTTAACGTGCCTGCAAGGGTCCGTAACGTCATTGTCCTACAACAATTCTGGTTTTCCTGTTTCTAGGTTCTTTAGCTCCTACCTTTCATCTAATTATAGATAAGCCACTGGATTTGGAGAGAAGGCTCAGTTATGAATTTCATAAAAACATAACAATTACTAAGACTCTTATTTATCCAGGCATGTAATTCCAGTTGACAGCCATCACAATTTAGAAATAAATCTGAGGGGCCTAGCCACGGCAATCACAATACTTAGCCATTCAGCACAAAAAATGTCTATGCTTCAAACTTAACCTGCTTAAATTATGGAGGTAAGGGGTAGGCAGTGATGACCACAGTCAAATGCAGGAGCCTGGCTGATCCTTGTCTGCAAATCATCACACCACTATCAGCACACATAATTCCTCATATCATGTGTACATTATAATCACGGAAAAAATCAGGTACAGATAAAGAATTTCGCATTATATTAACAATACCTTGTTTACGATACTTCACTTAAAAACCAGGGTTACATTTGGAATGATAGAGAAAAACGCAAACATTGGAAAGAGAACATCAATTAATGACATTCTCAGAGCCACCCCTGGAGTGCTGAGCCAGCTCTGTCTGACATAGTCAGGGACTGAGCAAGGACATACATCCTGCCCTCACCTGCAAAACAACCAAATTCTCTAGAGTCAGAAAGGCCATCATTTTCTAATTCACTATATTGTTTTAAAAAATGACTGAAACATAAATTTTGAAAAACACACTCAGGGGTGGGCCCTGATGGCTCTAATGTTAAGTCTGTGCCTGAGTGCAGTCCACATACAGCCCAAGGATCTGGGTTTACAGCACAGGGCCAAATAGAACAATGAAAATGAACAATAAGTAAGTAAAATGTTTCCTCCTCCTCTCTTCCTTCCTGCCTGGTGCCTGCCTGCCTTCATTCTTGCCTTCATTCCTGCCTGCTTCCTCTTGGAAAAAAAAAAAGCAACAGAGAAAGGAAAGAAAGTAAAGGAAGGGAGGCGAGGGGAGGGGAGAAGAGGGGAGGTGATAGGGGAAGGGAGTAGAGAGGAGGAAGGAAGGCAAGAAGGAACTATTATCATATGGGCTCAAGTTCACTAAAGTTAACAAGATGGTTGGCTGAGAATTTTTCTAAGAAAGATTTTAGGGTGAGAATTGGTTTGTCCCTGAAGACTGCACTTTAGAAAGCGGGGAAACACATAAAGAAAACATTTGGGGTCATTTATGCTGAGCCCCATCAAACTGAGATTTGACTAGAATTTCAGCCTCTCCCAGCAGTGAAATCTTAAACCAGTCAATCAGGAATCACTTAATCAGTACCTGATAGGAACGTGTCATTCCCTAAAGGAAAGTAACCTTAGGATAACCAACCCACTTTTTTGACTACTTTAACTTCTTTAACCCGGATCCCTTCTTCCCCTTAAATTCTTTCATTTCGTTCAGCTCCCCAAGGCTCCTTTGTGTCTGCTAGATAGATGATACCCAACTAGCATCAATTTTGGCTCAAAAAAAACTCTTAAAAAATTTCAATATGCCTCAGTTTATCTTTCAACAATACATATTCTATATATTCATGTACACCTATAAATAAGTGTTTATATCACTCCAGTATTAATAAATTTTAGTCCATCCATTCAAATTTTGTGATGGGCTTAAGAGAAAACCTGGAACTCATCACCTAGTATTTAGTAGGATCTCTGTAAATAGTTCCAAGTTTAAATTATTTGGAATAAGAAAGAAGGAAGAGAAGATCCACTAATGAGACAAAGAAAATAGGAAGATGAGTCAATAGGAAGTCAAGAGAGGAAAAGTAAAATGAAGGTCTACGGACAACACTGGCAGGATTTGACCTACACAAGATCATCTTTAGCTTTCATCCCACTAACCTGTGGGCTAAGTAATTTAAGTGATTCAAGCATGAGATGCTAAAGAGGCCAGAGATGTGGGTTTATTCACATGTGAATCATGCTATTGCTGTTTTAGGGCCATAGGTTTTGTGCCTAACTCAAATGAGCATCCCGCATATGCTTCCAGCTCATCACAGGGAGGCCAGAGCCTAGGGGTGCATCCAAAGAAATCCATCATTAGTACTGGATTTAAAAAAATCAAGGCATCTGCTCTCCCTGTAACAATCTTTCGAGATCAAGTTTATATGGGATTGAGTGTGCATCATTAAATCAACATAGTCCAACTCTATGGGAGACAAGCATCCCCCAGCGCCCTCACCAGATTTAGCGTCACTGCTTGGACTCATAGGTTGAAGAAAAAGGATTTGTGAAGTCCTAAGAATTTGTGTCAGGTTTCCCTAGATAGTCAAAAATAGAGGGGGGCCTATGAAAACTTGTCTAAGTCATTATGATATAAAGCAAAGAAGTATATACCAGTAATTTATATGAAAAACATTTTTGAGCATTCCCAGACCCCAAAAAATAACCTACAAAATCATGTAAGAATGCCCTCAATACACACTAGCACAACGAAAATGGGAATGAGGTGAGACTCAGCCTGTAGAAAGCAGTTCCCAGGAAAGGCACTTCACAGGGCCCTTCCAGCTGCTCGGAGTGCCTGCTGCCTCTAGAACAGCTGCTCTAAAACCAACACTCAACACTTTCTCCTTTTTTTGCCTTTTGTCAGAAAATCAAAAACCGTCTTTGGATCTCTTTAGACTTGTGAGAACAGGTACCCTTTGCACGTCTTTCGTAACAGTCAAGTGGCAGCACTCAACTTTCCAAAGCAGGAGACACTTGGATTTGCACTGAGTGGATCATCAGGAAGTCTGAGCATTTTTGTTTCCCCCGCTGGACACGCCTCAGATAAACCAACCTTGAAAATTATCCTAAAATTGAGAGGAAAATGTTTTCAACTGTTCAAAGAGACACCCTTCGAAATCAAATCTCAGTCACAGGCAGGGTCATTTCTGTAAACTCCTGGAGTGATTGGTCTACATTACAGTCTCATGTCCCTGCCGTATTAAGTAAACCAAGCAGTTTGGCTATAATCACTAGCTTTGCCTCTTTATTAGTGGCTTTATAGAGAAACTGCATTTTTTAAATGAAAAAGTTTGCTTCAGGCTCAACTCTTACATACCAAGCCTCAGTTTGTGGTGAAATTTAACAATCTCGTTATAAACCCTCAAATGTGGGGAATTATGATGATGGAAATGCTGACACAAAACTAGCCATAGCCGGCACTGCAAAAATGTTTTAAAATATGTTGACTCTCCCCTATGAGATCAGTCCCCAGAGCCTAGGACTTTAGGATTTTAAACTATAAAAGTTGAAGTCACCAGCAGGGAAAACCATAGTAAGGGCTGGAGATTTTAGTCTTCTCAAAAAGGCATTTAATGTTGACACTAAGAAACATTTCTAAAAAGCACTGGCCCAATCTGTTACTAAACTATCAGGCAGAAGGAAAGAGGCGCCAAGAAGTTCATACAAGGGAAAACTTAACACTGCGCGCCTCATGAGGATGGAGAAAAGGGAGGAGAAAGCCGAAAGAAGCTATGACTTTTGACACGCAGAGGTCATCTGCTAAACAGAGGCACAGTCTATCTGTATTTCACTTTCCATCTTATTCATAAATTCAAATATGAATGAGAGAAAAAGAATTGCCTGGGAAATGACTTAAAGAACAAAGCTAGCATATCCTTACTGAAGACACTTCAGATGTAATGACCATTTCAAAGGCTAGAATATGTATATTCTATAGGGAAAAGAAAATGCAAAAAGGCAAATAAAATTCAATTGGTTTGAGAGCCTTAATGATCAATAGATTTCACAGATGTAATTTTTATAAACACAACTGACTTTTGCATTCTGGCAGCTGTTTTCAATATAACCCCCTTACCATGTCATAAACCATGTCATTAGTCGCTTTCAGGCACAGCTTGGTCCCAAAGCTGGATGGAGCAGCAAAACAAGAGGCATGTTGTGGATCAGAAGGTTTATGGGTTTCCCACGCTACACCCCAATTAAGCTTATTCAGCAAAGATGGAACTACATTCCCTTTATCTGATTTTTCAAGTCATTTTGTCTTCGATAATCAAAGCCATCATGCCTAAAAGGAGTCTGAATATCTTGGGAGTGAAATTTGCTTAGAAACAGGAAGGAAAACAAGCCCACATATATATCCTTAATGAAAGCTCCACACACTCCCCAGGGGACAATCTCTACCACTCAGCTCAGCGACCCCCAGTACATGAATGAGTCCCTCATTCTAATATCGAGGAGACTGCTCTCTTAAAGTAACCCACTTGGTATATACTCAAATCTCTCCTTACAGGCAAGACAGGAAAACTGTCAGCACGATCAGACCAGAAGTCAAAGGCTAACCATCCACCCTCTCAATTCCTCAGTTTGATCAATGACCCCACCACCTACCAGTCAGAAACCATATATAATCATCTTACCCTCCTTACTCTTTTATTTCCATATACAGTCACTATATTCTATCATTTAACTTTTTCATGATTCTTCTCTCCTTTGTCTACCACGGCTACGTTCTATCGAAATTTTTCATCTAAAGCATCACAAGAGAAATCTCACTGGTTCACAAAGGTGAGTCTCAAGTTCCTTCAATCGACCTTCTACATTCCCAACGGAATTGAATTTTTAACCCCCAAATTTGCTTCTGTCCCTATATATCTCTACATGTTAGTGGGATAAGAATCATGTATATGTTGGGGAGAGGGGATTTATTCTAATACAGATTTTCTGCATCTACTATAAAGAATTCAGTAGTTCTCTCAATTGGGGCTCAGAAACCTGCATTTTTTAAACATCCTCCAGGTGATTCTGATATAGATGGCTTGAGGATCACACTTAAGAAACAGATGACAAGACACACAAGCTCCTTTCAATGGTATACAAAGCGCTTCCAGGTCCAGTCAGGGAATTTTATGTCTACCAAACTTAAGACTCCCTTGCTTTTCATAACACAATTTTCTGTCCTGAAATAAATATCTTGAGTATAAAATGACTGTATTATAACTTCCAAAAGCAAATCAATATAATCTAAGTAGAATATGGTAGAAGGAAAATTCTAAAAGAGGAATGTACTTTATAAAAATTTTCTTACTGAAATTATCTATTTATGCATACCCAGTGGATATAATAAAGGAGGCAAATGCTTACATCCATACACAGTCACCAGGAAAACAGCTACAAAGACAGATTTATACCATGCTTTCACTGAGAACTCAAATTCCACTAGTGGAGGCAGCCACTGATGACATAATTTCCCTACATTGTGATGGTCTACACAGAATGATGTAAAGTCTTCTCCGATTTACAAAAAAAAAAAATCAGTGTGTGTCTTAAAACCTAACCACAAACACTTTGCATATACACGTAAAGCAAGGTTAGGTTCCAGCACAAATACTTACAGATTTTGTTTTTAACTCTTACCTAAAGTTCTGTTAAGACATTTGAGGGTGTTAAGCAGGCAACAAGTATTTATGCACAGGGCCTGCCTGCGCACGGGTCTGCTCACTGAACGCCAATAATCATTGCAATGAAAATAATATCTATGTACGTGTCTGTATGTATCTGTGTATTTCGCATTTCAAAAACCGCCTCAGAATGAACAACCTCAACTCTAAAACAATTTAGCTCCCAACTCAGTCACTCTCCATGAGCAACTCTAAGTTGCAATGACTTTCCTGTCTATAAATCCAGTGCGCATTTGACCTTCCTCATCTTCTGACTACCATTGGCTTCTCCTTAATACTTTCTTCCTTTGGCTATAATTTATAACATGCTCACCCAATTTTTTCTTTTTTTTACCTGATCTTTCATTCCTAGTCTTAAAGAGTCCTCAGCCAGCACATCCCCTCTCCCTTGGCATGAAATGCTGTATGTAGGGTTTGGTGAGCCAGACCCACGGTCATTCTCCCCTTCATAGCCCCTGTTGCTCCTCTTGCCAGTCTCACCAGTTTCAATGAGCTCATATTGACTTCTACCTCCTCGAATTTCTATCTTCCACCCAGATCTTTGCTCTAAAATCCAGAGCTGTAAATCCGACCATTTCCCTTAGATATCTCAAAAAAGCTTTCTTAGTCAAATAATCTCGCTAACAGCCCCCCAGACCATGCCCACCCTTGCTCGCTCTCAAAGCATGGTTCTCCTCCTTGCTCAGGAAATGGACCATCATCGATCAAGTAGGACATGTTAAATACCTTAAGACCCTTATCACTTGAACCCAGTACAAATTTCTGTTAAACACCTGGCCTATTCACCAGTATTAGTCCTGGTACCTCACATAGTTTTCGGTACAAAGTAAGTAGACAAGAAATGTGTTCAATGAACAACTTTTACAGAAATAGTGAACTACTTTTAAGACATATCCCTTCATTCCCCATGTAATCTTCCATAATATTCTTTATACATGAACACTCCACTTTCCCCTCAAACCTCACATGCATGTATTTACTCTTTAATTCTCAGTCAAAATTCCACTTCTTCAATATACAGTTTCTCTTAGACTCCCCAGGACACACCCCTAGGGTAGACTTTGTACTCACAGTGCAATGATATCACTGCCTTGCTCAAGTCAATCACTTGCATGATGACAATTTATTTTGTCAGGAAGGAAGGAAAGAAGGAAGGAAGGGAGGGAGGGAGGGAGGGAGGGATGGAACAAGAGGAGAAAGAAATATCTATTTATTTAGTTGCTCACATTTTGGTTTTTCACCCTGGCCCTGAGTCTTGAACCTGGGTCCTTGGGCTGTATATGGTCTGTACACCAGCAACTCAGCTGCCTGAGGTAACATAAGGATGATAACTCATGACATTCTTACTATCTTTGGAGCTTAGCGCATGGCAAATAGTAGGTAGATTCAGCAACTATTTTTGAATGATTTAAAGTTGATATTCTGTCTCCATCCATCTTATCTTACCT
Organism: Solenodon paradoxus; assembly: GCA_004363575.1. Classification (NCBI taxonomy): domain Eukaryota; kingdom Metazoa; phylum Chordata; class Mammalia; order Eulipotyphla; family Solenodontidae; genus Solenodon; species Solenodon paradoxus. Next base: position 189,774 of record RJWH01002168.1, read on the forward strand.
CTTCCCATCCCGGCTGGGGTGGGCAAGGCAAAAGACATTTAAGAAGAATGACTAATCACAGCTACATGGACGCAGACACCACTGTCTTTTCCTAGTCTTTTATTAGTAACAATAACTTTGTTTCTTCCATTCTCTAGATACCGTGAAGGTCACACAGGGGACCGGAAGGAGAGGCGTGTAACATGTCCTCCACTTCCTGCAAGATGGCAGTCAAAGGCTGCCAGGTAAGGATCAACACTACATAGGCAGGTTTTCCTGACTGTGGGAAAAGTTGTTAGCAAAAGACTATATACACAAAGCTATTCAACCACGAGGCTGGAAGAAAATCAAAACAAGCCAAAGTTTAATTAGAGTTGAAGATTTCCTGTCTGGGATCCATGTGAAGAACTCAGCTCCAAAAGTCATCACCGAGAAGGCAGTTCCAACTTGAATAAGACAGGCTTGCGGGGCCTCCAGAGACAGAGTTGGGGATCTTTTTCAATTTTTCACATAATCCAGCATTCACAAACTTTGTGGCATTTTTTCCCCCTAACTTAAACTCCAGGCACCGTTGAAACCCATGCTTCGGGCTCTTTGCTCCCTAACTCCTCTCCCCTTCCATAAATTAAATTAATGAGGAGTTTTCTAAAAGAGTACATTCTCTTAAAGGCTCTGTTATTCTAAAGTTAATGGCTCTGACATGTAGCCAGGCCAAACAGTCACAGGCAGCAATAATTCTTGCAACAGCTCCAAAACTTAGCCTCAAATGTCACCGAGTCCTACCCTGATCTTTCTTTCCCTTTGATTATCGCTGGTTGCCTTCCTTCCTCCCCTAACATTTTACAGCTAACTCAGATGCATCAAAGATACCAGTTACGGACGAGAAGATTGAGAACCACATTCAATCTTAATGCTATGATCTTGTCTTTTCCTTCCCCTCACTTGTCTCTAAGAGAAAAGGACAAGTGTAAATTTGATCCCACACAGAACAAATCATCAAAACACATCTAAGACAATATGGGGGATGAGTATTTGGAAATGTCAACATGCTAATCTAATCCTTAGCACACACTTCCTGCAAGAATTGTGTTCTATTTTTGAAGGATTAATAATTTTTAAAGGAGAAATGAGAACTTGTATGTAATAAAACAATCAAATAAACTCAACAGAAGCAATCACTTCAAATCATCTTCCTAAACTAACCACCAGTGAGGTGATCCAAAAAATATATAAATAAGAACAAAATTGCAGAAGAACCTGACTTTGACATAAATAATGGGTGTGAGGTGAAAATAAAGAGATTATTTATTCAAGTTCTTAAGCCTCAAAAGTAAAATGATTGGACACATGTTTATAAATCATTTCCTCTATCTTAAAAAATAAAGTGCAAAATATTTTTCAATAAAATAAATCCAGATTTCTGTATCCACAGTTGATGTAAAATCCAGGCTGACAGACCAAAATCTAGTGAAGCTTTTAAAAAGCTAGAGGATGAAAAGAAGAGAAAGAGAAAAGGAGAAATTAAAAAAAAGTTGTATTTGCTTCTTCCAACTGACCTTGGCTTATCTGAACCTGCAAAAATTTTCAAACAGTTTGTGTAATAAGATCTTAAATCCATCACCTTAGGGCCACAGGTTCCAAAAATGTGATAAGATATGAAAAGGGAGGCTTGACCATGAGGGGCAGGTACCTGGAGGGGGTTAGGGGAAGACATACAAACTTTTCTTAGTCAGTATATATTTGTGGGATATGTTATTAGACCTTTAAAAAGCAGCATGTATGCTAGTCTGGGCTCCCTTTCTCTACAGGCGTAAGTGAAGAATTTTTTAAGTTTCCAAGGCATTTACACATCTATGTATCTCATCTGATACCACAACAATCCATCAAGGAGGAATACCCATTTTACAAATGAGAAAATGGAGGTTCAAAAAAGTTAAGTGATTTTCCCAAAAGAACACAATAAATAACCAGAGAGTCAATGGGTTACATTTTTGTATTGTTAACTTCAAATTCACAATGAGAAGGCAAATAAAAGGAGTTACAGGAAAATGAAAACCTAGTAAATTTTCAAGTATTCCTCAGTCAGAAATATCACAGCAAAATTATCTACAGCTAAGTAAGTAGTGAGCTTGTTTCGAGGTGAATGTAAATTTATTTTCACTTAATAATTATCTTTTGAGTCTATCTCCATATCCTACTGCATTTCCTAAAATCGCAAATATTTATCTGGGCCATAGTAGAGTTTATTTTTACCCTGAATTGATGATGTTACTGACTGTTATTTCAAATGAAAACATACTTACCAGAGTACAGTGTGTCCCTTAGCAATCCATCTTACATGAGGTGAAAATGTCCCAGCACTCAATGAAAAGAAAGGTCTGGTAATATTTAATATGAACACAGACATTTCTCTTCCAATGCAATTCACTGTGCACACATCATTAAGGATCAAAGCACAGGCAAACCAAAGAATGGAAAAGGAATTTGAAAACATCAAAGTTAATTATATTTGGTTGTCCCAATAGCTGTTACTTGTTCAATTAAGATGCTGCTTTGGCTAATCTTAAGTCAAGCTGTGCCTCTCAAACACTCCAAGCAATAAAAGCAAACGTCAAAACATCTACAGCTGAATCTCCCCAACCCCTCCCAACAGCCCCCCCCACCGCCCCCCCCCCCCCCACACACCATGCCGGCTGAGTCTCCTAGGGCCTCCACAGTTCCTATTAATGTACGACTACCTATTCATTCTTCACCAGATTGAGTAGGACTAGCTCTCAATGCCTAGCACACAGGCAGGACCCTCCATAAACAGGTGTACTTGAAACCTCCATCACCTGGTTCATCAGTCATCCTGTATTTTAAAATAAAACAAAGCCCACACAGAGGAAGGGGGAGGGGGGGTGAAAAACCAAGCCAAACCATAAGCCTGTTTTGTTGAAATGGGTGAGGTTAGAGACGGGTGTTGGTTCTTGATTTGTAGGCGATAAAAAGACCCTCCTCATACCTTGATTCTATTAATTCTCACATGTCCCAGGCACAAGGGGGGTTCAGTCACTAAGTGACCATGTTCTCTGGCTTCCCTGCTTCCAAACTCTCTTGGGGCAAGAATATATATGAATTCATCAGCTCGATGGTACCATCGATGGGGTACAGAAATCCTGACGAGCCCGTGAAGACAATCTCGCTTTCTCACATAATTGAATGTACTGGTAGAAGGGAAAGGACAATTTAGGATTGTCTCCATCCAAAGGAAAAATGGTCAAGAGCACAGACAACAGTTCTTTATCATCATGGAAATAATTCCTTCTATTCCAGTAACACTTTTTCATGAGAGGAGGGGACAGAAGGATATAGGGTGAGGGAACTGAATGGAGGTTTTATAAATATTGTCCAACTTAGTCCTTCCCACAAACCTGCAAAGATTGGTAGAGAAGTAAAATGTTGAGCTGAATTCAGTAAGTAGGAATTTAAGTCAGGCTTGGTTCAAGAACATCTGTGAATCTCTTCTAAAATGGTGATTTCTGGTGTGCCCAGGTAGCCTAGCAGATAAGACCACCAAACATAGTTCACATATATCCCAAGGACCCAGGTTCGAGACCGACGGCCAGGGGACAGCCAAAATGCACAACCAAATAAAATAAATGTTTCTTCTTCTTGTCTGCCTGCACCTTTCCTTAAAACAAAAAAATTGTGACTTTCCTGGATCTACACATCTGAGACAAACTCTGAGATGAGGAATGAGCAGGGATATCAGCTTCTGTGAGCCCAGTTTCCATCTGAGTGACCATTCTAAAAACTTCCCCATGCTCTTGGGGAAACCCTACAGTTTTAAGTGTGAATGTCAGGCCATATCAGTGAAGAGTGCACACCTTGTCTCTGCCTTGGGTCTCTTCAAGCCCTTTAATTTACTTAATTTTTAAAAATGAACACTCGATCTAATGTCGCAGCTTATTACAGCATTTCAACAAATTTTCATAACCTAGCCATCTGTCTGTATCAAAATAAATTAATTCTCCATCCTGTGCTTCAATTGCTAAATCTCCACAAATTGGCGACGCTTAAGATCAAGTACAGCAAGTAAAGGATCTTAATCATTCTCTCCATCACATCATGCAGGGAACCCAACTTGCAAAGTCCCCAAACAAACTCTCTTTTTGGAGTGATGTAATGGAAGTTGGGCACACCGACTTCTTTTTTGACTTAATAATTTAAAGAAAGGAGTTTCTTTAGTTTAACTTTTCATCACAGGTGCCCAATATAAGACAACAAAACTCAGTTTTTCCACAATTAGTCAAAACCTCATGAATTCCCTCCTGATACATTTAAAAGCAGGTTACCCTGCTCAGTCTCAGGCGAATTTTACTCTTCTATGAGATAAACTGCTTTTCACACCTTAGGAAACCAAGACCCTTATAGAGACTCTTCATTCAACAAGTATCACCAAAGGGTATAGCCACATACATTCCATTTTAGAATCTGGAGCAGTAAGTACTTTTTTTTCTGAACTCTCTCCCAAGACCCGCTACCCATGACTTTCTGGGAAAAGATTTGATGCCAACCACAATTCAAATCAAGTCTGCAGTTTTCCTTGCAAACATATATTCATAGATTAAAAATGAGTAGATAACTGCTAAGTAATCAGGGTGTGCCTAAGGCAAGGAGCCTTCGGCAAGCGCAGTCCACAGACATCCCAAAGACCCAGAGCCAGGGGACCCAACCAAGATGAACAACTAAATTAAATGTTTCTTCCTCCTCTCTCTCTGCCTGCCTGCTCACCTGCAAGATAGATCTTCCTATCTTGGTTTCTCCCCTCCATTGACAGGAAAACATGATCCAGAAGATATAAAAATCAACTTCTTCCTTAAGAAAAGGAAGAGTAGTAGGAATGTATCCATGATTCTCAAACTTGAATGTAACCTAGACTCACCGGTGTGGTGCTTGTTAAAAATGATTTCACAATCCTTCCCCAGCAGCTTGATTCCCCACATCTATAGCTGAAGCCAGGAATTAGCACTTTTATCAAGTGCCACAAGTGGATCAGGGCTGGTGGTCCCAGGACCACCCCTCGAGAAACCCCAGCAAGAGGTGGTGGGTGGGGGTAATCAAAGAGCCAAGTGAGAGACAGTGTTGACTCATGCCTTTGGAATTCTGAAGTGGTTTTAGCTGTTGTTTATAGTCTATTCCATTGCTCCAATTGTAAAACCTGTTCAGTTAAAAATTCACCAAACACACCACAGACAGAAAGAAGTCTGACATAAAAGCCCTGATAACACTAATGGTGGTAAATGGGGTTTCTTTAAATAGGGCACCTTATTTGTTTTGAGTTGCCTTCTTTCAAGATTTATCGAGGTCCAGCCTCTTTGCTTTCTTTGCTTTGGAGAAGGAGGCTCTCATCTTTGGTTACTTTCATTTGAAATAACATTCCCCATTGCCCTCCATATCTGTCCAATCCGTCTTTATTTTTGTTCTTACTTTGTACATTTTATTTGCTTCATTAGATATAGACTCTTATATTCTAAGTACCACATTAGTTTGTTTTTTCAGGTGAACTTTCTTAAAAAAAAAAAAAAAAAAAAGGAGAGGAAAAGTAAATTAAATGTAAAAAAGGAAAACCTAAAAAAAGACTAACAAAAACATCAATAAAGCCAGAGTAACTGGAACACAAAAAAAGTCTTAGTGATATAAAGGTATTATTTTTAAAGAGATTCATACTGCCCTATTAAACATTTATTAAATACAGACTTTTTGAAATGTTGTCAAAAGCAGGAATGGAAATAGAACCCAGGACTCCAAATTTTCAGCTCTCGTCAATAAATCAGGCAATTTCCTTCCACAGTCCAAAATAACTGCAACTCTCTGCTTATTCTCTAGCATATGGCTTAAATATTTATATTTTAAGTGCTTTCAGCTTATAGTCCACATTATAAACATTCATTAACATTTATGCAACTTCATAAGTAACTGCAACTCCAAGGTCAGACCAAATTTCACGTTTAAACAAAATAAACATTCCCAATCAAAGACTAACATTGTTCCAATGTTTACTTGATAACCTGACACCCATACTCCTTTGCCTTCCATACTCCTTTGCCTTCCATCCTCCCAAAATAATTTCCTTGAGGAATTTCTCCTTCAGCACAACAACAAAAAGTATCAGAAGCCAGAGAGAGATAAGCCCAGTTCCAAAGATGCCAAGCTTAGAACCTGAAATACTAAACACCAGGAGAAGAATCTATCTGACTGGCTATGTTTTGCAGGATCACATCCATCAATGGCCTCAAAACGTTCTTGGGCCTCTGCCCAGCAGAGCTGTAGAATCTGAATGGACAGAGTTGAAGTCCTAGCAATATAGCACTTACACTGTAATAGACAGACCTACAATAAAGCAGTCAGGAACTGGCTATGGAAGGTAATAGCAGAGTGTTAAGGGAATCAACTCAAGTAAAGGTTAGAAAGTAACAGAGTATTGGGAGGGACAATGTTGTTTAAATAGGCTGGACGGAGAAAGTTTCTCTGAAGCCTTTAAATCAAATATCGACTACATCCCACCCCAATAAGAAGTCCACACCACAGAGTCACCAACAATGATGGTCAACACAAAAAGTTGAAGGCTGCTCTCTAGACACATGAACTAATGAACATCTTAGAATTTTAGAGAATGAAAAGGAGACATGTGTGAAGCTAACTTGCAGCAGGAGCAAGCAAGCAAGTAGGAGACAGATGGCCTTCCATCCAGCTCACTCCAGCAAGCTGATCAAGAACACTGACAAGGCTGACTTACACATAGAAGGCGGCATGAAATCAGCCACAAATGGAAAAATGAAGACTCCAAGGATAACTATTATTTCCTTTAGAGTGTTTTCCAGGGTAATAACTGAATATAGCAACCGATGATATCTTCGGATGCAAGTAGCAAACATAATAAGATTTTGCCAAGGTTCTAGCACTGCTGTTATGTTTTTTAATTCATCCAGTTTTTTATTCTTAATAGTAAAGGAGGGACAAGCTTCAAACAAAAATGTACGTCTCATTTCTAAAAACATTTTTTAAATGCCAATATCCTGTATTAAAAAGCCGGAAGCAACTGCCTTAGAAGTTTGCAGAGTGAAATAAATCCTTGCATTTGAAAGGAAATAAATATTTGAAGAGTCTGACGCTACAGGAAAACCATAATCTATTTCAGATTAAAGGATATTAAAAAAAGTCATTGCTTTCTAGTAGTCGGGATTAGAGTTTGGTTAGAGCTTCAGTCATTCATGCTTTTAATCTGAAACTGGTCCTTAAAAGCTGTAATGAATTAAACTAAATACCACCCACAGAATCAATTGTAAAAATACACTGTAACTAAAAGCATAATGACTCAATTCATTTCCTTCCTCATTTTTCCATAATCCATTTGACCCCCCTCCTGTCACCTAATCTAATCATTGGCTGCATTTCCATTAAGTTAAGATTCTCCCCATTGTGCTTTCTGAAGTCAGTGTATTGGTTCTTCTAGATTTAAGAGACAACAGAATAATAACATCACCATCTACAACTACCTTGTTAAGATGAAAGTCAACAGTGTTTCTGGAACATGATTGAATTTCAAGAGTAGTAGGGTCAAGCTATGCCCTGGTAGAGTAGTTGTTAGGTCAACCACATGAAAATCACATCTTAAAGATGATATTTAGGTTTTTTCCCCCTTTCTTAGGAAATTTAAGGGTCATTTGACCCCAGTCTGTAAAAATGACCACTTCTCTTCCAGGTTGTTTGTCTGTTTGCTGAAGTCCTGGGGAAGGGAAGAATATATAACTGTTATAAATAACAGCTTACATCTGCAGAGCACTAATCAAAGGCATTGCATGATCCTTTATAATAACTCACTGTGGAAACAGTATGGAAATTACTGTTCATTTTGACAAATAATTAAATGGAGACTCAGAAGTTAGGTACACTGTGTGGTGTCACTAACGGTAGGATAATGTCACAAATCCAGGTCCTTTAGCCTTGAAGCCTTTGGTTCTTTTCTACCTTATTACCTGGTCAGGATGCATCATCAAAAGAGGTATTCTGATGACACCCTATATGCTACTCTGCAGTAAATTCATTACCAAGCACACAGGAAAGTACACAGGAAATTCTATTCTGTGTTGAGACTTCTTTCTTACCCTTCCATCAAAAAAATCCTGGCACTCTGCCTGTATCAGTAAGAGTAAGATAAACATACATAGCTGTACAAAAATAGGTGAGTTCAAATGCCCAAGTTCTACCAATAAGCAGAATAATGTGGTCTACTAGACCTGGTCAAGGAATCCATATACTTTGGAATTAGTCAAGACAGTGGTTCTGTCACCCAGACTTGTGACAGAGAGAACAGGAGGAAAAGAACCATCTAGAGAGAACCTGGGAAAACAGGAGTGATTGGAAGCCCTACTTATTGACGGGAGAGCTGTGGGCGTTGTAGAAAGCTGACAACTCTTCTTTTCACTCATCTGTTGCCAAAACATGCATTTATATCCATTAGGTGATTCAATATATTTACCTACTTATTCAGCCACTAACAGCCTCTCCCAAGCCAAGTGTGCTATTTCTTGGGATATTTTTCCGAAATGTTCTTGAAAGCTATTTGGGTTGTATTTCTGTTGAAGGCACAGATTTTTAAAGCTGACTTTAGAAGTGGGGGAAAAAAACACACATTGTATTAAAGAGAATATATCAATGACCGATCAGCACATGAAGATGTTCAACATCATTACCTGTCAGATAAAAGCAAATTAAATATATAATGATAGCACCTCACACCTATCCAAAGGGTGAAAATAAAAGATAATGACCACACCAAATGCTGGCAAGGATGCAGAGAAACTAGATGACCCGCACATTGCCACTAAGAATATAAAATGGTGCAGCTACTAGGGAAAATGGCTTCCTTTTAAAACTGAACATGTAATTACTATACAATCCAGTAATGTCCTCTTGGGCATTTATCCCAAAGAAATGAAAATTTATGTTCCTACAAAATCTATACACAAATGTTCAAACCAGCCTCATTCATAATCGCCAAAAACTGGAAAGAACCCAGATGTCCTTCAACAGGTGAATGGCTGAACAAATTATGGTACACACATACCATGGAATACTGTTCCACAATACAAAGAAACAACCTACTGTTGCAGCAACAACTTGGATGAATCTCTGAGGATTTATAGTGAGATTTAAAAAAATCCAAAGTATCACAAATGATATGATTTATTTATATACAAAGGTTTTTTTTCATTTTAAATAGAGAACTAGTGGTTCCCAGGAGCTAGGACTAAGAAGAGAGTGCTGTTAGAACTTTAAAAAAAAAATAAGGCACAAAGAAAAATCTTTGTGCTGTTAGAAATGTACAGCATCTTTATCACAATGGTGAAAATACAACCCTACACGTTGATATACTTGTACAGAATACATACACACACACGTGCGCACACAGAGCGAGGAATGCAAATAACAAGAGAAATCTGAGTAAGATAGGTAGATTGCATCATGTCCTTATCCTGGTTATGTTATGGTACTATATTTTTGCAAAATGTTACCATTAGCTGAAACTGCATAAAGACTGTATTACTTTTTTTTGTTAAACATTTTTTATTTTCATTTACCTGTTCATCTTGGTAGTACCACCCAGGTCCCACGACATGAACCCAGGCCCTTAGGATGTGTACGGATTGTACTCAGCTGGAGGCAGTGGATCTAACTGGTACTCCATCAGGGTGCTTCTGTATTATTTCTTACAACTGCTTGTAAATCTACAATTATCTCAATTAAGATTCCTACTTAAAAACAAGATTAATAGCAAGTATTTGCCAGCTTAGCCATTTCAAAATTACAATGCATTAATTTGGCCTTCCTTCTTTGAAATAGATCCAGTCCTTGCTTTATTCCTACACAATAGCTTATCATAACTAGCTTTCATTTTATATATTGTGAAAACTATTCATTAAAATTAAGCTCATGAGTGAAAGAAACCTTCAACAAAAGAGGACATAATATGAGTGTTCATTTGCATGAAGCTGTAGGAGAGGCAAATTAAAACTCTGATCCAAAAAGAAAACTAGAATCATGGTTGCTTGTTGAAACAATATGGCAGGTAGTGACTAGAAGGAGAAAGAAAGGACTAGCTGGGGAGTAAAGAAATGTTCAGTTCTTGATAGAAATCCAAGTTGCACAGTATTTGCATTTGTCAAAACTCAAAGGTACCAATAAGAATTATGCACTCTATATGTAGGTAAATTTTACATTTAAAAACTATACACAGAAGTGGAAAGTTAAGTTTAAATTATTGGCTTTTTATCTGTTAGCTTTATATTATTTCAACCAAAGATTCTCTATAATGTGATACCATGCCTTGGGTATATCCAGGGTCACTGAACTAAACGGTTATAAAAAAAAGTTTACAATTATCCCATCCCTTATACATACTTCTCAGGGAAAGGAAATTGCAATCAACAGAGTAACCATGAAGCAAATTCATATAAAAAAAGTATCATTAAATCAGACTAAATTAAAACAGATGCAATTAGGGTCCTCTGAAAGTAATTTTGGCTAATACTTTGTTTACATGCAATATAGATGTAGCAACTACTGACCTCAGGCACTTTCAGCTGCTTTTATATTAATTATTACATGTGCTTTTTATATTCCAGCTCAAAATATCCTTTATAGGTCTGAGTAGCTAATCGTCTCCTGCCAAGGTTACTTCAAATGAGTCTCAGATCCCATAGAAGGGGGAAAAAGCCTATGAAATCCACATATTATTATAAATATAACATTATTTGGCCTATACTAAGAGTTATGGTTTTGCTTTGTTTTACCATTTTTTTTCTATTTAAAACATTTATTTTGGTAAAAATTAATGTACAAGAGGAATGGTGGGCTGTTCTTAATTACAATTACACCCAATAGGGCCCAACCCTTTCATTTAATAGGCTTACACTGCAGAGACATGTCTCCTTAATTGGCCAGACAAGTCAAGACGCTGATGAAAGTTATGTCTTGACCCTAGCAATGATTCCTAGAGAAGATAACAATAATGTGAGAAAAGTCTATTTCCTACTGTTCACTGTGGTCTAAATTTTGCTTAGAGCCCAGTTTCCACCTGGTTCAATTGCTCTCAGATTGGTGGCATAGATTTCATTGTCCATTTGTAGCCATGAGCTCTGAGCACCAAAGATACAAACAAAAAAAAATATATTCTCAATTATTCAACAAAATGAAAGAACTGCTGCATTAGGCACTAGATCATACCTCAGCCACCAATGTTAGCTTGTTTCACAAGATTTGAAAATAACAAAATGGGACGCTTTTTTGTTTCCGTTCTGGAGAAAGAAGTGAGGCTACGCAGCAACAGGAAAAGAAAAGCTGGAGAAAATGAAAATCTGAGTTGTTCCTAGAAGAACAGTTTCTGGGTGAAGGTCAAAGAAGAGATAGGAGAGAAAATGATTTGTTGTGAGCAGGAGTGTTTGTCAGAAACACCCAGAAGACAAGCAGAGGCTTTTGGACTGATCATTAATAAGTTCAATACCGGTAATAAAATGCAAGCAGGTGCTAACAGAAAAATCAATGCACGCAGCACCTGAGCATTCACAACTTCCACCTGAAGGTCCAGTGTTTTTTCCCTGCTGTCTCCCTCACCTGAGGAACTAAACTTTCATCTTTTATTACCTTGACCACCAATTTGATGGCATTTCCACAGAAAGTTGCCAGACCCAGCAGGTTGCAAAAGAGTCAAAGTTTTACTATCTCTTGTTGTGAGAACCAGCCAAAACACTTGAGTTCATGCTGTACCCGGGTAGGGTAGGGAGCACCTATTTCACGATCATGCAAATGCATCGACCATCAGACACATGATGCTGTCCTTTCTCCCATCCACCCAAAAGTTCCTCTACTAAAAATGATTTCGTTAAAAAGGCATAAAAACTAGCCTAATGACAGGATTTTTTTCTATCTCCCCGGGAGAAATGGATGTAGAGGGTCTACACTCCTAGAGCTGACCACGGGTGCTATAAATGGTCACATCCTTTCACTTTTCAAGTACAGTTCTTCCCACACAATTTGCCTCTAGATGTTATTACCAATTTGACTCTACAGCCTCATTTCATTCCTTCTCCTGATATTAGCAGGCACTTCCATGCCATAAACCATCCGTTGTAAAATCTGGCACTCCTCATTACAAAACAATAAGACCAAATAATAGCTTTGATATTCATGGGAAATCCTGAAGCTTCTTGTTCTATCAATACTGCTCAAGAAACTATATCTTGAAGCAATTTGAACAATTCCTTTGAAATAAGGTTAATATATGGTAAGAGTTGGCATATCCAAATAACACAGTGTGAGAGTTAGCAACTAACAACTAGGATGAGACCAGTTCTCTCTCTCTGTCCCCCAGGCTTCCCTCCCTCTCTACGAACTCCTCTAAATGTCCTTGACTGCAATTAAGTTTTTGAAAAGCATATGTCTGCTCACAGTAGATATAAGAATGCATGGCGCTATGAATATTTATTTTTAAAAACTCAGCACTTTTTCAGTGCTGAAAATTATTCAGAAACCCCTTCCTCCTTAGAAGACAGAGCATTATTCAGCTCGGGGGCCAACAAATGCTTATATTTCAAGAAACCTAATCTCTTAATGACTGGTGTCAGGGAAGAGAGAAGGACTATAAAAGAGACATCTTAAAACAAGCTTCCTCTCAGGTACATGTGAGCCCAGAAATGCTAACAGGGAGTCATGATCTCTACCAACACCTACTATAATCTGTCAGCCCAGGGGTGCTCTGTCTAAAAGAGATGCACTGCCCCTTCCAAGACACACTCAAATTCCATACTCCCCATTCCTCCATCATACAAAGCACACTCATTATCTAAGGATAAAGCCAGATTTCTGGATGTTCCCAAAAGAGAAAGCAGCCTCCTATCTGTGGATGATGGGAGTAAGAAATGGAGAGCTGAGTAAATGGGGTCAGCTCACCAAAGATTTATGGGGAGGGTTCGGTTCTGAGCTAGACTATGAGCAACAGCCAATATAAATTACTGCCCAGAGAAGGAGGGGATAACATGTGCAAGCGACAAAGTGAAAGCATGCATTGTGTATGCCACATGGCAAATAGATCCACTTAGCTTTAGCAGGAGATTTTCAAGAACCATAGTAATGCCCAAGATAGAAAAAAAGTTGAGGCAAGGTTCAGAGAAGTTATTTGCGGACTCATCAATTCATTTGACAGGTATATGAGCATTAACTATTCACAAATCTGTATTCTAAAGTGCTTGAGAAAAATATATATACCGTTTCCTTCTTGAAGGGAAACCAGTCTCAATAAATAAAGTTGATCAAATAAAATTTCAAACATAAACTCTATGAGGTTGATCACTTTCAGAAAACCGAAGTAAAGCTTTTCAGTTCTTTAAGTTAGAAAATCTGATCTGAAAAAGAGAACAGAATTTGGACACACTGAGGAAATTCTCTCCTCTTAAATCCTTTCACTCCCTCAGCATTGGCAAGTTCTGGTAATTCACATGAGTTATGTGAATAGAAAGATCAAGATAAACTTGGTAAACATAATAATTCCCCCCCACTTCTCTTTTCTGTGTGCTTATGAAGAGTAACTTACCCTAGAAACTACATACGGCTCATCCCGGTGCTCAAAGTGAAGTTGTACTACTACGGACCTACCCTTCAGACTCAAGTGGGGACAGACTAAGCTTTGTTCTCTGCCATAGGCATTCTGGCCCATTCCAAGTCCACCAACACCCGGGTTCATGATGAAGTCTGGCCTGGAGAAATTTGAAGCATTAAAGGTTCAAGGGTCCCTCAGGGGGCTAGAAAGAATGGCCAGGAAAGGAGGCTAGGTTTTCTTGCCTTAGAAAAAAAAAAAGCACAAACTGTCATCTGGATTGCATTTTTTTTAATTGTTACAATGGATTCTTTTTTCTTCCAGAACTCCTTTCTGCTTTTCACAAGTAATAAAATCACATAGGTTGGGTATAAGAAAGAAGAGGGTGATTTAGAACTAAGGGAGTTAGTTTCCTGCCCACTGCTGCCTATGTTGTTAATGGCCGAAGACCTTAACACCCAACGCATGGAAGATGCTCTGGGCGCTCCTTGGCCCCACCCCACTCATTCAACAGGGTTGTTAATGGAGAAAGACAGGCTTAGGTTTGAAGAAGTGGGACTGCCTAATCTTCAGATATCTGGCAAATATTTTTCATGAATATTTATCCTTTAACCTCCACAGTGTCAGACTCTGGGCCACGGTTAAGTCAAAGAAGTTTAAGGGAAAAGACCACAAAGCACCAACAGCTCCTTCCACAAGAGAAGTCACTTAAGTCAGAGGGTAACATAAGGCATATGGTGGCAAGACCAAGCTGTTGATCAGGGAATAGTCTCTGTGGGTTTTCCTCCATTTTGGCCAACTCCGAGAGCCACAGGTCCAGTCAGGAGCGGGTTGCCTTCTGAGAGAATTTACCACAGCCCTGTGAGAGATTCCCTGTTTCACAAATGAGGCCTCCAAAGTAGAAAAGATAAGTAACTCACAGGGCCAAGACTGGAGCTTACGAAGCTGGATTTCAGAGTGTTCTTTTCTACTTCCTCTAGCAATCTGACTTTCTAGTGGGAGGTCTCAACGCTTTCATCAGTGTCTCTAAACTGCATTTCTACATAAGAATTACTAGTGATAACAAAGGGAGCTTCCTGTTTGGTGTCAATACTTCCTGTTCATTGTACACTTTCACTGCAGGTAAATAGTATTAAGCCACCCTGCCCAACAAAAATATACTACATCATGTTTATATGCCCACAAATGATCTACAGAATGAGGCAGAGCGACTACACAACGCACTCCCTAGATGAGCTTCAAAAGATGGTGACCTATGTAATTCATTCATTCTAACAACTCAGCATTTCTTAAATTCCCTTCCGGGTCTTCAGCACTGAAGCTTCTACCCAGAAAGTCTGAATTCAGTCTAAATCATTTTCCAATTACCTACTAAGGAAGAGTATTTGGGGAATAACTGATATGTCCACGCTTAACTAGTGATGGCCTCTGTTATAGAATATTAAAACTCCTCAAAAATGAAAGGCATTCCAAGTGGGCAATCGTCTCAGGCATTTATTGACATTCACCTTGAAAAGATATAGGGACAGGGTATATAGGAGAAGGTGATACCAAGAAGGATGAAGGATGAAGTAGCACAGGTTTAGGCAAAAAGTAGACAAAAGCACTTTCAACACTGTAGTACCACTTATAATTAGTGAAAGTGTGACACCCTGGAAACTTTTCCCCTTAACCTTTAGAAATCGGATAAACAGAATAGGGAGATTTTTCATCCTAAAATTCTAATGCCTAAAATGTGTGAGCGTTTAGGATTGAAAAAGAGAAAGGCACACCCTAGTGGCTTAGTGGTTAAGTCCACAGCCTCTAACTGGCACAATCAACAGACATCCCAAAGAAACAAGGTTCCCAACCCAGGGGCTGGGTGGAAAAATCAAGAGGAACAACTAAATATAACAAATGCTTCCTCCTCTCTTTCTACCTGCCTGTCTACTTGGCTTTATTCCTGCCTATAACGTTCCTTAAAAATAATAACTTAAAGTGGGAGGGGAGGGAAAATTTAAAGACATGAACAACATCAAACAAAAATAGACTTAGTCTATGAAATTCAAATTTGTGGTTATCACAAGGGAAGAGAAGGAAGATGAGCAAGTGGCTAAAGAGGCCATTTACAGGGTGATGGATGGAACTGGATTATTGGTGATAAATAAACTTAATGCATTATAGACAGATGTTGATTTACAGTGATGCACACCTTACCTAGATCATGTTAAGATGCAATGTTCTGTCAATACATTTTTTCCTTAAAGTTTTCATTCCATTTTCCTTAAGTGGTATCTAAAGAGGTCAAGTCCTGGGTTAAAATGCATCAATAATGGGAGAAAAAAAAAACCAAGTGGGTGGTACTACTTTCAAGTAAAAAATTCTTTCAAGTAAGAAATAGAAAGCAGGCAGTTTGAGAAACACCTATCCGTTTGGTGCCACGTGTCAAAAGTCCAGCTTAATCATTTCCGGCTGCAGGTGCTGGTGCCAATGCTTGTGTGTGGTTGCTCCAGGGAAAAGCGCTTTCTAGGGAGCACCTGCTTTTGGTAAGAAATATCTCAGCAGTTCATAGGTGATCCTAGTGTGCCACACTATATTTTAATAGCCATCTCTGAACAATTAAAATACCGTGCTGCAAATTAAAATTGCTCATGCCTAGTTGCAAATTTTATTGCCACAAATGGGGTCCCTAAGAAACACTATTAACTTTAATGGTGACTTGTTGATCCCTGATTATGAGTCATTCTCAATAAAGTACTCCAGGGATCATCTCCATGGCAGTGGGAAGGGAAAGCACAGCAACAACCAAAAGGATGGAGGATACAGTCCCACAAGGAAAAGACAGAAACAGTGCGAACGGGGAGTGAAGGTTTGGCCTCCTCAAGATGTTAGAAAGGACTTCCCAAGATCTGTCATGTTGGAGCTGAGGTCCAAGGAGACCCTGAAGGCACAAGAATGCTTGCCACTCCCCTAACTGCCTAGAGGGATGAAAATTGGGATATTATCCAGAATTAGGATTTTCAGTAGAAATAACCTTCCTATGGGACAAATCTATCTGTAGAGAGGAAAACATCTAATTACAGAATGTGTGGTCTTTATCATGAATCACTGTCTCTTCAGGTGAGACCCCTCTCTTTGCAGTTCCGGGCCCCTTTTCCATTCATATCTCTCTCTCTCTCTCTCACACACACACACACACACACACACACACACACACACACACGCGAGAGAGAGAGAGAGAGAGAGAGAGAGAGAGAGAGAGAGAGAGAGAGAGAGAATTTTGAGTTAATGCTTTAAAATTCTATAACAGAGGTCATCACTAGTTAAGCTTAGATATATCGATTATACTCAAAGTATTCTTCCCTCATTAGTGGTAGTTGAAAAATGTTTTAGACTGAATCCAAACTTTCTGGATAGAACCTGCAATATTGTAGACCTGAATATTGAAGGTCATATATGCATATATAATGTGCATATATTATATACACATATATATGTATACATACATATATTTTATATATATATCAATATGCCCCATTGACTTTACACTCTACATCCATTTAGATCCATTTACATATATATATGTCATTAAGTTTGTTCTTTTCTCCTACTAATTGGTCTGATATTAATTAGGTTGTTCAACCAGCCCAAGGAGAACTCTGAGGGGTAAGGGGAATTTCCTCTCTTCCCCAACATAAGGCAGAATATGTCCCTGAAGTCAAAGAAAAAGAATCAAGAAAGGTTTGAGGAGAAACTGAAGGCTGGAAATGATCTCTTTTCCTGAAGATCTGGGAGTAAATCACCCACCCCAGCCCTAAGGTGGCCACACACGGTGTGGATTAGACACAGACTGACAGCTTGCAAAAATGAAAAAACTTAAAATCTTGTGTGAAGTTTCACAATTTATAAACTCATCTGAACCCTATCAAGAAATACATACAGGTGAGCCCTGGTGGAGCAGCGGTTAGGTCAAGCACCTCTAAAGAAGCAAGCCATGTACCCCTGGGTTCAAGTCCCAGTTCTGGGAGGAAACAATCAATGTGAACATCTATATGAATATAAAATAAAGATGTTTCCTCCTTTTTTCTCTGTCTGCTGGCTACTAACCTTCATTCCTGCCTGCACCTTTCCTTAAAAAAAAAAAAAAAAAAGATAAGTTTACTTTCTAAAACATATCTCAGTATGCTTTGTTTAGCAGTTCTACTATACAAGCAAATACAAGTAGAAAAAAATTTAAGGTGAACAAAAGAAAGGAGTGAAAAAAAGGGGAAAAGGCGAGGGAGAATAGAAATTTTGCCCACCATGCCCTAAAACCTATACCATTTCTGAACACTAGCTAATTCATTGATGTCTCAAAATTTTGTTCTGAAAATATATATCCCCACATGTTAACTGGAGTCAGAAAGCAAGTTCAGATTGACAGACCGCAAAGGGGACGGGATATGGGAGACCAAGAATTCAGAGAAAATTAGCAGGAGATAAGAAAGAACCAAGCTTGCAGTTTATGAGAGGGAGACAAAAGAAACATATCTCAGGGACCATCCCCTGCCTTTCTGCTCAAGACCAGTCTGTGGCGAGCTTGTAGATCTCCTCCTTCAGGAGTGCCCCTGAACTGGGCCAGGTCGCAGGGCAGCTCCAGATGCCTTAAGGTCATTGCTGGACTTGGCACAAAACACTTTCACTCAGAGAAAACAGGCCTCTGAAGGAGAATGAAGCAATGATCAGGAAAGAAACACTTTGCAAACAGACTTCCAAGGAGAATTAGCTTCTTGAAATCCTCTGTGCAAAAGTTCACACTGTAAAACAGCTGCTGCTTAATGTCTCAGGGTTCCAATTAGCCCCAAACCTCCTGATCTGCACAGAATTCCTGGCCAGTGGTGTCCATGTGACTTTGCTCTTTCCTTCACTGTTCAATCCCATAAGCACTCTTGGTCAAAAACTGGGTCATAAACTTATCCACCGAGAAGCATTCACTGTCTTTTCCAATGGCGTGTTCTGCTCAGGAGGTTATGATAATAAAGGAAGAGCTACAAACATGCTTTCAAGTTCTGGCATGCACTCGCCAGTTGGAGACAGGCTTGTAGTTCCCTTATCTCCCTTTGGCTCCTTGAGACTCAAACCATTGAACTCTGACCTTTTTCTGGATGAATATAAATCATCTCTAGAATGATTATCACATTTTATTTAGCCTTTTCCTCCAGCTTTAACCTAAAAGTTTCATGCCAAAAAAAAAAAAAAAGTGCCCTTTTCAGAAAGTATTGAAGTGTTTTCTCTCTGCCAAAGTTTACAGCATAGTTCTATCCTGTCACAGAAGGAGAGGGTGGGGTAACAGCGAAGGAGCCAGGGAGGAGGAAGCCAGGGAGGAGGGAAGGAAGGAGGGAAGGAGGGAAGGAGGGAGGGAGGGAACAACCCTCCCTGGAGTGGGTAGCTATTTTCTCAATAAACTCCAGCAGAAAATCTCCCACTTGCCTACAATGCTTTTTCCACACCCCCAGCAAAGAGACAGGAGGAGGCCGCAAGAGAAGTCCACCCCGCAAGGGGAAGCAAGCTGGCTCACTGCTCTGAACTCGCACACAACCTTTCTAACTCACCCGGGGAGCATCAGGACACAAGCCAAAGGGTTTGTCTCAGCTTCCTTGGATGCTGATTCCCATTCTGATGTTGCCCAAGAGGCCTTAACCTCCTCCCCATCCATCCTCTCCCTCCTCTTAATCCATACCATCCTCCCACCCCAGCATGTCCTAGCTGGGAAACTCACAGGGCCTAGTTACAGAAGTAGCAGACTCAACAGTGGTTATTTTTTCCCCCATCTTCCAAGGAGCTGAACTCTCCACAGAAAGGCACAGCTGTTGTCAACAGTCCGCAATGCCTTACTATTAGAAAAGATGTTACATGTGACCGGGGCATGTCCTCCCAGCTCAGCAGCTGGGCCTCTGCTACCTCTTCCGAAGTGGAAAGGCAGGGAAGGAACCTGAGAAGTCAGGAAGGAGTAGTTGCAACCCCACCTACTCAGCTAAAAAGCTCCAATTTGTTAACCTAGAAAACCCTGGGGCATTGCAATCAAGAAGTAACTCCACCCAAGAAGTACCTCTGATGACTTTTTTCCCTTCTTGTGGGCAAACAAAGAAAAGGGAAAATAAGGACAAATGTGTTCAAAACAGAAATACTGCCTAACACTAACTTAGCTTGGGACCAGGACCAGATAGATTATAGACCCAACACCTCCAGGTCTGTCCAAGTGGAAAGAGAAGCTACAGGGTGCAAACGACCAGCTGTGTGAACTCTGCTGCCCAGAGACTCTGCCAGCCCCAGAGGATCAGCCTGACCCCAAACTGCACCTCAGTCCCCAGCTGACCTTTTTTTTTTTTTTTTTTTTTTTTTTTAATTCTTCAGGGTTTTTTAGGGTTTTGGTTTCTTGGTGGCTTTTCGTCCCCCTGTAAGCTGATTCTTTTTAATGTTATGGTAATCAGAGTGAAACTTTAAAACTTAAAACATTCTTGGTGTAAAATGGTTCAGCATTAGAGAAGACTGCACGTGCACATGCGTTTTCCTTTTATAAATCTTCCAAACCTTTTTCCAAAGGACTGAACTGTAACCAAAGAATGTGACTCGATAATGATGTCACAGTTGGGTTAACTGTTGGGAAAAAGTATAACTCAGGTTTAGGGAGCATTCACTGAAGACCAATGTCATGCCATGTTGTCCATCACTGATTTTAAAATGGCAATGCATTGGCATGTGATGGTGCTAATTGAAGTTATTCTATCTCTTTAAATGCAGGTTCGGAATAACCTAGCTCACATTCATTGCTTTGAAAGCCCATCTGAATTCTAGGCCTTGAAAAAAAAAACTGGATTCCTTTGAAAGGCATTAGAGAAAAAAGAGTTGGATTGCTTTGAAAGACATAAAATACCAAAATAAGATTTTTATAGCCTTAACCTAGTAAAAATATATAATTAACAACAGTCGGCACAAAAATTATATTTGTAAAAGACATCTACTCTTAAATAGATGTCACATCACTGGGGTTTTTTTAGCTCCTATACCCTCCTCCCTCTCCCAAATTTTTCTTCAAATTAAAAGAAAATAAGGTACCTTCCAATTAAGACAATTTCTAATTCCAAATTAGTGGCATCCCAACTGCAAACCTGATTTCCTTTCTTCTGACTCCTCCTGCTCCGTCTGCATCATGGCACAGGAAAGTGAAACAGTGGAAGCATCCATTTGTTACAGATTTTCACTTCCAATCTAAAGCCTCAGTAATGGGTTTGACTAGCTTAGTGAGGGCTTGTCAGTCAAACAGAATATCCCAGGAAGAAAAGCAATTAATGTTTTCAGTTTTGACCACAGTGTTGAAGACAGGACATCTCCACAAAACTTAAGGATCCCTCTCTCTGCCTTTGACTCAATGTTTACCTCACCTCCACTCACTGCCTGTAAGGAATGATTTACAACCAAGTAAGAATATGTATGAACCTAATTTGAACTCTACTGTTTTTCTGAAAAGAAACTAAAGTCTAAAACTCATAGGAGCCCCCAGCACTATCAGGAGACAAACGCCCAAAAGGAAAAACACAGATTTCCAAAAGAGATACGTCCTGGGTACTACAGCATCTTCCCATGGAGTGAGAATTGCATGGCCTGTCTGCATCAAGCACCAGTGGATTGCTACTTGGAACGTTCAACATTGCTTATTCATAGGACTTGATTCATAAATAAAGATGAGTCATACTTCCGATTCATCTTTTCTAAAATTATTGACTTGGCTCTAACAGCCTTAGGCAGCGAATCAAAAACCTCCATTTATAGTCAATATTCTTGAGAGTTTAAAATAGTAATTCACTCTGCCTATCTGGTCACAAAACCGTTTACAGTACCTGTAATATCTATAAATCCAAATTGCAACAACCAAACAATCAATTGAGAATATCACATATTCGCCCAACATGCAGAGACCCTCTTAAACACTGGTATTGAATGAGGAAGAACCTAATGGAAGAATTTATATCCTAAGTCCAGAAAAGACATGAGTTCATCCTATAAACAATATACCATTCAAAAGACATTAGGAGAGAAAGGGGAGATGAAACTCTCGTTTCAGACATGCTAAATAGGATTACTAAAAGAATACGGGACCTCTGCTCCTGGGCTCAGCATTACCTAAAAAGAAGTAGCAGATTTAAGAGTACTTTCATGTTTGTACTTTGTCTATAGATTTATCTTCTATCACCTTGACTTCTTGCAAGAATGAACTTGCAAATAGGTCAACTCTGAAGGCCCAGCTTATCAGCATCTCTGGGCCTGTCCAGTCAGGGAAAGACGTGGTTCTTTCAAGACAGGGCTAACTATCTCAAGAGTAAACTTCAGAAGACAGGAGATCAAACACAGTGAGAGAATATAGAAGAGGCAGAAATGAACACTGGTTCATGAGATGCCATATTAACTCAAGTCGTCAGAATCTCAGGCACAATTTTCACGTTCCTTTGAAAAGACTGGTATCTCAAGCCTCAGAATGTTGCCACTTTGCATGGGATCCAGGCCTCCCCCACAGCACCCCAACTTTTCCACTTGATCAGAATGTGCCCTGAGTTGTCCCCATTAAAATAAGGAAAACAAAATATTATGAGTCATTATCTTTCACATTGTTTAAAAAAAATAAATAAGAAGAGACAATCTTATAGTCAATAAAAATGCTGACATGATAAGTGCCATGACTGGAACATGACAAATTTTAAGTCTCTTACAATGTGATTATAGTGACGAGTGTGAGAAGGGATTATTCTTAACTGAAATAAAAAATTAAGGAGCAAAACTCTAGGTAAGGCAAAATACAAACCAAGTTGGCAGATTCCCTACCTGAAGAGTTCTCATCAATCATTCTCGCTGTCCTGTGATAATGCTTCAGAAAACCCACCAGTGAAATGAGGTTGTTGCCAATTCCTATGCATTTAAAAGATGACAGATATGTCACACTATGCAAAATATGGCCTCATGTGATCAGAAAGGCATTTAATAATTTGCAGGACAATGTTAGCAAATTCTTTGGAATTCAGTGCCTCTAAAACAGACACTTTTGGATGCTTCTGAAATATTCTATATACACTCAACCCATTTTGTTTCTTCTGCTGTTTCTGTTTGTGTAAAGACTTGGAATCTGCTGAAGACAAGTGGATAACATACGTCATGTTTAGACATAAAGCTCAAGGGAAAAATGATATATACAATTGAGGGGGGAAAATTCACAAGGGGTTTTCCAGGACTTCTCTAGAAAGATGGTCACTGTCTTAAACCAAATCCAAAGCTTGTGCTTATGGAACTTTAATTAATTACAGCCTTAATCAAAAGGACAAGGAAGATTCACACACACACACACACACACACACACACACACCACAACTTTCAATTTTCACAGGAAAAGAATGATTTCCAAATCATAACTTTTGAGAGCTTGTGAGTAGGAATGACTTATTCATAGCAAATGTGAAACACATGCTTTTCTCAGAGGGTTTTTGTCCAACCTGCACAGCATTTCTCTTATATGAAAGGGACAAACTATTAAGATTTACACACAATACCTTAGAATGCACCATACATTTGTTTCTCAAGTCTGTGTGCTGAGGCTTTAAATAATGATTCGCAGAGCAAAAAGGGAAAACATTGTACTTCTTTCTCTAGAGACAAGCAGAACAGTTGTATCCCACACAGCAGGAAATGCAATTAGATAGACAGCAGCCCATAGGCTGTCTGTCTGGTCATCACATTTCCAAATGGGAAGGCTGAAATCACAGCCAAATGAAAAGGCCAGGGGCCTCTTTGGGAAATAAGGGGACCCATCCACCCAAGTAGGGTTTAATGCCCTGTTGTCATTTTGTGCGGGTGCTTGCTATTTACCCCAGTTTATTTTTATTTTTTATTTTTTAGGAAAGGTGCAGGCAGGAATGAAGGCAGGAAGAGAGGAGGAAGAAGCACTTGATTTCACTTAGTGGTCATCCTGGTTGCCCACCAGCCCCCATCCTGGGTTTTGAAGGTGGACCTTGGGATGTGTGTGGACTGCACCCAGAGGTGTGCTAAACCAGTAGGCCACTAGAACTCACCTATTCCAGCTGACTCTGAACCCCAGTTGTCAAGTAGAACCATATGGAAGCCTAAAAATAAACCCTAGATGTGCCCTTGTGGCTCAGGAAGCTGAGACACTGGTGTGTGGACCACATTCAGGCTGGAGATGTGGGTATGAGACCTGGGGATGGGATGAAAAACCAACATGAATAGCTAAACGCAGATGTGTCTTCCTCCTTTCCCTTCCCTCCTCTCAAAAGTAAAATATAAATACCCTTCAGAAATGCATCTAGAGTTGAGAACCACTGTTCTATTCCCGATCTGAATTCAAACTCCATCAGGTATTAAACTATCATTTAGAATGCTGGTGAGCAATGCCAAGTAAACTCTCCCTTATTAGCGCCTTTTTTTTTTTTTTTTTTTGAGAAGTCCAAGAGGCTCTCAAGAGAACATGAGTGCCCTGTATGCTCTAGGCTGCTGTGTGCAGAGCACCCTAAATTCAGAAGGCATCACCCAACATATGGGGATCCAGGCTCTTCATTCAACCCCCACCCTACTGCCTAATGTAAGTCACAGACTTGTCTTGAGGGAAGGTGTGGGATAGAATTTCTCAGGATGTTCTATCCAATTTCCTGGCAATTTGCAACACAGGAGAGCTCTCTGCAGTCTGTCACCGTGACACAAATACTTCTCACAGATACTCCAACCTTCAGTCTCATCCTAAACAAAAACATCCCGCTAAGCAGAGCTGAGCACAGTCCCTGAGCAATTCTAGGGATGTGACTACACTGGCAATGCCTGCTGGTTGCAGTCAATTATCTTTTGTTATAAAAACTGTATCTAATAAGTTGCTCATACCCACACACCCACATCACAGCTACCTCCTGTCTCATGTGGACCAAGTCTGTCTCAGGTAATGAATACACCAGGGAGATATATGTGTCTATGTGTGTGTGTATGCATTTACTGTATTTGAGTGTATTTGTGTGTGTGTGTGTGTGTGTGTGTGTGTGTGTGTGTGTGTGTGTGTGTGTGCATGGTTACCAGAACCTTAGTAGGGGGCTAAACTTCAAAATCTTGTATTTGTGTTTGCCCTGGAGCAGCTGGCTGTGAATCCCCACCAAGCACATAACCTGTCTAAACCAGCTTCTCCCAAGATGGCCAATGGAAAAAGTACCAGCCTGCCCATGCTCCCTGCCAGTCCCCTCTCCGGCTCCCTGGCTCTATAAAAGACCTGGCAAAAAGGTGCTTTGGAATGTTAATTCCCCCTTCTCCTTAAAGTTCTTGTTCTGCTCAGTGGAAACTGGTCCTCATTATTGACTATTGATCACCAGCTTCGGTACCAGTCCTAATCTATAACTCAAAGTCTTCATTTCTGGAAAGTCTATTCACTTATAGACCCAAATCAAGAACTTTAGGGGGGAAATGACAGTCTTAGATTTGAAAATAGCCACTTTAATGATAAATTACTTTGAAATCTAAAAAATTAAGTCACTCTGAAGCTATGTTAATTCCATCAGTAGTGCCCTGTTTTGTATGTTAATATTTATTTATAATTTGATAATAGAAGTAGAAAGTCCATAAAATGAAAACTCACATATACTCTCATGCATTACATAACAAGAAACATTGTCAGGCGATTTCATCCTTGTACAAACATCACAGGTATAATCACAAAAACTTAGATAATATAGCCTACCACACATATAAGATATCTGGTATACCCATGGGACCGCCATTGGGATCCATTGTTGACCAAAATGTCCTGAAGAACTAGAAGACCATAATAGCTGTCGTTTATGGATGGTTTAAGTGGACTAGGCACTGTGCTAAATGCTTTGCATGTTTTATTCCATTTAATTCCCACAACCTGCTGGAGGGACTACCAGGGTCTTCATCTGAGAGAAGAGCACATGAAGTTTCAATAAATAAAATAACACATTCTTGGTCAACAAAGCTAGAGAAGAGCTGAGCTGGGATTTGGGCAGAAGTCTGACTCCAAAACCCTTAACCATTTCTAAATATATTAAAGTATGTATCTCTTTATAAAATTAATTTTATTAAAGGAATATTGTATTATGTTATTAAGTTAAAGTGCGCATCACTGCAAATCAGTATCTGTGTGCAGTGCATTCGTTCACCACCACCATACGATCCATCCTCTCTACCCAGTTTGCCCACTCCCCCTTCTCTTCCTGCAACTACTAATTTACTTCCTTGACTAAGTCTATTTTTGTTTATTTCATTTGTTTGCTTGGTTTTTATAAGTGAGTAATACACTGAAATACCACTCCAACTACCATTTTAGAAAGGGGGCAGGGATGACTGGGAATCTGAATTTTTATTTTACTTTTAACCTAAGAAATTGATCATGGAGTAGTGGTGAGGGAGGTTTGGTATCTTGTCTCAGGTATATCCTGATCAGAGACTTATTCCTGAACCCCTGAGCACCTATGTCCAGGTCTGTAAAGTGAGAAAGGCAATGCCAACCTCAGTTGCTGGGTAGACTCATGAAATGGAACGATTGACTCACCAACAGCTTTCTTTCCTCACTCGGCCTCAGTTTCCTACTATGTCAGCTAAGGATAACTGACTTCATCACACCACTAGACCAGAGAAGGGAAGTTTACAAAAATCTAAAAGCTTTGAAAAATGAAAATGACACTTTTAAGGAAGCTGTGTTTCTGATCATTAGTACTTTTAAGTTCACTGAGTCCTGAATGAAATGATAAATGACCATTTAGTTCACATGAAGGAGTTTCTGGTTAAAGAAATCTGACCTTTTTTATTTTGTAAATCATATTATCCTGACTCATCTGTTTTTCAACTCTGAATTTTCTATTTGGTTTGGCTTTGTTCTGACTTTGACTCTTGAGTTTCAACAAGTCATTATTAAGTAACCGTTAAGTGCTCAGACTTATTGGGGAAAAATATTTGAAAATAGGGTACTTACTCTTGGAGAAGGTATAATACATGATTGGGTTCTCTTAAAGTAAGCGGACATAAAATATGTGAATTAATTAGCAGTTGCCAGTGGATGGGGGGTGATTAAGAGGAGGAGAGCAGAAAAGGTGTGACTGGTAAAAATTAGCCAAAAGAAATTCCTTTGTGGTGAGGGAACGGTTCTCTACCCGGGTTTCAACAAGGATGCTAGAATTTCATAGACATATATTACCACACACCACCACCCCCCGAAAAAAAAAAAAAAAAAAGCATATAAAAGCTAGTAAAATCCAAAAAGATTTCTAACCATTAATAATGCTGTACCAACGTTAGCTTCCTGGATTTGACAGTCTACTATGGTTATATAAGATGCTATCATTGGAGAAAGCTGGGGGCAGAGCTCATAGAAACTATATTTTGTTCTACAATTTCTTGTGAGTCAGTATATAACAAAACTAAAGCAGCTAAAAGTAGTATGCTCCCTATAAACTGACATGAAAAGATGTAAGGTGTATATTAGGTGGAAAAAATGAAGGTGTCACAAAATGTGTGTCATATACTCTAGCTCTTGTGTGCAGGCGGAAGGTACAGGCTCGATACTCCTATATCCTTGTAGACCACAAGGGGACTAGGAAAGACACAGAAGAGAACAGTGGTTTCCTATAGGGGCTGCACAGGAGGTATTCAAAATCAAAAGACAAAACGATAGTAAAATAATAACATATTAGAATATCAATAGAGAAACTTCTATCAGGTCTGTACTGAACAATTTCCACACATTATTTTTAGTCCCCAACACAAATCAAAGTGATAATTTTTTAAAAAAATTGGGTAAAACCAAGACTCAAGGATTGTTTTCAAAACGATCAAAGGCCATGGTCTTTACATTGCAATCAGCTCCCTGTTTAAAGGATTGCTGAACTTATTCCTTGACCCGAAACCTCTGACCACCCCTCCAACCCGCTCCCACTTTGCCTGCCTGGAAAACTATTCGACCTTCAAAACCAAGCACTGCCCAGTTATGTTTTATCCAAACCTCAACAGAATGAGTTCTCCTCTGTCTGACTTTCACATCTTATGCTAGATTAAGCATTCCTTAAAAGTAACAATTACTTCTTAACTGTCTAAATTTCCCAGCTAGCAAATGCCTGACAACTATATATTGGTCAACAGAAGTTCCTTCAGCTATAATGAATTCTTTAAACCTTTCCATGAACAGTAAGAATGAAGGCCTCTCAGTAAAAAGAAATCATTCGTTGCTAACAGATGTAAATAGTGGTACTTACTTACAAATATTCAAACAGAAGTAGCTACAAGGGCTTCAGAAACCCCCAATATCTTAAGAGGGATCACCATTATAAATGGACATGAAGCAGACATTCCCTTAATATCAACTCCTTAATATCAAATGGCTGAGTGAGCTTGATTCCTAATCCTTCTAATAAATTTGTGATATACACATGCATAGAGAAATAATGCCTTTTTAAAAGGTGTATTAGATTCTTTTTAAAATTTCCTAAACCTGGTGGGTTTTGGGGGGTTGTTTTTTCTTTTGTTTTCTTTTATTTGCATTTCCTTTTCTATGAAATATATTTACCTTTAAAGGTAAAATGAAGGGTAGTGTGTTTGAAGGAAACTTTAGACCTTCAGTGCTGAACTTCTGAACTCCTTCATGATCATTTACTATGGTAGGAGTTTCTAGAGACACAGAGAAATTTTGACTTTAAGATCTCTGATATTCTCTCCAAAGACTACTCCGCCTCCAGAGAACACAGAGCACCAGGCTACTAAGGTAGATCAATAGTAAAGCAGCAGGTCAGTAAGGCATAGTGGTCAAAAATACAGAGGTTCAAGGCCTGGCTCTGCCAATTTCGAAATGCATCCTCGGTCAAGTTAACATCTGTGTCTCATTTCGCTCATTTGTAAAATGAGGTTATGCTGGTATCAAGCACATTGAGATGTTGGCAAGATGCACTCAATTACGACATATAAATAGCTCAGAACAGTACCTATTAGATGCCAAGCAGTGAACAGGGTGCAAGCTCAATGAAGAGTACTAACTACAAGAAGAAGCTGGACTCTGTCGAGTTAAGCTGACAGTATCTGAAAGACATGTAATCTCAAGGTTATTCTAAAAGGTAAAGCAAAGATTTTTAACACCTTGAGAAAACACCAAGGATAGGATGTCCGTCTGCAGGTGGTATATTTTACCAGTATTGAGCTCTCACTCCGCTTTCAAAGAGAAGCTCAGCACTAGAGAAAGACACACGCTGCAAACCTCAGACAACAGACAACTCTGCTTTGAGGATCGCAGGATGTTAATTTTGTCACTCCTTTATCCAGTTTAATTTTGTCAGATGTTATTCCTTTTAACTTTAAGATTCCAAAACATGGATCTTCATAATAAATCAGATTTAAAAATAAAAATGAATCATTTGCCAGTGAAACTGAATCATGATACCTAGTCAGGTCTAGTCTAAAAGGGTTTTCATTGCCACCTGTCTCCATATGCTCTGGGGGAATCACATAACCCATCTCCAACATACTAATTCCAATTATACTACATTGAAGACTTTCTTTGTTATAAACAATACTTTAGGTCACCACATCAGTATAAAATCCGCATCAACATATATTAAATAATCATAAAGAACCATCGCCCCAGGGGAAGCAAATCGAAAATGTTGAGGGACTCAGATATTTTCTACACTCATGATTTTAGCATCATTACTCACAAAAGCCAAAAGAAGGTAGAATCACTGATCCCATTGACAGATGAACGAACAAAGCATGGCATATGCATACAATTAAATATTATCCTGTCTGAAAATGGAAAATTCTAACACATGCTAAAACATGGATGAACTTTGAGGGCACTATGCTAAGTGAAGAAGCTAATCACAAAGACATACTGGATGATTCCACTTACAAAAGGTATCTGGATTAGCCAAATCCATAGAAACAGAAAGAAAAGTGATTGCCAAAGCTTGGGGGAAGAGGAGCATACGGAGTTGGTGTTAACTGGTACAGAGTTTCAGTTTAAGATGAAAAAGTTCTTCAGGTGGAGAGTGGTGATGAAAGTGTCATCATATGAGAGTACTTAATACCAATGAAGTACATATTTAACATGGCTAAAATGGTAAAATTATTATATTTTACCACAATAAAAATTATTATTGAGCTCTAGTCAAAGATACATGAGAAAAGGAAAAGCAGGTAGTTCTCAAAAAACTTGGAATCAAGAAAATCTAGATCATTTTAAACTAAGACCCTAAATACTATCAACACCTCCCCAAAATTTAAAAAATTCAAATTCTACTGGCCTCAAAGACACAAAGTTCTGTGTGATCATTTTGTTGTCTTCCGCAGAGCAGTAATAGCAAAAATTCCAGAACCCAAAACCACAATCTCACAATGGAACTGCAGTCATTCATAATCCTTACTGTCGAAGTAAAGGCTAATAAATTTCAGTTAGGTTAATCTGATTAAGATCTAATATTGCTATCCTTTTTAAGTGAAAATTCACTTAATTAGATCATAGGAATGAAGAGGCACTCTGGTTCTGCCACTGGAGTATCTGTTTCCATTTCTCGAGTCTTAGGGACATGAAGTGAATATGGATAGCCACCTGCTTCTAGAACTTCTTCTGGTCTCTCTTTACCCTTCCCTGCAGCCTTACTTAAATTTTGAGAATTGCCCATTTTGCTACCAAAGTCCTGGCAAAAGCAGAGTAGCTCTTGGGAAGCAAGAAAAACAGGTGAAATATTTTCCACTGCTATCACATCCCTCAGCTACCTGCAGTGACAAAGACTTCCAACAACAGGGCTCTTCTGAAATGAGTCCTCAAAAGTCAGTCTGCTACCCGATCTGACCATTTATTTCTTTTGAGAGAAACTTTTAATAAAAATGGACACGTTATCTTTGTGCCTGCTAAATAGTAATATGTTATAAATCTGATCTCAGTACTAAAGAATAATAGAAAATGAGTGAATGATTCTATGGGCAAAATGATAAGACAGGACCATGGGCAGTCCTGAACTGGCTTGGGGAAAGCAAATATTTATTATGGCAGGTTACAAATATTTTTGCAAAAAATAAATAAGTAAGTGGAAATAGAAGGCAGTATGATCTATTACTCTTAAAGTTGGGGAGTGCTAGGAAGCAGTATGATTAAAATCAGCTCACGGGCAGTCTCTAGCATATCTTTAATTCAGTTCATGTGTCTGCATGAAATATAACCACGACTTGGAAGTCAACCTCTCCCTTAGCATTTGTGCACTCATCTGCTTTAGTATGAACTGGAAGGTTAAACATAAAATGTCTCAATAAATTGGGATCATTTTTCTGATTCTTCAAAGGTAAGTTTTGTTTGTTTGTTTTCCATTCTTGTTATAGGTTTTACTGGAATTAAAAACAAATGACATGAATGTTAAGTATTGTGGGAGCAAGTTTGTAAGTCAACAGAAAATAGAAGTTTTCTAATCACAAATCATACTGTAATCACATGAAAAATAACTCAATTTCTTAGTAAGAAACATTTCAAAAAGCTCTAAGAATCAGAATCCTCCCAGGCAACCTCTTGTCAATAACCTGCTGTGTAATGTAGAGTTCACAAAATGGTGGAGAAAAGAGTTTTTTTTGTCCTAAAAGACATATTAAGTACTTGACGAGGACCAATCACATTTTAAATGTCTGCCGTCTATTAAGAATTCCTGAATTGATTATATTTTCTCCCATTTTGGAAAACAAAACTGGTTGTGGTTTTGTTTTTTTTTTTCTGCCACATCTGCATCAGCAAAGAGGAGAGGGCATGAGATAAATTACTGGCGTCGAGAAAAGCTTACCTCCTCCCCATATTTTTTATTGAAAAAATCAAATATGTTTCCCAGTAAGATTTTTTCTTAATCTGTTTCTACTCAAGGCTTGAGCTCTATTTATTTTTAAATGAAGCACACAAAACCTCCCAAGTGCAACTCAGATTTACATCTGGCTAATCCTCCAAATGTGACCCACCAAGTTCATGCTGTTTATTTCTAATGAGTTCTATGATTTGTGGACAACACGTGTGAGGGATAGCAAATTAACTACTGCTAGTCAGCGGCAAGCTAGCAAAAGCTGTCTTGGGAAGGTGGTAGGAGCAAATCCTGCAAGTCAATTTCCAATCACACTTGCCAGAAACTTCGCCGGCGGGAGGGGGGAGTGTGGAGTGGGGGGAAGGTGATAAATCCTGCCAAGAAAATCAGTGGTAGAACTAGTTTCCCGTTCTTTTTTCCATGGACTATTTCAACACTTAACCAACAAATACAGCTCAATCTTTCCTTTCCATTGCTTCGGGGACGGCAAGGAAGGCTCTGGTTCCATTGCCTGTCTTAGAATTACTAAAATGCTTCACACTGCAAAACATATTATCAGTCTCTCCAAATTCCTCTTCCTGGAGCTCTAACCACTTAAATAAGAACTACTGCAGTGAGGCATTTGTGTGAGCTCTAGAAACACATTCTCCCCCAAGTCACTTACAGGAGGGGAGGCAGCCCTAGTCCAATCTCCTGACCAAAACAAACTGGCTAGAAACTGTGCAACAGGTCAACACCTGTGGAAATTAAAACAACAAACAGAAAAACCCAGAGATAGGAAAATAAAAATAAAATTACAAAAAAACTACTCCCCCAAGTCAGGTCACTAATTGCTAAAGAGCTAGATTTTGAAAAGCATTTACTCATTTGAAGAATAAGACCTTGAGAGAGTATACTCTCCCAGGATATTTTCATGGTATTTCTTATCTGAATTCCAAACCAAATAAGTCTCTCCTAGGGGGTTCAGAAACAGAACTACAGTTAGACTCAGCTGGAGGCAGGCCCTTATGGTTGCAAAGCTGAGATGCTGCTGGGGTAAACCCCAAGCACCCAGGTTCAAGACTCAGGGCCAGGGTGAAAAGCCAAGAATGAAAACTAAATAAATGAAGATGCTTCCTCCGCCCTTCCTCCGCCCTTCCTCCGCCCTTCCTCCGCCCCTTCCTCCTCCCTTCTTCCTCCCTTCCTCCTCCCTTCTTCCTCCCTTCCTCCTCCCTTCTTCCTCCCTTCTTTCCTTTAAAAACCACCAAAATTAGAATCAGCGGGATAGTATTTAAGTCACGCAGAGGATGCTGGGACCTACCCCTTTCACCTTCCCGTGACCCCAACTCAATTGAAACTGGAGTCTCTTGGTTGAGGCCAGGTAACCGGTGTCTTCTAAAAGTCTCCCGGGTCATTGAATCCACTGTGCAGCCTGTATCAAAAGCTACAGTTTGGGGAGTCTAGTGTTTTAAAAAACTGATGGATCATACACACTATCAGAAGTTAAATCTCTACTTTCACTCAATCTATGCTGTCCCAGAAAGTCTTGGAATTGTTTCCAGCCCCTGCTACCACGCACATTTCTCAGCTGGGGGGTAGGCTGAGTTTGAGGCTCTCCTCAGCTAGAGATGGAAGCATGCTTGGTACAGGTCCCAGAGGGCAAAGAAAGACTTGATTTCATCTGGGTGATTAAAATCCAAAATTCCACTGTTTTTCTTGACTCACACAACACTTCTGACACCAAATGTGTGGAGTTTTTCCACCTAGCAATTCTCCAACTGAAGCAGACAGGAATGGGTGTTCAACTCTGAGTCTCAAACTCAACTCTTACACTAACTGCCCAATCAACACAGACCCTACTGACTGAGGACTCTGTCCCACAAGACCGTTCCCTAGTTCAGATGCCAGTACCAGGTCCAGCTTGTCACCTGTGCCTCTGACCACACAGGCATAAAACAAGCGTTTCCTGCAACTTTTTCCCTAGGTTTGATCCTTTACTAAGACACATCACAGAACTCAGGATCACAGTTTACTTAAGTTGCCCAGTTTTTGTTTTTGTTTTTTAAATAAAGGAGACAATTCAAGATAGCTAGGTGGAAAACATACATAGAGCAAGGTACTCAGCGCATCCAAGCATGCAAACCTCCTGACACCACCAAGAGTTCACACTCCAAACAGATAACAGAGGGCTTATCGAAAGGCTTCATGATATGGGCATAACTGATTCATCATTGGCCACAGGTAAAGCGCACACCCTCCAACACCGCCAGCTGCCCCCCACCCCCACCCCCACCCCCTACCCCACCCCACCCCCGTCGCGCCGTGAGGAGCAGGGGCTAAAAGTGCCAATCTTTTCTAGCCACAAGGTTGGTTCTCCTAGCATCCAGCACCCTAATTTAAGGCTTCTCAAAAGTCAACTCATTCATGTGAACGAAGGTATAGTTCAAAGGGGCTTGTTTTGAATAACAAAAGATGGCCCTTTTTACCTACATTTCTCCAGCGCTATCTCCAGATCTGGAGACAAAGACCAAACATTAGAACCATAGATGTTTCTATTGCCCTTCCCACTTAGAAAATTACAAGGGTTTTAAGAGTTCTGCCAGGAACCAAAGAGAAGAGCAAAATGTATATTTCTTATCATATCATACCGGACCAGGTATAAGTGCACCATCTAAGTATTTTGAGTGTCTCGAGATGTGCTGCTGTGTTAAAGCACAAAGATAAAACAGGGTGTGTAAAGAGGCTAACATTTTGGCTTTTCCTTAGACTGGTGGTTCTATTAGAATAATTAGAATCACCTGGTGGCTTCTTAGAACACCCTACTCACTCTCAGCATCTGATTGAATCATCTGGTGTAGGGGACACACACCTGTAGTGCTAACCATTTCCCAGGTGAAGCTAAGGCTGCTGACCTCAGGATGGCACTTTGAGAACCACTGCTTTACACTTAAACTTCTGACAACTCCAAACATTCAAGATACCAACTAGAAATTTTTTTTAAAAAGGTGTAGATGGAAGGAAGGCAGAGGTAGGCAAGCAGGTAGAAAAAGAGAGGAGAAATACTTTATTTTTCATTTAGCTGTTCATACTGGTTGGTCCCCCTGGGCCGGGACTTGAACTGAGGGGTAGGTGTCCTGCATCCTTCGGAGACGACTGACCCAACTGCTACTCCACCAGGGCAAGCCAGAAATTTTTAAAAACCTTTCCCCAGTTTCATTTAGATATAATTTACAGAGCACTGTAGGAGTTTAAGGCATACGGCATAATGGTTTGATTTTTATATATCGTGAAAAATTACCACAGTAGATTTAGTTAATATCCAACCTCTCAGCACATGCCACATACATCCCAAGGTCCCAGGTTCCCATCCTGATTCCGGCAGGGAAACAACCAAGATGAACAATAAATACAATAAATGGAATGTTTCTTCCTCCAGTCCTTTCCTTCCTTCCTATCTCTGCTCACCTTCATTCCTGCCTGCACCTTTCCTTTTAAATGAAAAAAAAATCCATCATCTCAAATAGATACCAAAGAAAGAAACAAAGAGAAAAAACATGGTGTTTCCTTGTGATGAGACCTCATTGTATTTACTCTCCTAAACAACTTTCAAATTATTTGTTAACTACTGTTTTAGGTCTGAAAAGAGTATTATACTTATGTTTCTAAAAATGGAGTTATCTTTTTTTGCTTGCTTTTAGATAGGAAGAAAAAAGGGAAGGATGAGGAGAAAGGAGCATTTTTTATTTGTTTCATTTTGGCCCCAGGACTCAAGCCTGGGTTCTTGGTCTTTACATGGTCCACATCCCAGCTGTCTCAGCCACCTGAGTCACAAGGGTGGGGCCCAATAGTTCTTATCTTTAATAAGTAGTACTGGAAAAAATTAAGCACTATAAATAAATTGATATCTGAAATGCACCCAGCCTCTCTCCTCACGGACAGTCCTCATCCTGAAGGCAGGGTTTACCATTCGCATACAGGTTTTATATGATTACGACACGGATGTCTGAAGACATAAATATAAAAACAAAAGTGTGATAGAACAGCAGAGATAAGACAGCCGAACAAGTGCGAGCCTGCTCACTGTGGCAGCACACATTACAATGGGAACGATACAGAGACGACAAGCATGGCTCTGCGCAAGGATGACATGCAAATTCATCCCCTTCCACAGTTTTTCATTGTAGTACGTAAACAGAACAAATGGATGTGCTAAATAAATCAAAAAGAGACTTTCAGTCTATCGGGCCAAATGAGGGGTTATCAGAAGGGAAGGGGGAAGGTGCCTGGGTAAAATGGGTGAAAGAGGTGAAGCGCACGTTGAGGGCAGAAGGCACTGCTGGTGCTGGACTCCATATCATGCACAGATGCTGGTCACACTGCTATGGGTCTGAAACCTATGCTACAAACCAGTGCTACTTCAACCTGAAAAATGTCTTAAAGACCAACACAAAATGAAAGCCTAAGGAGAAGAACCGAGGGAGGAGTGGCAGTGAAGAGCTTGGGGCCGGCCAGGAAAGAGGGAGCCACAGATTGCAGCCACGCAGGGAATCAGCCACACCCAGGGAGTCTCTTACCTGAGCATTCTAGGCGTTAGGGCTTCTGTGGTCACCTGAGAGTACTAGGAGAGAAAGGGAAACAGAGTCAAAAGTGGTTAAGAGTAAACTGACGCACGCAGCAGGGTCAGGTTTCAATACACATTTCTGTTTACCTGGAAGGTTCCTACAGGAAAATCTGGAATACTGATTGTGCACGAAACCATTCCCTTAAGATTGGCCTTGGACTGGACGACTCCGGAGCCACACCAGGAACATACCACCCAGCGTAAGCTGTCGTCCTACCCATGGAAAACTGGAAGCATCCAGCAAAGCCTGGCCTTACCACCACCTCTTCAACGCCTATTCTAAGGCACTGAAAAGCAAGTCACCTTCCCCTTCCTGGCCTAGATGTCATTATCTGGAAAATGAAGAGTTTTAGGTGTTCTTCATGGTGAGTGCAGAAGTGAATGGTACATTACTACACTTGCAAAAACATAAATGCTGGTGTGCTCTGGTGGAGTAGCAGTTAGGTCAATCATCTCCAAAGGAGCACAAGTTCACACACAAACCCTGCGTTCCAGTTCCTGGTGGGGTGGAGGGAAACAACCAGTGTGAACAACTAAATAAAAATAAAATAAAGATGCTTCTTCCTCCTCTTTGCTCCTACCTGCCTGCCTACTCGCCTTCATTCCTGCCTGCACCATTCCTTTAAACAAAGATGCTAGACCCTAGCAATTTTGTTTAGCTTATTTCACTTCTGAATCAATTTAGTAAAGGTGATCTTCAAACAACAGAAGGCTCCAGACACTGTGGTGGAGAGTGTGCAAGAACTTCCAGAACCATCCATCAAACCCAAGAGCTGACTGATCCAGCGAGAAGTTTTCCCCTCTCCACCAAAACATGAACAGACGGTCAGCCCCTTGTGGGCTTTGAATGAAGGACTTAAAAAAAAAGACATGCAAGATGATATATAAAAAGTTCAAGTTCTGTGTTCAGACTTAACTTTTAAAGTCTCTACTCTGTGTGTGTGTTCAAAAAGAGGAAAGAAAAGGAAGAAACAGGATGGAAGGAAGGAGGGAGGAAGGGAGGAGGGAGGGAGAGATGGGGAAGAGAGGGAGGGAGGGAAGAAGGAGGGATACAGGGAGGAAAGAAGGAAGGAAGGAAGAAAGGAAGGAGGGAGAGAGGGAGAAAGGGAGGGAGGGAGGGAGGGAGGGAGGAAGGAAGAAAGGAAAGAAGGAAGGAAGGGAGAAGGGAAGGGGAGAAGCATCTTTATTTAGCTGTTTCATTTTGGATTTTCACGCTGCCCCAGGTCTCGAACCCTTGGGCTCTGTGTGGTCCACACACTTGTGTCTCAGCTGCCGAGCCACAAGTGGGCCAAAATTTCCACTTTTTTGTGAAAATGTATTTAGTTGTCAAAGAAGTCTCCAATACAATACCCAGTAAAACTAGCTGATGATATTTCTAATGCTCTTATTTTTTGAACGTGTATTTCCTTTTCTCTAATATTCCTACTTTAAGGAAAAAAACCTACATATTTTATAACCACAGATTGTATCTAGGTACAATGAATAAACTAGGAGTTTTTTGTTCTCCCTTAAAATTTTGAAAGGCTACACACCCAAAGTACTTATTTTCTGAGAATCTGGTTCCAAAAACAAAGTTCTTGGCACATCATAAGAGATGCAGCTTTTTTTGCCTAGATGGCAAGGTACCATCAATGGGTGAACGCATTGCATAAGGCGACTGCCTGAGTCTTGCCTGAGTCTCAAGGTCATTTTTCTCTCCACATAGGGACTCACATAATTGGCTGAGCACATGCATCCAGCGATCAGGTGGCAAGACAACCTATTAGATAGATCAGTGGTCTGATCTAAGACGCAGCTGCTCTGCTCCCTCCAGGCTTAAAATAATTCAGCACGATCAACCTCCTCCATTAAGTACAATTAATTTCATGAAAGAGAAAACAGGCAGGGGTCAATAAAATGGCTGACACACACCACATACAGCAGAAGACATCAACTGCACCTGCTTCTCCGAGTTCCCACTGCCCTCGAGGTGCTAATGAGGGCATTCAGCAAAGACAGCATCAAAAAGTACTCTCCATTTAGCCAGTCCTCACCCCAATCCAAACTTTTCTCCCACACCCCAGCAGGAGGGCCTTACTAATTGGAATCTGGCCTGAAATATATTTCTGCAGCACACACCTCAGGAATGATGGCTCTCTCTCTCTCTCTCTCTCTCACACACACACACAAACACACATGCGCACACACGCACGCACACACGCCCCCAACTCAGATTTTTAGCTCTTAAACGTCTACATGTGTCAGGGTTGGACAACACACAGTTGGAGAAGGCTTTTGTAAGCATAAATTTCCCCCGAAGAATGGTGGTGATGACCAGAGATATAGAAATAACAAAGATGTCTGGTGAAAAGGGACCCCCTAATCACATTAGCTTGTAGTTCTAAAGGAAGATAGTTGCTCTGAATTTCCCTTTATACAGAGCAACTTCAAAAAAAAAAATCCCTATTTTCCTAGTACATCTTTATGTAGGGAAGTCTGCATGCCTTTGAAGCCTCCACACAAAACAAACAAGAGTCTTTACAAGTCCTGTCTGACCACCCAAGGAGCATCAAATAGTATGTTTCTCCAGTAGGCAGCCCCAGGATACCAAGAATAAAAAGAGTAAGGAGGAATTCATCATGTACCCAGGATGTATTTTTCAAGAGTGGTTATGACACTGTTTTAATCTAAATATTATGGTATATTTTCCACTAGCAAAACCAAAGGAGAACTAATTATTCGTTTATTGAGCAGAAGTTTTGAAACAGCAGAAAACAGGTTAAAATCAAGGGACTCGCAGGGAGAGGGAAGATTAAGGCCTTTTCTTCTCAAAATCCCAGGAATTGAGTGGGGATTTTTAAAGAGCTGATGTTCAGAAGGCAGGACAGGACCCGGCTGCTCCTTAGTACAAAAACTCTGGGATGAAAACATTCAAGGGCTTAGACTGCAGGAGACATTTGGGAAGGGAGTTTTCTTAGCATCACACTGAAGAGCTTAGTTTCCTGGACGTACTTTGGAATCTTAAGAAGGCCTTACTCCTAAATATTCTGAAAACTTCTCTAATCATGTCGTGTTGCTGCATATCTCCATTTGGCCAAATAAAGCCCGGATCCTGTAGCCAGTCACTGGGGAATCTCTTTGATCACACCCCAAGCTGTCTTTTGGGCTCAGTTTTGAAGACTATCACTGGGGCACAGGGTGCCTCAGGACCCCAGTGTCCCTGCTGTTCCCATATATCCGGGAAACTTCCACTCTGTCACGCCAGCACAGATGGCCTGTAGTCCACCTGAAACATTCTGTCTGCCATCCTCATCTTTCTAGCGAATCAACAAGGAGACAGGATGAAACGCAGCTAACAGACCTCCTGAATCATAGCTCTGCCTCTCAGTTCCCTGCTGGCTTTGGGCAAGTTACTTCATCTCCTTCCCAGACTTGGTTTCTTCATCTGTTAAGCGGGGATAACACAGTTTACCTCACTGTTGTGAGCATCAAATGAGATGAGGATGCCAATCTATTCATGCTCATCAATTTAATAAATGGTTTACTTCCCTCCTCTTAGACATAAATGCTACCTCCTCATCCCTTTCTACACACACACACACACACACACACACACACACACACACATCAGCACACCTGCCAGATTATG
The DNA here is from genome assembly GCA_004363575.1 of Solenodon paradoxus. Taxonomy (NCBI): domain Eukaryota; kingdom Metazoa; phylum Chordata; class Mammalia; order Eulipotyphla; family Solenodontidae; genus Solenodon; species Solenodon paradoxus. The sequence continues at coordinate 229,448 of RJWH01002168.1, forward strand.
TGCTTTCTGGAGGCAGGACTCATGTCATATTCATTCCAATATCTTGCATGTAATCAGACTAAGAATCTCAGGATTCTAGAATTAACAAGACTCCTTAAATAATCTTGACTAAACCCATTATTCTGTAGACGAGAAAACCGACTCCACGAGAAAGAAATAACCACACTACTAGAAAGAAACAGAACTGCTTCCTCACCTGTCAGACTTGACTGGGCAGGTGGGTAGGTGGATGGACACATGAATGGGATAGATGGAGGAATGGAAGGCTGGAGGGATGGATGAATGGACAGACAGAGGACAAACAAACACAGACCTAGCTATACTATCCAAGATATTGTCAGCAATTCAAACCCTAGGGGAAGTGTACTGATTCACCAGATAACGACCGTGCCAACACTAATGCTTTCTCCATCCACTAAAAATTTTCACCTGCATTTCTTTAAAATTCTTTATAAAATCCAGATCAAGAAAATGTACCATGCAAAGGGCTTTGAAATAGCATTCCTTCCTCATCAATAGCAGGATCTCTTTGTTAATTTACAATATAATCATATTCAAAACTTTTCAGATTAACAGCAGCTCACCTTCCCCAGTGCAGTTTATAATTGCCACAGCTTTCACTGAAAGTCAATATCGTGAAAGCAAGCACGTGCTTGTCCCCACAGGAAGCCCATAGACGGGCCATCCCTGTGCAGAGCTCAGAGCTCAATGTCATTTCTTGCTCTTCTCCATTCTGTCACCTCCATCTGTCCCTACATTTATCAGTAAAGAGCAGTACCAGCGTGAGAAACCCCATCACAGAGCTAATGAGAGGAATTGTGCACGACAGATTGCAAAACACTTGGCAAACACTTAAGTTTGAAGGTTTGGGATATAGAGCCCATTTCCCTTCATTCTCTACGGGTCAAAAAAAATATTGCAAAACTCTGAGATGGTTGAAAGTTCTGATCTGGGATCCAGGAAGGATATCCCAGAGTGCCTCCCGACGGAGCTACCAGAGGAACCAGTCTCGAAGACATTCTGTAGGGTTACTGTGCCTTGTTCAAAAAATGCCCAACTCTCTCTGTACCTCACAGGATTTTAAAACAGACTATAAATAAGATGTAGAAGAAAATTCCTGGTGTGAGATTGTTGGGGCCGCCGATCAAATACAGAGAGCAAATTCATTGCAACTGAAGACAACTCACACCAAATGACCACTGCCTGTGCTAATCACTGACCTCTGGCTCCCCACATTCGAGGGCAATCGGGGAGCCGTTGAGGAAATTCGAGGCGGCCTTCCCTGCTGTACCCAATTTACCCAAAATGGCTCTGATGATGGCTCAAATGTCGTTTCATCAGACGGTGCCTCTAGCCACCACATCGACACTAACACTCCTCTGGCAACATCTCTATCCTCTGCTTCCTTATAGCATTTACGATCATCTGACATGTTTTATATATGTGTGTATATATACAAATAAATTTTTCTTCATTATTGACAGTCTCCCCTGACAAAATGTAAACCTCATTAGGGAAGTGACAGTTTTCTTCACTTCTGCAGTCCCAGTCGCTAGAACTGTATCTGATACAAAATAGACGGTGAATGAGTACCATTAAAAAACAACTGATATCCTCTTCCCAGTTGAGACACACGTTAAGTTTTTATTAATTACAATGTATTCATTAAGTTACACACTGCAAGCGTTTTTTTCTTCCTCAAAGCAATAGTACCTGGTTTAAAGTAACACCCAAATATCAACCTGTATTCTCTCTACCCATACATGACGTGATTAAAGAATAAACCCAGAGAGTAAAAAGAGGTGCTCTTAATAATTACATGGGGACAGCAGGTGGACAGTGAGTGTGTCCTGGGCAAGCTGGAGTGAAGGGCCACTTAATCCTAAAGCAAAACCAGACTGGGGAGGGACACCAATGATAGTAGTTACTGGACACCATCATCTGGAAAGGCACAATCATTTCAGGGAAAAAAGAGGCTGGGAACTGGAGTTTCGTCATCCCACCTAAGGGTGTCATTCCCTACAGCATAGGGGTGCATTTTCTCCCTGTGTTAATGAGGGTCCCACTGCCATTCAGAGTGTAGGATGAAGTTAAAATCACCCTAGTGAAAACTACACTTGGGATAGAGAAAAAAAACAGGTTGGAAGATTTCACTTTGTAAGAAAATGAATCTATTTATCAATACACAGTCAAAGTTCTCATTTAACTGATTTCTACGAAGCAAATAGAAAAGAAATGTTTATAAAACATGGATACCTGAAATCATAATAATTTTATATACAAAATACTTTTTCAGTGTAAATAATACATAATTTGTATATCTTTTTTTTTATTTTTTTGAGGAAAGTGCAGGGAAGAATGAAGGTGAGTAGGCAGGCAGGGTGCAGAAAGTAGGGTGAAGCATTTTTTTTTTTTTTAGTTGTTCATACTTTTTTTTCCCCCAGGACCTGGGACTCAAACCTCAAGTTATGTGGCTTACCCTTGAAGGTGACTGACCTCTCCACTGCTCCACCAGGGCACGCTGCCTTGTGTGTGCTTTCTTCCTTAAGTTATATATCATCTTTTCTGCAAAGAATTAGGTTAACTATTAACAACAGGTGTTTCAGTTCTAATTTAACTTTTCAAAGTAAAAGTGTGTGCTGAGTAGAATTTCAGCTCAGCTGCAACAGAGTCTTGTGAGCACAATGCTTTTCTTTTTTTTCTTGCTACTTGAAGAATACCTCAACAATATGGCAATTATATATGGATTCTATTCTCCATCTTATGCCCTCAATGCTCTTAACAAAAAAAATTTTTTTTAAAGGAAAGGTACCGGGAGGAATAAAAGCAAGTAGGCCAGAAGGCAGGAGGAAAGAGAAGGAAGAAGCACTTTGCTTTTATTTAGTTGTACTTCTTGGCTTTTCTCCCTGTCCCTAGATGCAAACCTGGGTCCTTGGGAGGTATGTGGTCTGCAGTTCAGCCAGAGGCAGTTGACCAAACCACTACTCTGCCAGAGCACATCCAACAAAATTGTCTTATGAAAACATTTTATATAACAGTAACAAACAGCAATACTTATTTTTCTTACTTTTACATTTGTCTCATAGATAGGATGCTCTCCAGATGTGCTTTCCCACTCTATGTGTAAAAGAAAATGCAATATGCACATTAGAAAATATTGTAAGTGTTCTCCCCTATACATAAACAGGTCTCAATTTCCTCACAAATGAAAATGTTAATGTAAGCACCATGGACCCTTGAAGGACATGGGTTTGAACTGCCCAAGTCCACTTAGACACAGACTTCTTTCTACCCAGAGTTCCACATTTGTGAATTCAACCAAACCACCTCATGTATTGGTTGGCTGAACCCACCAGTGTGGAGTCTCGTCTACCATAGGCTGACTCTTCGTCACCCCTGGGTCATCCACTGTGTGTCCCAAACACTCACCTTGTTCAAGATGTATTTCAACCTTGATTAAAATGATCTTCCAATATGGAAAGAGAAAGAACAGTATCTTTATAGCCTAGAAGAGAAGCAGACACTGAAAAAAAGTAGTTAAGGAGGCACAGGAGAGGAGGAGTATAGAAGCGGGGAGAGACAGAAATAAAAGACTGAGCAGTGGAGGCGGACAGCAAAGCCAAGACAGGCTCCATCACAAATGCCCCCTCGCACTCAAATCACATGAACATTTCAAACACCTTCCCGTCACCCTTCCTAGCAGAGGGCCACAGAATTCCTGGAAGACAATTTGAGCCAGTTTTCCATTCTCTTAAAGAAGAACAGTAGCATCTGCTAAAATATGTCCTTGACCGTCCCATCTCTGTTTTCCTCTCCACCTATGAGGATAAACAAGCCCCGCTGTCCCTCATCTGTTCCCAGTTTCAATCACCATCAACAACAGTGACGACATTTGTGAGGGCATGCCAACATGGGGCTGCGGCCCCGGCCAAGTGAGACTTTGTAAAATGGAAGCTAACAGACTCGGTCCGCCTTGAGGGGTTTCCCAAACACATCGTTTGTTTTAGTTTTATATACTGAACCACCAGAAAAACTCAGAACTCGTGTCCTATTAACAGCAGGTCTGTGGATTTGGGTACAAAGAACAGCATGTTTTATAAGGCCCTGTAAATCAAAGTCAGTCCCTTCACTCTCATGTACTGTCCACTGGGACAAGCATGAAGTGAATTCTAAAGCAAGAAGCCAACTCTATGGTAGGGGCATATCTTCCTTTCTCTCTCCAATGTGTTGGAGTTATTTTTGTGATTTTGAAATAGCAAGGTCTGGTTCAGACACAGTCAACCAGGCTCAATGAACATTTGAACCATGTCTTACTGACACACATTCAGTCATTAGAACCCAGGGTCATTGTGCCAGACACATCCCTGCACCCAGGGAACCGTTTAAGCACCAAAAATATTAAATGAAAACAAGAAAGGGAGCACCATGATTTGTGCTCTTCAAGGGTGGAGTAAATGCATGTGTTAAAAGTTGATTTTTCTTCATAACAGTTCTAGCCTCGTGTTTTAAAAATACCAGAAGGTCTGAATTATTTTAGTCCAGAAAATACACATTTCTGGGAGTTTCTTGTAGGGAAGTTCAAATGGTAGAAGAACATTTGATATTTTTAGTTTTCCTGAAGATCAGAAAGACTTTCAGAATAATGCATTTTTTCCCTCAACAAAGGGCATTTGCAAAGCTTAGTCTGCTGAAAAGAATCAGTCTGACAGTCTTAATGTATTCTTTTCAGGAAAACCCTGTTCAATGAATTCCACAGGAAGAAGAAAAAAAAAAAAAAACAACCCAGCAGTACCCCCAGGAAAGCACCAATTTTAAATCATTATAGTTTCTTACAAATAGATGAGGAAAAGGCATTTTCAATGTATTCTAAATATCAGATTGAGGGTGGAGGACAGGGGTGATCATCTTTAATATTACATATTTTTCACATCCCCTTTATGGAGCAATATTGAAATAAATATATGAAAGATTTGCCAGTCTTTCAAAGAAACCTCTCACAGGAAAACCACTTTTAGGATCCTGCTGGAAGAATATAATGCTCCTCAGGCAGGAAATATAAAATTGCATCATCATTGTAACAGAGAACAATAACCCCAATAGCAAGAAAAAATATAGTATGATATTATTATAACAAGGCACCGTTTATCCTCGACTCAGTGTTTTCTACACTGTCGCCCTTACTGGGATGACATTACTAAGGATTTAGAGTATGAAAAATTTTAATGACTTGTCTCAGATCACCGGTCAGCTTGAGTGGTGGACCAAAATGTAAATACTTGATTGTGGTCTGCTGATCTAAGAAATCAAACACATAACTTGCAATTACTAATTTGGAGAATCCTATTTCACAGCCATTTTTTAAGGATACCCATATCAATCTTCCCATTACATTCTAATTTTGCTCCCTTTTTCTCTATTTTCATTATTCTCACCATAGGAGAGGAAAGGTGTAAGAATAACTGAAGAATCTCTCTTTCTCCCTCTCTGTCTCTCTCTCTCTCCCCACCTCCTCTCTCTCTCTCTCTCTCTCTCTCTCTCTCTCTCTCTCTCTGTCTTGTAACCTTCTGACATAATATAAAAAACAAGCTTCCTCAAACTCTAGTTTTATCATATTTCACCCCAGGACAGGAAGCAAGATGTTTCCCCACCACCTATCAATATATTTAAAATTCTCTATCATCAATCTCATGCTTTTGTCATTCCTCAAAACACACCCGACGCAGGGCCATCTCCAGTTCTCACTGCTCCTGTGTCACATGTGTGCACGCTGTAGGGAGTACTGTCTAGAAAGCCACCATGATTTCTACTTGCCTTGTTTTCCTAAATACACATCCAGTGATCAAGAGATTTGAGTTGAAATGAACTTTGGAGCCCACGTATTCCACCCCCATCACCCTCTCTCCACACAACCCTCATCCGACTTCTCTTTAACATTCAGGGATAAGAAATTCACTAGAAAATACTTAATTAAGCTGAATTCTTGTATGCTTACTGGTACAGCCACTCAATTCCATTTGTTTTTTTTTTTTTACTTTTTGTCCCCAGCCCTACCCACTGGCCTCAGGTCTCGAACCCTGGGCTTTACATGGTCTGCACCTGAGCCTGCCTCAGCCACCTGAGCCACAATGTACAACCAATTGGCTCAGTTCTACGCCCTAGTTTGAGTTACAACAAATCACTTGTTCTGTAACTAAAAGGTCTTTGCCATGCTTGAAAAACCACAGCTTATTCTTACTCATCTTAGCTCCAAGCATATTTGTGGGAACACTTCAACTATCCTTCCTGGCACCTGGTTTCTAGAATTTTGCCTCCCCCCAAATTCTCTTATTCATGGCAACCTATCATTCATGCGACACACACAGAGAAATTGATACAGCATATTGAGAATGTAGACAAAGGAGGGGGGGCAGGACTGACCAGTAGAGGGACCCCGGCTCAGGCTTCAGCCATGGCAGACTTGGGGGGATGGATGAGTACCATGTTTGGAAGCCATCTGTGGTACCCCAATATTGGGGAAGCTTGTGCTAATTTTATTGCTTATTCTTGTAAAATCCAGCACCCCAAATTGACCACTTCCTCAGATCTTCCCCCAATAACCGAAGCCAACATTCATCATCCCTCTCCCTGATTACTAAGTGCATCATATCTGTGGAGGTGAATTTGACAACTGACATTTGTCATCATGACATTTGACTGTGTGTAGGACTTTCCTAAGCAAGGCTTGTATTTCATGCGTGTCAGACTCCCTTGCCTAAAATGACTGCCATGGCTGACATTGTCATTGTTTCTACAAGTAAGTGATACAGATTAAGCACACAGTAGGGCCTCCCGAGAACATCTGCAGAAGTGATTATGGGGACACTGGACAGCAAAGTCATGGCTGAGAAACTATGGTCTGCTTCAAAAGATACAAACCTCACCTGAAGAGGAAGTTTATCCGTCTGCTGTTTATTCAGGCAGAGTCTAAACAATGGCCCAAATCTTCAGACTGGAAACTTAGTACAAATAAATGCTTCCAGACAGATCCAGACTGGGAAGGAGGGCAGTGGAATTGCTTCTCCTATGTGGGTTACCAGACTCAGACACTCCTCACTCATGTTATAAACACTATTAAATGATGTTGTAGTGTTTTATTTAAAGCTATGTTTGCTTTCCGATTAGACTTTAACATTTAATAAATTTCCCATCAGAATATGGCGACTGGAGAATATTTTGATTAAAGCTTTCGTTCAAGTACGAAACTCAAGCTGTGCTAGCTGAAACAGGCTCTAGTTAAAATTCAGCCTCTGAGTAAGGTCAAGACTCTTTGAATTCCCCTAATCCTCTTCCTCCAGGGCTGAAATGTCTGTGAATTCAGTGAATTTATATCTTCTTCCTTGACCACAGAGTTAAGGCACCTGGTCCTAAGCAAACTCTGGTCCTTTTCTTGATTCAAGCTTATGCCTGTAAGTTCAGCTCAGAATTCACCTTGGAGAGACAGAGCTTTATGGTCAAATCCAACCACAGAAATAGAGGTAGCACAGTGTCTTTTTTTTTTTTTTTTCCTGGAGATGAGTCCTCACTCTCTTGGTGCAAGGCTGTAAATTTGAAACTCTGATAGATTAATCAGAAGTCGGCACTGGTCCCTCTGGACGTGATCCATTTTTAAGTGAGTTATGAGAACTTGGACACTTTACCAGTCTTGGAAGAATGAAATATGAGGAGAGAAAAGGAAGTTTGACACACGCAGAGAAACTGTTCTCTGGGGTTGGGGAGAAGCTGAGAGAGAGGAAATATTAAGACAGAATGCATAATACAAACTTAATTGACTGACAATACCATTGAAGAATAAAGACTGGCTTCTTCAAGTTGGAAAGTTGAGCCGTTAATCTGAACTTGTAATTTCAAGCTCATGTTATGAAAAATAAATAAAGATCTCATGGCCAAGGGTAGGCAAAGGACTTTAGTGCTGCCCTTGAATTCCTCTTCCTATTTGCTCTTCTTATTCTTTCAACACAAGGCACTTGGAATAAGAAGAAAAAATTATTTTACATGGAAGGTAAAAAAAGTTGCACTGCAGAATAGATCACCTTTCCCCTTTTTACCTTTATAAAGCCCAAGTGATTCATATGCCAAAAAAGTAATAATTCTGAGATGACCCAGGGATAAGGACAGAGTAGGCCTGGGGCAAATTTTCAAAGCAGATCTTTAGGGGGAAATTAAATCCCAACTGTGGGTCTCTCTCTAAAAATGCCATTTCCATATAAATCTATTCTGTTCATCAGAAGCCAATATTATTCCAAAGTGGCACCAATGGGGTCATACTGAGGAATCTATTCATTTTTCTTTAATTAGTGCCTTTGAAGTTCTGAAGGGTGGATAGTGTGTGGATCACAAAAACAAATTATTTAGTCCACATTAATATAAACCACAAGCAACAGTTTAAAAAAAAAAACTCCACTATAATCTACATTAATATTCACTTTAAAAATTCAGTATGAGAATTTGAAAGAAATGAAAATAACATCCCATTTGGGACAGGACACTTAGATGGTCAATAAATTATCACTGAATGAACAACGGACTTAAAAACATCAAAATTTGCTAAATAAAAACAATAAAATGAAGAATGCCTTCTCGTGGGTTAGGAATGTATAAAAACAAAAACAAAATTATATTATTGTTTTAATCTCCCACAGAACCATAACCAAAGGAAACGAGAATCTAAAAAATGTAGTAGACATTCCACGATTCACAGTACCTTTTCTGTGTCTTTTTCAAATTAACTGATTCTGTAATCATTTGCATCATCCCTGTGAAATGAATACGGCTCAGAAAGACATTGGACATGGTGTGAGCTGAACCAAAATTGTTGCGAGGCAGAAGTCCTTTAGAGGCAGAGTATAGGTAGATGTAAGTGCTCAAAGAAAATATTAAGAGAAATGCTTTCAACCAGGCTACCTCTCATGAACTGCTGTCCATACAGGGGTTTCCTGAGTGTACATAATTTTCAAATTTTCTCCACTCTGTGCTGTGACTAAGAATTGCTCCATCTTCTTGTCTTTCTACATTCTATTTTCGTTGACTATTGTCTATGGGCCTGGTTTATAATTTTTCATTATTTTCTGGATATTTCCTATTTTACAAGTATATCTTAGTGGGGATATCATTTTACCTTAAGAAATAAACCAATCTATTCTAAATGACTTAGCTATAAATCCATGGAAATCTCTCAGTTTGGGCAAACACTTCACAGTTTTCTCAAGTTCCCCTATTTAAGAGAAATTAAATTTTTACCTTCTCATTTTAATTTTTTGAAGCACTGCGAGTCAGGTTGCATTGTGATGCTCTCTGATGTCAAACAAAATGAAGCCAAGTGGACTTCAGACAACAGTATCCAAATTCACCTAAGTTTTAAACCAAAAAGAACACTTTCCCATTAAAATAATTCAATAGGTGAGATTAATACTGTATATTTCTGAGAGATTTTCTTTTTCCAGACTACAGCAGTGACTCTCTTTAGTAAACTCCTAAGTAAATAATATACACATTTCCCTCCCAGCACTGCTTGTATTCGATTTCCTAATAAATCCATTTTATTAAAACATTCATTTCAACTTTGGAGTGGAAAATAAAGATATGATCTATTGTTCCTTATTGTATGAAAACCAATCTTCAAATTACTTTTACATAATGATATTTATATAGATTTGAACAGAAGCATTTGAAATTTGTGATCCACATAGAGAAAATAAAATAAATTAGTATCATGAGATTCAGGCACACCAAAGAATCAAAGTGTTCAATGTGGTAGAAGAATATGGGAATCAAATCTTCTCTGAAAAACGGGATCACATCTTTGATGCAAAGTTAGAGAAGACAGGCTCCTGCGACTCATAATAAAACAGTAAATAAGTCCTGAATAGACGATGCATCGGGGGCAGCCTTCGACTTCCTTAGGTCTTCTGGACGCCCAAACAGGCTGGATGTCAGCCTGCTCTAGGGATGGAGGGGTCACTCCATGAGCCCCGGGGGGCAGTCAGAGAGCAAGCCCCTCACCCCCAGAGATTGAATATGCCCAGAGATGAAGGACAATGGAACTAGCCAAAGCAGATTCTTCCCTGAAGAGAATGAAAGCCAGCCCAAATTGTGAAAGACTCCAGTGCAGACCATATAGTGGTTTTTCTTGCTGCTGTTCACACACCTATGTGAAGACAGCCGGTCCCATATCCTGCAGGGATGATGCCAGCCTCCACTTTCCTACTGAATAATGTTTCCTAGCATCTCTAATTCACACACGCGAATCCCCCAAGGGCCTGTGGAATTCTGTAAATAGATCAAATATTAGATGCCTTCTCTAACTCCAATTAAATTGTGAGAACTCTATGTTTTGGTGGATTTATTTTAAAGGAAATGATGATACATCCATTCTGACCCATCAAATGCTGCACAGTCATTCATAAGACTGAGGAAGTGGCTGATGTTTTGCTTTGGAAAGCCAATAGTGATAAATGGACAGGTGTGGGGAAAAGATGAGTGTCACAAGAAGAGGTAGAGAGACAGGGTCAGGGTGCCTTAGCTGGTGAGCAGATGTAAAACATTTAAAGGATGAATAACTAAATGAACAAGTGAAGGAATGCATAAATGAATATCGTAGCAGATATTTTAAAGGTATAATTTATAAACTGGATAACTAGTTCTTATGTAAATAACTTGAAGTTTTTAATTTGGTGGGCAGTGAAAGAAAAAAAGATATCACTCTATAATGCATTACAAATAATACAAACCAGTTAAACCTGCTTAGCAGGTATGAGTCCATTTTTGTACAACTGGCAAAAAAAAAAAAAAAAAATACTAAAAACTGAAAACCACATCCATTTCAGACTTTTTCTGCTGATAAAAATGACAAAAGTAGAAGAGTTAGGGTTTAGTTGGGGGATTTTAATTGTTTGTTTTCTGTTCTGACCCCTCTTACCTATAATGCTTGGACAACTTTCCATACAAACTAATTTTCAAAACTCATGAGAAGTAGTTATTGAAGACCAGAAAATTCAAGAAAGAATCAACAACAATTTAGTCATGCTTATTCCTTAGGAATTTAAAACAGCCTGGGCCCCCTGACCCAAAGAACAAAAAAAGAAAGAAAAAGAAAAGAAAAACTCACAGTTTTGTGTCATTTTTACTGCAAGTCCTAAAGCAATTCTGAGGAGAAAAAGAAAAGAAATAACCACGAAGCGTGTTTCTCTGAGTTGGGGTGAGAAGGAAAGTGGACAAGACTCATTTCTCTTGTCTTCCATGAGAATTTGCAGCATGTCGAACAAGACAAATTGCCAACAAAATAGCAAAAGTGTTTCCCTTCAATAAAGGTTTTGGGCTAGGAACAAATAAAATGTTTACAGGGTCTTAAAAATGCACATTATTCCTATGTTTCCTCTCCTGCTAGGCAGTAATTTTGAAACGCTTATTCTTCATTATCAGAACAATAACCACCCATCTGAACAGCTAACACACAATCCTTTGCCAATATTTGGTGAATAAATTATGCTAGATCATTTACACTAAAATTATGCCAACATCATTGATCATTTCTTCTTTATGTCTCCTTTTTTCATTAAAATAAGTAAACTTTTACTTTGAAAAACTCTTCCTTCTAATATCTACCTATCTTCTAGGAGGTATTTTATTTTAAAACAAGGCCTTTCTGTTACTAAACTCCACTCTTTCGCCATTCAGTTTTAGCACAATCTCACTTTCAGCTATTTAGAATTTTACAATTCTTTCAAAGACCAATTTACATTACACCTTATTCCCTACCAATGCTCCCTCACCCTGCGTACCCTTGTTGAAAAATTCCTGTTTTATTACTTGTTTTGCCACTTAACTGCAAACTCTTCTGTCCATAACTTGAATGCTTCGAATATCCAAGAATTGTCTCTCCAGTCGACTCTAGGTGCAGTAGTTCTTGGAAGCAGCACCTAATACTTCATTTTTTCTTTCACTCCTTACCACATACCGGGCATGTGGCCAGCATGTGTTCAATGAATGAGTGCATGAAAAAACTGGATGAACACACATCAGGTCTTTCGAAAATGAGCTTTGGAATCAACTACCCATGTGTCAAGGTGATTTTTCCCACAGATGTTCCAAAGTTCCCTTGAATAAACCAGCTAATTAAAAGAAGCAATGACTAGAATGCTAAAATAATAATAAAGCCAAAAGATAGTTATATGTTGCCTCTTAATGTAGGACATTTGGAAATAAGACTTAACCAAATATAATTCAGTAGTACTTGTTATAGGTTAGGCTTCCAGCTGTATATTTTTACAAGACCATAGTTGAAGGGAATCACCTTCAATCACATTTATTTAAGGCAATAAATAGTTAACTAGGTATATATATATTTTTTAAGTTATAGCTCTTAAAGTATCACAAGTCCTAAGGAGGGAATTTTGGCCCCAAAAGATGAGAGGCTGCTTTGATTTTCTTGGGTTTGAGTGAGGCTACTGTGTCCCAAATCTTTGTTGAGTACTTACCAGTGTGCTTCCACATTGATTCCCTTGGTTTTGCATTAACTTGAGGAGACCCGGATGGTCCAATGTTAAAGAAGAGTGGGAGCCTTTGGGTCAGTCATCTTTGGCCAAATATATTATTCATTTATTTCCGTATGTGTGCCTCAAAATATTTTTTGTATTCCATATTGGAAAAGCGTTAGAAACAGCCAGATTATTCCCCTACTTTGCTGTTGGACTATACCGCCAAAAAAACCCACTGATAGAAAGAAAGCTAAGGGGCTTAGAATCTGGAAATATTCTGCATGACAAGTGTGTTTGTTGTGGGGGGAAATGTGTCTGACTACCACAGCTGATTTAAGAGTCTCTCTTGGGGAGAGAACTGCCTTTATTTAGGAATATATCTTCATGAGCCACTTGAGGGCAAAGGGAGACAGGAAAGAGAGAATACCACATAGTAAAATCTCTGTAAAAATATTATAGAAATTTGAGAACAAGGGAGAGGGATGAAAAGAATGAGGAGAGAGAAAAGGATCAGCACTTGCAAAATCCCAGCATCTGCAGAGAAAGGATAGCCAGTGAGGCACCAGAGAATGGGATATTTACTATGACATTTCAAATGATTGCCATACTGTGATTGTAAACCCACTCAGGACCACCAAACATTCACTAAAGCCTCTACACTCATAACACACTGTGTAATTTTTTTCTGTGAAAATAATGGAAAGGAGCATCGGACTGACGCTTGAGTCTGTAAAGAGAGAAGAGGCCACTGCATAAGGGGGCAAAGGAAAGAGATGAAGAGTTCAGTGAGAAAAAGAGCTCAAGACAATAAATGAACGAAAGATCCCTGGAAATTCAAAGAAATCTTGACAGGACACGAGGAGGGAAATAGCTCCAAACTTCTCAAAATCTATAGAATGAAGATTGACAACTCTTAGCTAAATCTTAAGAGGCAAATCAACAGCTATATTCTGGGAGCTATAGAGTAATATATAACAGTGTGATGTAAACGAAGGTATAGCAAGAGATCTGGCAGCTGATAAATAATATTCCTATCAGGAATATGAGTGAGCAGGTTATAAAAATGAGGCTCAATGTAGCTCCATGTGACCTCCTTTTAAATAGGCTGCCTTTGATCCTCAAATTTAAAAAATCTTGAAGACCAGAGGGGACATGTTTGCACGTGTGTGCTGTAAGGTCACCCATCATCAACAGAACTGACCCTCAGAGTTCTGTTTTTAACAAACCATATATGAGTTTGCCTGTCCACCAGCACGTACTTTTGTTTGTACAAGAAAGGATGTTTTCATAAAATGATCACACTATTAATAATGAAAACTCCAAATAGCTCTGCCTTGATACATTGATTTGATCTTTCCACGCAGTCATGAAGTTACTGTCAGTGATCAGTATAGTCGGCATGGTATTTCCAGTCACTAGAGCTGTATCTAGCACTGAATTATTCATGTGTTCATAACCATTGTGTTCATGGGTGACATGTGGCAGACAGTTGGGCGAGAGTAGAACCACAGTTTCCTGTCTAGCCCAGGATCCCGAGCTCTGCCCACCACGACTGCTGTGCTCGTCACCATCTTCCACATGCGGGACTGTTTACAAAGACACTCAAATTGTCCATCCTGGCTGTGGCAGGGACTGGAATTTCTCTTCTGCAGTTTAAAACTAAGGTAAAAAACCCAGTCAAGATGTTTTCCAAAACCAAGTTACAGTGGCTGGTGTAAATGGAGACACTTTTGACTAAAGGAAAATATGTGTATTACCTGTATTTTTAGAATTTTTTAAAAAATTATTTCTTCGAAGCCTTTTATCTGCACCTGTAAAACCCAGTCACAGCTGATGGTGTCAAAAGCCAGCAGTGAAGTGGTTAAAAGCAGGACTTCTGCCCTTAATTTTATGTTTAAAATGAATTCTAGCATGCAGGCTTAGTGTGCTCATGGAGCTATGGAATAATCCATGGGTTTAAGAACCTCTAATTCCTAATTGACACAGTAGCTTATAATTGTATTTTCATAGTGTTTAGTGAAAACAGTCAGCTGGGGGTATGGTCTTTTGTTGTTGTTTTGATTTTTTTTTTTTTTTGAGACCCATAATAAGAATTTATGATTAAAGAAATCAACTGAGATCTATTTGAAATATTTTTTTTTCTGTTAAAGTATAACTTATCCTCACATCTGGATAACACAATGGTAATTTTTAAAGTACTGATGCATTTGAAAACTTTTCCAAAGGAAAGAAACCCATGCCTTTGTGGAAACATGTTCTGTCTTAGATAAACATGAGACAGTTATATTACTGGATAGACTAGATTCATAGCTTTTCTGTTGTTTGTTTTTAAGTCTCTTCTATATTGTACTAAATTTGGAACTTGTATGCAGGCAAATGGAAGTTATCCTGAGAAGTAAAAGAAATAAATTACTTTTACAGAAAAAAAAAAAAAAGAATTACGGGACACAATTACACTGAAAACAATAGCTATGGGCAGGAAAAAAAAAAATGACAAGACGTATAGCAGCTCATTAAAAATTTAGAGGCTATTGGAAAAGGCAAATTTAATTTGCCCACCTTCACCAAATATGCTGAGGGATGTTTGACAAATACAACATACAAACCGTGTTCCGTGAAATTTAAAAACTCACAAGTCTATCATCTTCAGTCTCTGCTTCATAACAGAAGCAAGACACTGATCTGCAATCCCTTTACTAAAAGCTGACCTAGAAAGGGATTAAAGGGGCTCTAGCTAACCAGCGGAAGCACACCGGGTTCATGCGGCCTCAAACGCTCTAAGAAGTCGTGTTAGTCACCAACATGCCAACTGAAAATAGTGTCTTTGTTTACCTGGACTCATTCCTAAAGGGCTTGTGCTGTTGCGCTGTTCGCTGACCATCCTAAAGCCATAGGTATGAAGCATTATCAAAGATCTAAAGGTTTGGGTCCCAGTCCGACATTTCCGGGCTTTTCCTCCTTTCCAAAAAGGTTTACACCTGGAACCGAACTTTCGCTCCTGAAAGTACTTCCCACCTCCTGAGCGCCAGTCCCAGCCGTGCCGCTCACCTTCATGCCATCACCCACTCCTATTTCACTGTCATTCGCAATGGTCACAGGCTGAAGAAATGGCTGCCGCACCAGAAAACGACAGCTCAGTGTCACTGGGCCCCTAGAAGAGAGGATACTGTATCCAGAGCATCTAAAGAGAATAAAGGAGCAAAATGGAGCCCCGCTTAGGAAAGTGGTGGGGAAAAGTGTTTCACGGTCTATAACACGGACAGAGAAATATTGCCACCCAGCACTAATGGCGGACAAGTGGACTAAGCAAGAGTGCTCCGGATGTGCACACAGCAGTGGTCAGGCTCAGGACAAGGGCTCTGGCCAAGGAAGAACTTCCTGGACAGGAATCTGTGGAAAGAGCAGAGAAGGGCACTCACAGGTTGAGGAAAGAGTTCCCCAAGGGTGAAAGAAGGGAAACCTGAATTTTCTGGAACACACTTCAAGTAGCTCCCTGGACCAGGACACTGCTGTAGTTCCCCCAAGATTCACAGGCAGCCCCCAGACTGACCTTCAGTAGCAGTGACCCGTGATCACCCCTTGTGTGTGGGGATACATTCAGAATCAAAACCAAAACCTACAAGACCCAGGTAACCAGGCCTGGGCCTGCTTCCCCGCCCTGGTCCTTCCCTTCCCCCATCCTCTTCAGTTACACCCACCTCTCGAGGGGGGTTCCTCACAGCTCCTTCTGGTCTTGAAGACTGTGCTCCACAGTTCCCCACCTCAAATGCCCTTCCCCCGACCTTCACGGGACAGACTCTTCCTTTAATTCAGTTCTAAAGCTTCTCGGTGACATCTCCTCTGGTCTTCCAAACCCACAGCACCCCCTCTGGCATCTTCACATCTTCAAATCTGACATTTATCTTGATCTTTGTAATTATTGTGTTTTTTTTTCCTTTTTCAAATTTTATTTTTTAATTATTATTTTATTAAACATTTGTAATTACTGGATTCTTTTATTACTGAAAATAGTATAGTCTATTTTCATTAGTCAAACATTTTGTATTTACAAACATGCTCAACTGGCTAAGAATTATTTGTAACCTCCCCAGTTTTCCATCTGGTGCTTTCCTACTCAGTTGTAGATAGATAAACCCGGAGCCACAAAACCTCTAAGTTGCGCAACACACACCTTCCCAGCTGAAGGCTAAGAGGCAGTACTCTGCTTTCTTGTTTCAGCACTCAGACTTACCGTCAGCAAGTCCTTTCTGCATTCTGTGCAGTGCCCATTTTCACACTTTTGAGCTTTGGGGGTAATTTTCAGTGTTTAAAGGCCTCCCAGGTGCATCGTGGTGGCTTAGGTGCTAAGCCAGACGCTAGGGTGTAGACCAGGTAAAGCCCAAGGACCCAGCCTGGGGTCGGTGGGGGCAACCAAAAGTAAACAAAAAATATTTAAAGTGTTTCCTCTCCTTCCCTTCTCTTCCTTCCTTCCTTCCTCCCTCCCTCCTTCCCACTTCCCTCCTTCCTTCCCTTCTTCCTTCCTTCCTTCTGCTTTTTCCTCCTTTTCTTTTTTTTTCTCTCATAACAAAAAAGAATGCCACTCAAACAAACCTCTAAAATGCTGTCTGTTCCTAAGTACAAGAAAGTATGCTTACAGATAAAATCCACCTGTTAAATAAGCTTCTCTCAGGCATGAATCCCAGGGCTGTTGGGCATGAGTTCACTGTTAATGAATCAACACTATATATTACTAAAGTGTCTTGAAACAGAAACACACATAAAACAAGGTTATGTGTTAATAAGTTGATGGAAATCTGACCAGAGGCTCACAGGAACCTAACCCAATGTTTCCTCTAGGAACAGTGGTTTAATACTCACTAACTCAGGGTTCATAGTGACTTTCTAGAGCGTAAGTACTCCAAATAACAAGAACTGAATGCATTTATTTTGAACATGTGTATACGAGGAAGCCTCTAAATAAAAGACATTTTGCTGAGTTTATTATGCAAGAGTTTATTTTGCTACTGCAAAACCAGATGATAGTCAGTGGTAACAAAAATAGCAGAGAAATGGTTATAAGTGTTACTTTTGTCCTTAGTTAGGTTTCAAATAAATATTTGCCTACAGATGAAATGGGTGTATACAACTCTGGCATAATTTGTTTTCACCTGCAAACAGAAACCATGCCTGCTTTGTTCAGAGCTAGGGAGTGCCATGCATATCAATGTGGAGGGGGAGGGGTGTTCTCATTAAAATCTAATCAGTGGGCACACCCCTGTGGCTCCAGTGGCTGGGACAGCTGGGATGGAGGCCATGTAAAGCCCACCGAACCAGGTTCCATAGCTAGAGCAGGGGGGTAAAAAAAAATCTAATGAATGAATGAAAAACTTCATGTTAACAAAAATCATATTCTTTATACTCTATATTTCCCTTTCAAGACATATATTAAGGCTGTGATGTCAAATTTTTGTCCCACATAACTTGAATGGGAGAAAAGCAATGGAGGAATTGTGTTACAATGAGAAGATCAAGAAGACCAACAACAACTGAAGTCTGAATTCTCATTCTAAATTGCTACCTGTGTGAAGTTGGATGGGTTACTTCACCTCTCAGAGTCTCACATACGTAAAATAGGGAAAAATCCACATCTAGCAATTTGATTGACATATACAGTTTCTAGTGCACTGCCTCACACATAATGAATATTGAATAAATACAATCACTTGGAGTCTACATGGAATCGTGGGTCATTTGACACTGGTTCAGCCAGATTGAAAGGAGTGAAGTCACCATCTGATGGGACAGAAAGAAGAAGTAGGCTGGTGAGGTCAGCCTTTATTTTCACCATTTAGGTTGGTGATTCCCTCAACTCTAAAGTGATGCCTGTCCTTAGGAGGTGGTAATTCCCATCAGGAAAGTCACAGAATGTATAGACAATAGAAACTACCTTCTTTCTGAACTGCACCCCCCACCCCACCAAAAAAAAAGATGTGAATCCACAGCTTACTGTTTTTCAATTTGCATTTTCTTTTTAATTGTGGTAAAACACATATAATATAAAATGTACCATCTTTAAGTGTAACCCCTTTCTTAAACGCAGTCACTCACAGGGGCTACATAAGAGATTTGGCCTTCAGAATATTATGAGATTGGACAGAACATTCCTAAGCTTAGATTTATGGTTTCCCTAACCCTCTTGCCACCATTTTCTCATTTGAGAAAAGGACATTATCCTGAACTAAGCTTATCTTTCTCATTCTTGAAACTTTAATCAGTTTTTTAATTAAGGTAGATAAGAGTAAAATAGGGGTTTTTTTGTAAGCAATTTTATCAAGTCAACAATCAACCACTAGTCATTCAGGAAGGGGTCATCTATTTCACATGACCTATCTAGGCTTCCTAATTGGTACAATTGAAATGAGTTTGTTCATTTCTCCATGCTCATTTCTTTTTCTGTAAAGAGTAGGTAGGCATTGGATGGTATCTAAGAACCATTTCAGGTTTCACACATTATACTTTAGGTCACAGGAATTTAAATCTCAAGAACCACAGTCTCTACACATGGAATAAAATGTTACTTCAGAAAGTACAGACCAAACAGATGTCTGCTCATGGTATCATACATTCTCAAACACGCATATCAAGCAGACTCTAACTGCCACTGAAATAGTTGCAAGAAAAATAAACACCATTTCAACGACCTCACACAACCTCATGTCATAAACATCATGAAAACTTCCACACTAGGCTGTTTCAACAGCAAGACTTAGGTCGACTGATAAAGCATTCTCATGTCATCGCAATTGCTTTTTTATAAACAAAGTAAGTTTTGCTGAACTTACAGACAGATTCATATAAGAAAGCTGAGCAAGGAACCTTCCTTCATTTGATGAAGTGAGGCATGGCTCTGGGTCTCTTCTTTTGAACTTTTGACGTAAGAATAATTCGATCATGGGCCTAATGAGTTACCCAGAGATGTTCCTCTAAATTCCATTCTTGACATACTGTTTATCACTTGTCTCACTAGGTCTTCAAAGGTAAGTGTTCTGCTCATATAGTTGGTGCTTTCTAACATATTTGTCTGTGTCTGTGGCATTTCGAGTGCCACCTTCTTAGCAGACAATGTCACATACTCAGTGTGGCTCAGCATCACAAACTTGCACTCCCATACTTTTCACTCTGTGAGTGATATCCAAACCCATTCTGTCACAAACACTTTACCCTGGATAACCACTCCACAGCTGGCAATTCCAGCAGAGAAAGGAATCCTCTACAGATTCACATAATAAAAATGCTGTTAAAATTTCAGTTGATTGGATTTCTGCTTCTATGTTTGAAGTATTAAGTAGAAGAAGAAGAGGAAGAAGAGGAGACAGAAAACAATAAAAATAGAAAACAAAAAGGTAGACAAACTCAATCATATTAACATTTACATTAAATACAAATGATCTAAACATTCCTATTAAAGAGCATCTAAGAAAAAACTACATGTAATATGATACTTAACTGTGAACAACTTAATGCTTTCATCTGAATTCATCTACTTTTAAATTAGTAACTTTCTCCATCAAAAGTGTCCACAAGAAAGTGAGCAAGCAATCTTCAAACTAAGAGAGAATTATCTTTAAAGCACATAGCACATAAATAATAGTAACCAGAATATCAAGAACTCCCACAAAAGAAAATTACAGGCCAGCCCCAAAAAAAAAAAAAAAAAAAAAAAATAGTGACAAAAGATAGAAATAGGCACATCCTGGTCACTTAGTGGCTAAGCCCACAGGGTATAGTCCAGATATATCACTGGACCCAGCTTCACAACCCAGGACAAAAGGGAACCACCAAAATACTTGAACAACTAAATAAAAAATAAATAAAATGCTCTTCCTCCTCTCTTCCTGCCTTCCTGCTTACCTCTCCACACCTCCATTCCTGCCTGGACCTTTTCTTTAAAAAAATAAAACAAAAGACATACACATCTGCCAAAGAGAAATCAAAAGGACTATGTACAATCTCATGAATTATCCTGGAATGCAAACTAAAAACATAAGAAATAAATGTATCTCACCACAAAACTAAAAGTAAATTAGCAAGGCTGTTAAGGATGTTATATAATAGAAATACTGATTCACTGCCTATAAAATTGGTTATTTCTTAGAAAAGAAGGCAGTATCCCCGCATAGAATTGAATACACGCATTCTCTGTAACTCAGTCATTCTGCTTGTGAATATACATCAGGAAACACTGGTCCTGGATACCAAACACATGTTCAAGTCTGCCCACTGCAGTATTATTTGCAATGGCCAAAACTACAAACAATTTTTGTGTAACTTCTTTAAGAAACAGACCCTGATGCGGGATTAAAATTACATGCATACCTCATTTTATTGCACTTTCTTTATTGTGCTTTACGGATATTGCAGTTTTTATAAATTGAAGGTTTGTGGTAACCATCAATCAAGCAAACGTGCTGGTGCCATTTTTCCAACAACATGTGCTCACTTCATGTCTCTATGTCACATTTAATGAAGGTATGTACATTGTTTTTTTAGACATAATGCTATTGCACACTTAACACACTGCAAAATAGTGTAAATATAACTTTCGTATGCACTGGAAAACCAAAAAAATCATGTGACTTGTATGGCAACATCAGCTTTATTGCTGTGGTCTGGAACCGAACCTGCAATATCTCTGAGGTGTGCCTGTATTTAGAAGGAAAAATAAACAGGAAAAATAGTAGAGGTGAGAAGAAGTAGTACATAACAAGAAGAGCAGTCAATAAAATGTGCATTATTAAATCGGTTAGTTTGTGGGTAACGGGAGTATCATCTTGTAGGGAAACTAAATTTTCTGAAGGAGCTGAGGGATTTATATACCAGCTCTCAAGAGTCACGGTTTGACAGTTGTCCCCAAAGGCCCTTCAGGCCTACGGCATCCTGCATGGCACCAGAGCTTGCCTCAGCTTGAGTGGGGAAGAGCCCTCAGACACAGGTACAGATATAATAGCATCTGGAAGTTGGTGAGAGCACCAAGGAAGATCCCAAAGTCATGAGTGAGGCACGGAAACAATCTACCACACAGTGCAAACCCCGATGTCCAGAGACAGGAAATAGGTACATACGGTGTATTCAAGCAAAGTAATACTATCCAGGAGCGAAAACGAAGGGAAATCAGCAGCATTCATCACAAAACATATGCTAATAGAAAAAATAAGTTGCTGTCGAAGAAGTGCAGCATGATTCCACTTATTTAAAGATTTAAAGGCTATGAAAGAAAGCAATTTAAACTTAAAGACATTCACATTTGTTGTGAAATGCGAATGCGAGAAAGTGATAAACACAAAATCCAGGACATGAAATTTTTTTTTTTTTTTAATGTTGAAAATTTGCTTCTACCAATAATATTTTCAGACAAAATCGTAACTGAAAAGGAAAAATATCTGCTTGATTGGGCCCTAACACAAGATGGATTCTGTTCCAAGAAGCAGGATGGTGGTGGTATGGTAGATATTTTGTTTATTCTTTATTACAGAAATATATGTACATTTTCTACAGATAAATTACTTCAAAAAACTAAAGAGCTTAAATAAAAGCTATAAGAATGTTCACATTCCTATTTCTGAGTGGAAGACCAATAAACATTCTTTGTTTCTTTTTACTTTCCTGTATTTTCTACAATAAACATACATTCCTTTTATATTAATGAAACAACATGAAACCAGGCGTGTTCCCATGAACCCCCTTTATCTCCCAATCCCAGATCCACCTCCTACATCCATAGCCAATCTAGAAAAGGAGAGAAATCAGTTACTTGATTCCCCATTGTCATTATTAACTTATACAGAGATCCCTGGTTTGCTAATTCAGCTGCAAATTTACATTTGCCCACAGGCATTGAAATGAGAAAAAAAAAAAAAAAAAGTAGGCCAATTCTAAAATAAATCATCCAGTGGGCAATTAAAAACCTGATAAAAATTGAAGGGAAGACAGCACCAGAATACTACAGGTTAAATCCTAGTAAAACAAATTTCATATAACAGTTTCTGTTCTCTCATGAAGGGATTTTGAATTGGAGTCTGATCAAATCAAACACTGCTTTAAAAAATTGAAGTATTTAAAACCCATTAAAGACTCAATATATTTATAATAATTGCAACAACAATTTTTGTTTCGAGAGACAAAACGGAAAAGGAAAAGACACAGCCTGATCTGCAAAACTGCTGAATAGGGGAAGATTGCAGCTCCAAGATGCTGGAAATAACCAACATGTGGAGTCATCAAATGCCTTGTAGATTTTATCAAACCCAAAGAGCTAAAATCATTGCTGCAGCTCTCAGAAGTTATATCTGTCACCAGTACTGGTTCCACTCTTGTAATGCAAATTTGTAATCAATATCGACCATCCTATCAACGTGAAAACCGCCTAAATCGAGTGTCACAGTGAAGGAGTACTATAGTCATGACTAAAACTAAGGGAATTTGCGATGCCCTGAAATGCATGTGTTCATTTCATTAGCAGAATCAGATGAAGATGATGATGCTCTAGTTAGTAAGCCTTCCTATAGGAGACCACAATCATTCCAGTTTACGTATTTATAATCTGAGCGGCCTAAGTAAATAGGGCCGAGGGCCCCAGAAGCACTTAAAAGCCTGTTGGGAAGAGCGCCTATCCAAAGAGCTGCTGCAAAGCAACAGAAATGTCTTTTGTGAGTGCAGAGAAGCTGGAACTGAAGAGGGCTCTCAGAAACGCCAGGCAGCCCACACTACAATAGCTGCCTTTGTGGGTTTCTAGCCTTGACCCCTGACGGGCCCATTCCATTTACCCGGTTCTTTTAGCGTGACTATGTGTAACAAAGGTTGTGTAGGGACGTCTGGTTCTCTACAACGTTTCTCTCAATCCAAAGCTCTCTTAGCCAGGCTTGGGAGCGGGCAAGATGGGCTTTGCACCAGAGTAGCTGGAGATCAGACATGGGAAGGAGGAGGCTCTCACATTCTGAGGCCTGACAGTTTGTCTACCCGGTAGCCAGCACACACGTGATGTTAAGAATCTGAAATCTGAAAAATCCTGTGACACGCAAAGGCTGTAAGATGCAAAAACTGGAGTCAATCACAAACATAACCAGTGTATTTCTTCTATCGCAGTTTACAAAACCTTGGGTCCAGCTATTATACTTTCTGTTTAATAAGAGAAGAAAAGAAAAATAGTTTCTGCTTTTCCAGTATAAAAAGCCAACTTCAAAGGAGCTTGGTAAGTACCATAAGGCGGTCTTGTCACCCAGGCCCTTTCCAAGGGCCTTTCAAACCACCTCAGGTAACTACTCTGCTATCTGGCAATTCTTGGGAGAAAACATTTTTTAAGGGGTCCATAAACAATCATTATCTTTAAACAATATCCTTAAAAACACAAATCCCTAGATAACAACAATTGGTTTTTCATTTTTTTACCTTCCTCAGACTCTACTTCAGAATCCCTTCATCTTTCTAATTCAAAAATAAAGAAATACACTTTTAAATCAAAAGTTAACCACAGAACAGATCTGATCAAGGACTCAAAAAATTCACCTCACAAAAATGGATTTAAACCTATTGTTGAAGTTAGAGAAAAAACAAAAGAAACAATAAAAGGATCTAAGATTAAATGACGAAAACTCTTTACATAATCATTTACTTTCCATTTTAATTAAACTTGAATTGCAAATGATGCTGAGTTTATTAACAAGATAATTCTTTATAAGTCACTACTGAGCAGGTTCCATAAGAATTTTATGGTTTGTCAATATCCAATGGGAGAGAGTAATCTAAGAATTTAGTGAGTCGATAAAATAAAAAGCAATCACAATACACCCACACAGTCACCTGAGAACTCAAAATAAAAACTAAGTGGGTGGGGAGGATGGAGAGATGGGAGGTTCAAGTTACTTTCAACATCACCAATAAAAGCAAAAAGCTTCAGCACTAACTATTCCATTTGCTCCTCAAGCTTCCTCACCCCCTTCCTTCTCCAACTAATGACAGCATCTTTATGCACAGCATATGTTTCAAGAAGTGAAATGGGTATCTTTATGGCTGGAAAATATTCTCAGATTACATAACTACTAATACAGATCAGATAATGGAAATAAAATTTTAATCACCAAAAATTACTCTTTCCTGGAGAGCTGTTCTCCGCGGTCAGCTCTATTGACAATGTAATATTTGCAAGACACACCCTACTTTCAGGCTAAGACCTTTATGAAAGCAATGTAAGGATTCCAGACTTTCCATGTCCTGAAACAAATGTTCTATCTCGGTTAATAGTAAATAAGGAAGTGAGTGTGGGTGTTTGTGACTGAAGAGGGGAAGAAAGGGATAGAGATCTAGAAAGTAGAAGCCAGTCTATGTGAGGAAATTCCTCTAAAGTCGACATGAGAAATTTGGGAATTCAGGAGACAGACCAGTTGAATAAAAAGTATCACTCAAGTAGGAAGCTGTCTGCAAACACTTATCTTGGAATTCCCTATATTCTTGAATAAAATAGATCCTAAGGTGGCAGCAACCAAACAATCTGAGAATGATAACCCCATTTTCAGCATCGCAAAGCAGGGCCATGTTTTGCTCTTTCTACCAATATATTATCTTAATTCAATATATACCAAAAAAAAAAAAAGGGGGAACATTAATCAAGTGGCATAACTCAAAATTCTGATATGTGGTATTGGAGACTATTTCTGTCAAATAGGAAAACAACCCTGCATGGCCTCTTCTGCCCTGAAATTACATTGATATTGATCTCTCCCTTCTATGAGGGGACTGAGTCACAATCACTGAATATGTGAATGATTCCCACTGCATTAACATTAATGCAAATCTGGCAACTGCCATGACCAATTTACACTGACACCCTCTTTTACACAACTGCTATGACTTGTGCTAAAAACTCAGCTGTCACATGTACGTGTTTTCTAAGATAATAATCCTTCTAGGAGAGTCCCCAGAAGGCCACGGCAGAAAAACCAAATGTAGAGGGCAGTGAGGGTTGAATAAGCCCATTGTCTGTTTTAGAACAAGAGGGAGGTATTCCTGATTCAACCAGAGCAAAAACTACATTAGAACAAAGACTTCAAATTCAGCAACAAGTCAAAAGGAGCTGAAAAGCCACCCACATTTTTCAAATACAATCTCTATGCTTGGCATCATGCTGTATGCTTCCATTACAAAATAAAAATGTGAAAGTGATACACACTTGTGAGGACAGCACTTAGAGGAGGTACTTTGGGATTTCTGTTGTTGTTTTTACCCAGTAACTCCTGAACGTGTGAAATGTCTTTTGGGGAAGGAGGATGTCCTTCATTTTTTAACTATCTCTAAGGTGAATCGGAGATTAATGAATTTATTAAGCACTCAATTATGTTTTGGTCAAAGATACAAACATAAAATAATGATTTTTTTTTTTAATTTTTATTTTTTTAAAGGAAAAGTGCAGGCAGGAAGAGAGAGGAGGAAGAAACACTTTGTATATTTTATTTAGTTGTTCATCTTGGTTATTCCCTGGTTCTGGGACACGAACCCAGGTCCTTGGACTCTATGTGGATTGCGCTCTCAGCTGCAGGCAGTGGAACCAACCACTACTCCACCAGAGCACATCAGAATAATATTATTTTATATTCCTCTATCTCTTGTATATCGCATTAAACAGTTTCCCGTAAATTACCTTATCAATTCTTACAACAACCCTGCACTCTACAATAAGATGCGTACATTGGGTGGCAGAAATATCTCAAAAAATAGAGAAATACCTGTCAAGTTTCTGGCTAGCCAACACCTTTAAACACTCTTAATGAAGGTGGGTAATTTTTAGCTTTTGGAGTCCCACTTTCCCAGCATAGAACTTAGAAAACATCAAAGCTTCAAAGGAAGCTGGAAAACTTCGACACCACCAATTAAATGTACTCGAGAATCTGGAATTCGCAGGTGAAAACTTGAGGAAAGACGCTACACACTGGTACGGATTCAATTTGCTTTTACTGGTCAAGATGGCAGCAGAGGTGTCCAGCTCAGAGGCCAACACTGGCTGTAAGGCTGAGTTCCCAGAGCAGAGGAGCACTATTGCTGACAACAGTTGCAATACAGCAGATTTCCGGGCAGCAGTGCAAGCCACAGCATCTAGGGCTCACTGGAGCCCTGTGGTGGGTAGGGAGGGGGTGGACAGCAGTTTCCTCTTTTAGCCAGTGAACTGGCATGGTTTTGCACATGGTTCCCAAAAACACGGCTCTGTGCTTAGCTCTTCAACCCTGCCATGAACTTCCCGTTATCCTTTCAATAAACTTCATTTCTGCTTAGAGTCTATTTGTGTTGCTTGCAAGTAGGGACTCTGACTCATTTATGAGCTACATTCATTCTCTTTGGGAAGCTTTCTCTAGGCAAGCAACTTTAAGGCTGAGTCCTAAAGGGTGTTTCACATTCAATGAAACAAAACTCTGAGTAAAGAGAACGGCATTCTAAAAGGAGACTAGCTGTGCAAAGGTCCTGTGGTAGAAAAAGAAGAACGATGATCTTGAAGTGAATAAGGTGGAAGAAGTTAATGAAATGAGGTTAATAAGCGGGTAGAGGCTAGTGTACAAGGACATGGTAGGGCAAGCTGCAGTTCTAGCCCTGCATGTCAGAAAAAAAAATTCCTTTATTAAGCTAAAATAAAAATAAACATATGTAAAACACATTCGAAGTTTTATCCTAAGATGTTTCAGAGTTAGAACAATTAACACTCCAGGTATATGATAGACATTCACACGTATAAAGACTGCGATGGTGTTCTCTATATACTGAAACATTCCTAGGTTTTTTAACTGTTCAAGTAATATCCCAGATTTCATTTCAGTCATCTTTGTAGCTCTAGAACCTAGTGCCAGTACCTGAAATACAGTAGACAAGTCATTTTTTCTTTAAAAGGAAAGGTGCAGGTAGGAATAAAGATGAGCAAGCAGGAAGAGAGAGGAGGAAGAAGCATTTTATTTATTTTTATTTAGTTGTTCATCTTGGTTATTCTCCCCAACCCCTGGCACAAACCTCGGTCCTTGGGATGTATGTGGACTGCACTTAGGCTGGGTGTAACCAAACCACTAGTCCACCAGAGTGCACCAAGAATTAAGTTGAATGCATGTATGGCATACAAGGTACCACATCAGTGCACAGAGAATACAAAAAATATTTTATGATATAATGCAAATAGTTTATAAATATTATATTAATGTAAAAATAGCTATTTTTATTATAAATAGTTAAAAGAATAACAGCAGCAGTGATTAATAGCAATAGCACGAGATGATTCCAGACACTACACTCACGTTTCCCATGAATTAACTCAAGTGGTAACTAACAACTAGATGGTGAGGAGGGAGGCTGAGAAAGATGACACAGAAAAAGTGGTGATCTTAGCCACAAAATCCATGACAACCAAGTTTGAAATGTGTCCTTTACTCTTTATATTTGACCACAGACTAGAATGGTGATGGTGGACTTACGATACTATTAAACAAAATGACTGCTTAGTCCTCGCCACCTTCGATCATGAAGGCAGGCTATCTCGGAGTGCCTAACCACAACAATTCTGGGGACCACGGGTTAAGAAAGAAACTTCAGAGATTTACCAAAGTCATCCCCAGACACATGGAAATACAGCGCATACAGAAAAAAGCATTCCACAACCCACCTCAGAAGCACATCCAATGTTTCACAACTTTCTCAGTCGACTGTGAGGAAAGCAAATTGACCCAAAGTCAAAGAGATGGGCATTGCACGAGTTTCTAGACAGCAAAATCTCTGGAAGTTAAGGAGAATGTTGAGCCCTCCATAGGCTGTAGCAGCAGAGAGGATGAAGAAAGGACAACACTAAGACACTCAGAAAAAGCAGCAGTTCCAAGAACTCTTGTATCCATGAAACTGATGCCCACCTATTCAAATGCATCCATAACAATTTGGTCATGCCCTTATCTTCCTTTACATTTTAATTAAGATTAGTTGAGCATGTAAGGAAGCTTTGAGCATATATCCTATGGTGAGCAAGACTAGAAAGAGAGGAAATGTGGGGAAAGGCTGTTTTTTAGGATTCTTTGATCTTCAAGGTGAGGGCACCAGACAGGTGACTCGGGATAGTGGCATTAAGAAGTCAGCAGGAAGCACTTTCTGTTTCTGTTCTCTTGTGGAAGTTTGCCCATTCATGGGGAAGGCAAGGCAATGCAGCAAGTGCGAGCAGAACTTCACCGTGAACTGTGTTCTTTCTTGCTGAACCCTGATATCAGGCCTCTAAAAATTGAAAAACCCAGTGACCGTCTTAACCCACACTTAACTTGTTATCTAGGACATCTCTATATTACATTCTGCTTAATTTGTACAAAGCTTCATTCATCATTTTGCAATATTTGGGTTCTTCCCTGTTTACACTGTTCTTCACTTTCCCTCATATATTGTATTTATGTGAATGTACGCATAGAAAATTATTGCATGTACATACGAGCAATCTAAAACAAAATCTTATTCTAGGGGTTTAAGTTAAGTAAACTCAACATGGAATATCACATCTGCAGACAACTACACTGAGCTAGTTTTACTATTTTGATGTCTACGTTTTTACAACTGCAATTATTTTCAAACTTTAATTATCCTTAATTTTCCAGGATTTTCCCCCAAAGTCATTATTTCCCACCATCAGTATAATTTTAAGCTCCACCTAAAAGTCACAGGCTCCCATATCTGCCACAGGCCATTTATTTCTAAAAATAACTTGTTAATATTTATTTTATTTATCATTTTAAGTGGTAAAGCAGAGATATGATACTCAGAGCCCTAACTACAAGAGGCAGAGAAATTATTTTATATCCCTACAATTGCTTCCTGCCGGTGGATTACAGGAATAAAGGCTTGGGAATTTAAATAACCGATTTACCCAAGAAAGCTTACTGTTTAGTAATTCTGTGAGGTGGGGAGGGGGCTGGTTTGAGAGGCTGATTCAATTTATTTTACTGCTGGTGAATCTACTCTAGAAAGAGAACAGTTTGATTAATTAGATTAGTAAATTCTGTAAGTTGTTTATTCAGTTGGGTGAATCAATGTTTCCCTGAATTTAGTGTAGCTTTATTTTATTCCTTCAAATCTATCTAGTAGGTAAGATGTTGCAAGCCAAAAGCTTCTGTTATCCCACAACTCTTTCAAATATCTTTTCATATGGTAATTCGATCCTTTTATGATTGGAGGCAGACGAATTTCAGTCTCTCCCTCTCCTCTTCCATCCCCCCTCAACCCAGCATATGGATAACAAATACAGAGATGGGAGGAAAGTAGAGATAATTGAAAATTGACGACTGCTCTATTTCTATGTTTTACATTGCTCAGTTTTAACATGTCCTCTTTCCTGTTGCCTTTAGTTTTAAATTTTATTACTACTCAGTATTAAAATCTAAAAATAAAAGAACTTTATTAATGACAGTATATTTTAAGAGTGTATTGAAAAGAATAATTAGGTCAATTCTTTTCTTTTTTTTTTAAATAGTTGCTAAATTTCTCAGATTTTTGCTAGTTATTCTTTCTCCATTTTTTTTAAAACAAATTTTCATTCCAAGGAGGTTCCTTTCATCTGATTTACTACACAGAATCATTCCTGATTCATTTGTTACTGAGATGTATGGAAGTACAGCTGTTCAAACAAAGTACTTGCCTATGAAAGCCTGGGAAAATTGGGAAAGATAATCAAATTAAAATTCCAGTTATACATTCTTTGAATGGCACAGACAATCTTGGACTTTTATATTTAAGACATATTAAAATAAAAATAAAAAAAACACAGTAGCATCATAGACTATCTTTTCCCCATTAATAAGGCCTGGAGGTCATGTTCAGCAGAAGAAAAACATATAAATTCAGCAAGAAATTAAGTGTACTTCTCTAGGAGAGTTTTGTTTTGTTTTCATGAAAAATACTATGAAGATCCAAGAAAATAGGCTGTTGAGATTCCAGAAGTTGGGGACCACTGGAGAGTATCTGACTCAAAGCTACAGACAAAAGAAACATGAGTGTTGCAAGGAAGTTTACCTCTCAGTTCTCTGAAAACAAAAAGACTGTAGGGTCACAGTCCCCTTGAACTATTGAGGTATATGCGACTAACGCTGACAGTGGAAGGCAGAGAGAGAAAAGTCAAATTTACTCCAAACATTTTCCTTTCCTTGCTCCAAACATCTACACATAGGTTGAGCAGCAGAGAATGCAAAACTTTCTTAGGTCACATAATCTGTGTGAATACCTTTTCTGTAACACTGAACGTGCCCACCCCAGAGACAAGTATCATATTTCCTAGTAGGAGGAAGCACATCCTTTTCTTAGCAGCTGCACAAGACCCACCTCCAGTGGGTCCCAGGCCCCATTTTGAATCCACCTTCTGGATCTCTTTTGACTGGAGGGACTTTTCTGCATTCAGATAGCCACTCCCTGAGTGAGGGTCACTGTTATCTCCCAGCCAGATTACACCAGGAAGTCAGTCTTCAGGTTTGCCTCAAGCTGTCCATTCTTCACACACCAGCTAGATAGATCTTTCTAGGAAGCCAATCTATTGGCATGCACCTGAATTCCTAAGATCTGACCACAACTCCATATATGATCAGTGCCCCAGCCCAATTTCTCTGCCTCTGCCTCACATTCCATGGTACAACTATGTTAAAGTTCCTCCCAACACACACACACA
>RJWH01002169.1:0-260265 GCA_004363575.1 Solenodon paradoxus
CACACACACACACACACACACACACACACACACACTGATCTGGCTGGGGCCTGAGAGAGACGATGGCAGCTTCTCTTTGGTGCCTCACACTCCCATCTCTGATTGCGCTGACAGCTTGCTGTTCCTCTCTGCTCCCCAGTCTCCACCCCACCCAGCACCACAGAGCAGTTTTATCTGGAGGAACTGCCAGCCTGGAGTGAAAACAGGTCGGCTGGGCGAGCCTTGGCTAGCCCTTTCTGATTTGCTGCCCACTGCTTTTCTGTAGTGGTCCAGCCAAACTCGAGCCCAGCTCTCCACCTACCAGTGGGAAGAGCACTAGCCTCTCTCAGCCTTGCTTCCTACTCCATCTAGTGAGAACACTAACGCCTCTGTTCACAAGAGGATGTGCCGGCGGGGACTGGACAAGCAAAGTGCCATGAGTGTCTGGCACAGGGAAAATGCTGTGACTGCATTTCTCCCCTCAGCTATCAGCACCTGCTCTGCCTCTGCGCTGTGAACCAGTCTCCATCGCCTGTTCTCTAAAATGGGCTCTCTGCTGGGCTTCCTCACAGGACTGCTGCAAAGTGCTGCTTCAGAAGTCAGCAATGGGAATGTGCTTTGAAAGGTAACTTGTCTCTGAGAGTCTCAATTTCCTCATCTGCAAAATAAGGACTTTAGATAAAGGTGCCTCAGTGCCCACTTCAATGGAACACTTCATGAGATTTCTGGGGTTGGATGTCCCTTCTTCTGAGAAGGCATAAG
This sequence comes from Solenodon paradoxus, assembly GCA_004363575.1. Taxonomy (NCBI): domain Eukaryota; kingdom Metazoa; phylum Chordata; class Mammalia; order Eulipotyphla; family Solenodontidae; genus Solenodon; species Solenodon paradoxus. The sequence goes on from RJWH01002169.1 coordinate 742, forward strand.
AGGGTACAAAAGGCAAGCAGATTGACGAAGACAGCTCCAGACTCAGGAACATTTTGCTTTTGTGCACGAGCAGGGCTGGAAGAGTATCGGTGACGAGACTCACTGGAATTGGGTCTACCTTGTATCACCGTGGACGTGTTCTAAAGCACTGGAGTGTCTCTTCCTTCTTTTGTAAAAGAGGTTGATCACCTCTATAGAAGTCAAGTGAAGATATGTATAGATGAATGACTTGGTACAGTGCTTCAGATGTTGACCCCCTTCTCTTCCCTATCTACACTCACACCTTTGGTGGCACCGTCCTCTTACATGGTGCCATATGTCATATTCATGCTGAAGACGTCCAAATGTACATCTGAGTTCCCCCCTCCTCCCTCCAATCCAGTCCATGTGCTGCTCTCTGCTCAGTGTCTCTACTTGGGTTTCTAAAAGGCATCTCAACTCAAACTCCTGACTCGCCCCAGTGGTGTAGTATTTATGTCCACCGCCTCCAGTATGCATAAGCCATGTACATCCTAAGGACTTGGCTTTGCATCCTGGGGCCGGGGGGCGGGGGGCGGTGTGAAGGGGGGCACAACCAAGATGAACAACTAAGTAATATTAATAAATGTTTCATCCTCCTCTCTCTTTCTGTGTACCTTTCTACTCATTTGCATCCTTACATTCCTACTTGTTCCTTTTCTTAAATTAAAAAAAAAAAAAATCAAACTCCTGATCTTTCCCCAAAACTCTTTGCTGCCATTGCCAGCCTCATCTAAAGGAAATGACAGCTCCTTTCTTCCCACAGATTCTGTCAGGGCCCTGGAGTTACACTTGACCCAGTGCTCTCAAAATTGGCATGCAATTATTTTGCCAAACCTCTTAGTTCTGTCTTCACAATAGAAAGACTCTAACTCTTCTCACTATTTCCACTGTTCCTACTTTTGTCCAACCCACCGGATATCACAATCTTTTTCCAACAAAGAAGTCAAAGTGATTCTTTGAGACTTGAGGTAAAGATCTCTCTTCCAAGCCCTTACACTGGCCTGTTGGGTAGTAGCCTACATGGCCCTCATTCCCTCTCTGACTTCCTCTCCTATGACTCTCTGGCTCACTGCTTCAGACACACTGGTCCTTATGATGTCCTTGAATTTCAGACCAGCTACATTCCTACCTCAGGGCCTTTGCACTTGCTGTACCCTCTGCCTGAATGCCTTTCTGTTAGATGTCTCAGAGCCTGTTCCCTCACCTCCTTCACCTCTGTGTTTCTTTCTCAGGGAGGTTTTCACTAACCATGAGATGGAGGCTAATGTCACATTCAGGCATGAAGACATCTAACAGAAAAAAATGCTGCCTCTTCAATTCATAGGAATAAGGAAGCCCTGATGGGTCCTGTGAGAAAATAACCACCAAAAAGGAGAATTCCTTACCATGGGAGACCTTCTCTAAGAATAGCATCAAGCCTGCAAAAGTTGGTGCCAAGGACTGCTAACCAGACCACAGCAAGTTCAAGACCAAAGCCCATAAGAACTGAATAGTGGCTCCCAGTAGGTTGAGCCTGGTGGAAAGGCAGAGAGGCATGAAGATAATTGTCCTTTGTGTCTCAACTCTAAGCTCAAATTGCTATTCCTTTCCTTTCACTCCACCAATCATACCTCTATTAAGTGTCCTCTGTCTGTCAAGGAGTAGGCATTTAGAGACCTCAAAGATGAGTTAGCAACATCGGGAACTAGTGTTAACCCCAGGTGAACTCTGGGGACGGGCACCAACCCCTGGAAGCTTAGAAAAAATACTTATTCTCAGGCCCCACCCCAGACCTGCCAAATCCGAATCCCCAGGAGTGGGGATGGGAGCAGGAAGCTGTGCTTGGACCAAACCTCCAAGTGTTTCTTCTGGGTTCTAGGGTTTGAGAATGGTGTCTCGACCCTTGCTGTGTGGGTTCGCGAGGTCCGAGGAAATGCTCATCAAAGATGCAGAACCTGGGCCCCACTGCAGACCTACTGAAAGAGTCAGCATTTTTATCAGATCCCTTCGAGCATGATCTGGTGGAACAGAAATCTGTGTAGCATTTAAGAGAGGAACAGAGGACGGTGAGTGAAACAAAAGCATTTGGCAGAGACATTTCACTTATGTCCTGGACCAGAGAGTGAGCTGAAGGCAAGGGGCAGGAGATGGGTGAATGACGCTGTGGGACAAATGGCCTGGTGTTCAGAGAGAAGGTTCAGCAAACATTGACTGATTGGTTATCAGATGTAGGTGTTACTGATCCCAAGGGTCTTGTAGCTTTTTTAGGGCACGTCCTGTGTCCAGGCTCCAATGGGATATTTAGGTTACTAGGTTCGTTATGGCAGAGCCTCCACGGCGAGAAAACTGACAGCTGAGCACTCAGGTAGAGAAAAGCACTTTATTGTACCGGTGCGGGCCCAGGGGTATCCTTACCCAACGCTGAGCAACAGGGGGCTTTGGGGAGCTTCTTTCATACTCCGAGGCAAAGACCCATCTCCTTGGCTACGTGTGGTTTCCATTGGCAATTCTGATCAGCCATGTGTAGCCACAGAGCAGGCAGGATGTTTGCATGTCCTTGGACATAGCTACAGCTTCTGTATTATTTTGAGAAATTCCTGGCAGGCTAACTTTTACATGGGGTCAGAGAAAAGGTCTTCTACTACAGGTTAAATTAGATCACCAGTTTGGGTGAGCTGGTGGTCCTTAGTTTAGAGGGTTTCTATCTCCTTGGTGGATCCAAAGAATACCTCATACCTCAGGGGCTCAAAATGTATGTGTTAGTGTCCCTTCTCTTTTGTTTTCTATCTGGAAGCCTTGCATACTTTAGTTGTTCACAAAGCTTTAGCTACTGGGTAATTCCTTGAAGCCAGTCTAGGAAAGAATTAAGGCATGTAGCTTCATTATAATAAGGTGATTGGGACTTGAAATGAAGGCGTGGGTCAGTCATAGCTGGACAGGTAATGGGGTCACGAAGGGAAGCCCACCATCCTTTATCCTGTCTCTTTGAGAGCATGCCCCCTAGGCCATCCAGCAGATGGTGGCTTCTGAGACCCACTCAGACTTAGTGGGGATGATGCTAGTGGGCACTGATTTGTCCTGAGGCACAGAGTCGGTGCAGAAAGAATTCAAGGAAACGCTTGATGACAGCACACAGTCAAGATAGGCCAGTTTATTAGGAGACACACAGAGAGATCAGCTCTCTGTGGGCAGGAACATGACAACATGTAATAAGCTAAGGGCAGACCTTTTGTATGCAGGCAATGGAATTTTCCCTTGGTGGGAATCAATATGGGGAATGGGTTACTACAGTTGTCCAGTAAGCCCCTCCCCAGTGTGCCTGGGGTCTAGGTGGGAGTTACTGAGGGCTGGGTTCTGGGGTGCTAAGGAAATGTCTGTTCTGTAAATGCATCCCCAGCACTCCTAGGGTTAAGGTGGTGCTGGCCTTCCTGGATGGTACTCTCTTATTTTGGATGGTATTGACTTGATTTTAGCATGGCTAAGGCTGGGGCAGTTATTCATCTCCTGCTTTACATCTGAAATCCTGCTTCATAGTTTCAAGGTGCTCCCCTTTTCTTTGCTATCCCTTAATTAAGGACACTATGGGTCCTCAGACAGACCCCCTGACATGGCGTCTGGTTTCCAGGTTGAGTTGGTGAGACTGCCTTCCCATCGCTGGTGGAAATGGAAATCAGGTCCCCTTCCCTGAGGGCTGTTTGGCTACATCTATCAGAATATGAAATGTGTGCATCTTTTGTTCTAATTCCATTTCTGGGAATTTATCTTGCAAATGTTTACATATGTGTTGGAAGATACTGTTTACAAGGGTGATCCCTGTGGTGCAGGGACTGGTTAAGTGTCATACTCTACAACCTTCTGTGTCGGCCTTAGATTCCCCTAAAGACTTGGGGGATTTGGGGGTTCGGCTGGGAATGTGGAAGGAATGATCCAGAGAAATGCTTTGAATATCTAAGAGTTTATTTGACTCAGCAAAAGAGTAGGTCAGCCCCTGGGGAAGGGCCCTTGGCTATTTTATAGGGAGGGTGGGGGCAGTTGCATCTTGGAGACATGATGGACTTTCAGAGTCACAGAGGTACTGCTGCCATTCACTCAGAGCCCTGAGACAAAGAGTCTGTTTTGAAATTTATTAATATGTTAATGATAATGTTAACAGACCTTAGTCAAAACAATGAAGATCATTATCAGAAGAAACTGGGAAAAGTGGCTAGGAGCTGCCTCCTAGTCATCAGGAAACACTAAAACAGAGGTCATTGGAGAATCCCACCCAAATGCCACACACAAAATGGTATCACTCATGCCTTTCTGGGGGATCCTTGTCCTATTAGTTGTACAGCTGTCCCCTGGCTAAATTCAAGGAGCAAAAGGCACGGGACAACATGCAAGATGCTGTTGCCAAGCCAAATGGGAGGCACTGGTTGTGAAAGACTTGTCTCTGGAAGAAGTCGCAAGGAACCACTAATACTTGATGTAAGGTTTTTCTGGGCTCCGCGAGGAGACAAGCTCAATCAGACAAAAAATGTCGAATAGCCAGGGCTTTATTGGGGTTTGCACACCCGGGCGAAACTCCCAAGTCCGCAGAGGGCCGGGAAGTCGCGGGCTTGGAAGTCGCGCCCAGAACAAAGGGGTACCGGCTCTTTAAGCAGAGGAATTTCACGGGCTTCCCATATGGCGATTGGGATTGGCCCTGTGAATCCAGGTGTGGGGGTTGCATCCCTTATTCTGACATCATCCACCTTTTTCCCAGGCTTGGCCTTTCCCGGGCATGGCCACTGCTGCTTTTGTCCCTGGGCCAGCCTAACACTTGAGATCTCCGGTGAGGGCACTGGGTGGTTGAGGGAAGAGACAAAAATTTTTTTCACTCTATGTTATTTTATATCATTTGACTTTTGTCCCAAGTGCAAATAAATCTGTCCTCAAAGAGTTGTCCAAGGATCCCTGGGAATCTCCCAAACTCATTCAAGGGCTTCCTAATGTCTTCCCTTTTCCAACTCTCTGTGCAAGGCTCATTTCCATGACTTCAACCAGAGAAATCTAGCATCAGAGTGGATGTAGAAGCAGCTAGGAGATCCAGATGACTTCTGTTAAGCCAGATTTGCAAAAATATAAAACAGTGCCATCAGATGCTCATTAAAAAAATCTGCTTTTGAAAACTATAATTATTTTCATGAAAATAACAGTCTTACTGTGGCTATGCTAAGTGTATTACTGATTTTTTTTTTTTTTTAAGGTTTTCAGTTCTATGGTCTACTATAGTAAATGTTAGCACAGCATAAACAAAAGCTTTTTTGGTGTTAAGGGGCTAAAATGGAACACTCCAAACCTCTCAGAATTTGTCTCTTGCACAAGCTTCCCTCTGGCATGAAGAGACTTGGCTGTCCTTGACAGGAGAGGACTGTCCCAGAGACACAGGAGATGCTCCTGTTCTTCTGACTTCATCCTCCCCTTAATCAAACAAGCCAACTGTCACTCCCTGGGTCTCCACTCTTCTCTTAATCCCAAAATGGTCTTTTGTCCCTAATTTCTAGAAGAATGGAAAAAAGGAAAGCTATTTATTTCTAGGCTGACCATATTTCTTTGAGACTAAAACAAGGACATTGGGTTGGCAAAAACAGGATGGGGTTATGTGCTGGCGACTAAGGGGAGGGGAGGGAAGGAGGAACAATCAGAGCAGGGCCAGAGCAGCCAGGCCAGCAACAAGCAAGTACTCTGTGATGCTGGTCAGCAATCGCACAGTAATGACATGTGGTTTGGTGGGACTTCACACAAACAGCCTGAGACTGGACCACACTGCAGTGTCTGCTCCCTTTGAAGGAACAGGTGTGCACAAGGTGGGGGGATCCTCTTCCAGCTCAACTCCTCTTTCCTCCTGAAGTGGTGCTGCTGGGGTTTGGCGGTGACTGATTCAAGAAAAACTCCTTGAGATGTTAAAGAGGTGCAGTTTTATAGTTTATCAGAGAAAGTGAAAGAGGAAGAAAGTGAGGGCATGGTGGAGGGAGAGGTGTAGTGCACCCACGGGCAGGAAGTGCTCTGCTCCCTGCTGTGGATTGGTAAAATGCATACCCTTGGAAGGAGGTTCTGGGTGAACTGCCTTTCCAGCATCTATAATTAGCAAAAGAATAGGAGTCGCATAGTCACAAGGAAGTTCAAAAGTGGTAGGTGAGAGGGTTTTTTCAGGAAGTTCTCCAGGTCTGTGAAGTGGGGATCCCAGTCCTAATTGTATTGGGGAAACCACTGGGTTGATGTGGGGATTGCACGAATCTTTCCGGAGGGTTAAGAGGTGAATCTTGGCCTCTAGCGTCCTGGAGCCGGCCTGGGCATGCCCAGGCCCCCTATGATCTCTGCTGCTCTGGAAATATCTTGATCTGAAAAAGAAACCTAGTCAGTGCTGCAGTCAGGACCTACAATCTCCTGCCACACCCACAGGGGGCAGGAACAGAGCAGGCTGGCGCTGCAGTCGGTGGCAGTCAGCGCTGGCAAGTAACGACAACGTCCCTGGAAAGAAAACTTGCAACTTGTGCAACTTTGGGGGGGTGGGATGGGGAGGAGGTGGGGGCTGTTGTTTTTCCTTTGGCAGTTGAACCTGGTCAGTCTTCTGGAATGCAAGCAACCCTTGCAGAGGCAAAATAAAACCGGGTAAAATGGACATTTTTTAAATTACACACTTCTGCCTTAATTCTTGGTTTTCTTTTAAGCAGGATGACAGAAAGTAAAAGACTCCAAGACACCTACCTCAATTTCAGGATTAAAATGAAGAGATCTCTGTCCATGTCATGTGTCTGTCGGTGTGTTATAAATTAGAAATGGCATTGCCAAATGTAATTTGTATCTAATTGACTCATGGAAGATACCTTCATAAATTATTGCTAAAATCAAAATATAAATAATGAATTTTTTAAGAAGTAGGATAAATTAATTGAGTTTGTTCACACGGACATGTCTTATGCCACCTGAGGAAATTATACTACAGTTTAACATGCAGTAGATTGTTCAAACATAGTTTTGTATAAATGGAGTTAAAACCCTTTCTAATGTGTTGGCAAGTCTTCTTGAACCTTCTTAAAATCAAATTCTAAACAAGAACTTTTATTTTGAAGAAAAACATGGGCATTCTTAGAAAACTCCTGGGATATGCCATATGAAGAAATGAGTGTCCCTCTATGAAAGGAGAAATAGGGGAAAATTGGACTTGTTTTGTGTAATACACTCTTATGGGAGCATTATCAAAATACAGGTTAATAATTAGCCCTCTCAGCATATGCTTATATGGAAATGCAGTAATGAATGGAGATAGATATATACGTATATATAAACATATATATAAAATACATCCAGAGAGAGAGAGAGAGAGAGAGAGAGAGAGAGAGAGAGAGAATGAATTCCTAGTAGTCCAATGTGTTCTGATATAATGCTTCTCAGGTCTGGTTATCACACTAAAATGCTGTACATTGCAAAATTAAACAGGGTTCCATGTTAAGTTGTTAATTAGGTTATAAGCACATCTCTAATCATGACCATTTTGCAGGTCTTTGCCAACTGTAGATGGCAAAGGAAAATCCAGTCAGAAATGGAAAAGACCAGCTTTCATGACATCCCGTGATATAGATGACGTGGTGCTAACCTCTGATTCACTTACAGTTTGGAAGGATGTGCCCCCTCCCCTTTAGGCAGTGCCTGCAGGAGAAGGGTGGGCAGCAGATCACAAGCCCCAAAGACCCGAATTGTCATATTTGGGGGCTTTATCTGGTTGAGTAAGACAAAGGTGTTGCATCCTTATACCCCTAAACATTTGCAAAAACTTAGGGACCTAATGGGGTATTAGAGGACATTCATTCCACGCCTGGCTTAGATGGTCCAACCACTATATAAGTTAGCCCGTGAAAGGGGTCTCCTGGGTGTGGGGGGAAGAATAGGATACGGCCTTCTAGGCAGCCAAACGTGCTGTACAAACTGCAAGCACTGGGGATTCTGAATCAGATCCCACCCTGTGAACTAGCTGTTCACGTGTCAGCACAGATATGCCTGGGGGCTCTGGCAAAGGCAAGGATGTGCAGGGGTGCTCATCAGGTTTTGGTCTCAACTGTGGAAGGGAGCTGAGGCCTGTTACGTTCTCATGGAACAAACCCTATGGCCACTGAGATTTAAACAGGTCTGGCAGCCATGACATTGAGGATGGTGTCCCCTAATTGACAACATGACTGTGTGACCCAAGAGTTTGGTGGCACAAACGCCAAAGGTGACCAAGGGAAATGCCTACCTGCGGCAATGCAGCAATGAAGAAGCAGATACCTTGGTCTGCATCCGATGGTTGGAGAAGGGCCCTACAGAGGACATGGCTCTGTGGCTTTACCGAAGAATGAGACGTGCCGGACACTAAGCGCAGCCACAGACCGACTACCATCACATCAGCTGGCAGTTCCACCTGCTTTGTGCCCAACAGCGGCCGACTGCACTGAGAAACACAATGGCCTGCTGAAAGACGCCCTGAAGACTGAAACCCACTCTTATATGGGTGGACTGCCCAGGTGCAGGAGCCCTCGAGCATCCATACTCAGACCGCACCGTTTGCGAACCTCCTAACACAGCCCTGGGCAGCCCCCATGTAACTGTAGGTGCACAGCGATGACCAGATCTGGCAATGGTGCCTGGAGTCACCAAATAACATGCTCTTGCCAGCCCCTACAGACATACACCCTGGGCTAAGTACCCTCACCTGGCCTTAGAAAGCTCAGGTTGAGTCTAGATGATGTACCTTGGTGGCCCCTTGGGCGACCTACTCAGTGTGGCACGGTCTCAGTGTGGCTCACTGCTCTACAGGTAGAACTGCAGGAGCCTGCTGTCCGTTGCCCTGAGTGGGAAAACAGCCCCCGTGTAGCTGGCTGCACCCCAGGCCTTTATGTTGAAATGCAAATTGGGTAGTAGCAGATGATACCTGGGGGAAAAAGATGGGCTCACTATGGGCAAGGGGCCTGTCTGTTTCCCCAGGGTGCTCTAGGAGCCTGTTGGATACACAGCTGACCCTACTTACAATTGGAATGACCCATGCATTCCTGAGCAGAGGCTGACTACTCTGCCAGAGTGTCCCCAGAAGTGGGAAGCAGTTTTCGGTTGTCATGCCTCTGGTACTCCCCAGAAGCATACTCTGGTAGTATTACCACCGGCAATCCTCTCCCCTCAATCAGGCAACACATATAATCAACTTGCAATAACTGACTTAGCTAGCTACACTGCATGTGCCCCCAAAACTAGGTGGTGTGTACAGGGATGCTCCTTGATGGAGAGGTGACCCAGATGCGCAAAGTTAGGTTGCAGAATAGAAGGGTACTAGACATGCTTACAGCGGCTCTAGGAGGAACTTGTGCACAGATTGGTCCTGCGTGCTGCACCTGTATTCCTAATGCCTCTCACAGTGTCTCTCTGGTCCTCTAGGCCGTGTGTAAGGAGAGTCACACAGATTCTGTCTTGGGGGATGACCTCTTCTCTATTTGACTGTCCTCCCTCTTGTCCTGGTGGGGACACATGTTCCTGGGCATAGCCACTGACTACTAATTCTCATCACCCTGACATGCAGCCTGTGCTGCCACTGCAGCACATGACTATAATGTGCAAATACCCTAACCACACGGGTCCCCTGCAGAAGAAGGGAGTACAGACTGTGAGGTGGCATGGGTAACATCAGGATGGACTGTGGGGCAGTGTGAGAACACAGCCCAGGCCCAACCTTGAAGAATGAGCTTGGCACCTGGTCAGTGCTGAGCATGGATCCAAATGTACCAAACGGACTTTGTGGGATGATAACTGCCTCCACCTGCACTGATCATACCTGAGATTTTCTGGAATCTGGCTGGTTTTGCCCACTCATTACTCTTCCTCTGCTAATATCCTCTGTAAAAGGTCCTCCCTCCCCACGGGTGGTGCAGATTCCTTCCTAACCGGCTGCCCTTGGGAGTCGATTACTTGTCTAACCAGCCACCATCAGACTCCCCTGTAAGTAATAAAGTCTATGTGCTTCCCTTCTGGCCCTCCGAGCAGTTACTTTGAACTATTAAAGAACTGGGTGAAAGTTCCTGCTTTGGAGATCTTACATTACACTGTCCTTTGCACAAACAGCTGGGGCCCAATTTCCTCAGAACAGGGCAGTTCTCTAATATTTGAGATGGACTTGTAACAGGCCAAGGAGCCAGCCAAGGAACCCCATTCTGCGAATTCTTTGGTGCTCAGTAATACAAATTAACTGATGCCTTAGACAAGAGCTTTAGGGATTGGGGACAAGTTGGAGGAGGAAAGGGAGGGCAGACCCACACTCAGAAGGGAGACTAGGATCCCAGGCTGCTTGCTCTGGAGTTATGAGCTGATCCTGCATCACTGTGTGGTAACTCTACGATGTACCTTTGCATCCACAGCTTGTGGGAGGATTGACTGATGGCAGCCAGTTAGCAAGGTAAAATACCTCCTGCAAGATAAAATCTCTGTCAATCAGAAGATGGTGACCCCATGGGACAAGATTCAGATCCTCCCCACAGAGTAATGAGGAATTCACCTGCTCTCCAGAAACAAGCAGGGAGGAAAAGCAGGTGCAGGGGCTACAGAGGTGCAGCAGCAATTGTGATGACAGAGGGCGAGCAGAAATGTCAGGGTTCCGAGCTACACCACAGATTCAGGAATTGGGATTCAGGCCACAGTGGAGAGAGTGAATGGTGTGAAGAAACAAGTCTTCTGGACAGTCACTCCAAAAGCAGCAAAGAACTAGTCCCAGCTAGTGGGACCAGGAAATGGAGGTGGGGGAGATATATCTTGGCACAGAGCAAAAAGAAAACCCATACCTTGGGGTCTCAGCTGGAGCCTACGTGGTCAAATTACATGGGGCACCACCATAACGGGAAGTAGCTAGTGGAATTCCCCAAGCCCAGCTCATCCCACCACTGTATTGCACAGGAGTCTCAGGACCCACCCACCTGATATCCCACTTTCAGGATTAAAAGAGAAAGGAAGTCTCCAGAAGGGATAACCCTCAATGCTATCCACTAGCGCCACCCTGTGGGTGGAGGCAGAACTGCAGCCTGACTGCCAATTGTGGGCTAACAAGGTGACCACCCTCCACAAGACCATCACAGCAGGGAACCCAGAAAAATATAAACAGAAAGCCAAATAGAGCAAAGATGCAGAGAATATAGGTGACATTATGGATCCAGTCAACAGCCCAGGGGAAAATCTAACTGAAGCAGACATATGCAAACCACCCTAGGATGACTTTAGGATAATAGTGATAACATGGAAAAAGAAACCAATAGAGGAAGTAAAAGAGAAAAACTTAAAAGAGAGAGAAGGAATGAAACAAGATATCAAAGAAATGAAGAATATGCATTCCATATTTCTGACAAGGGCTTAACATCCAAAGTAAAGAATTCATAAAAATAACAGAAACATAGGCAATCCAATCAAAAATGGAAGGGGATTTGGAGAGATTTTTTTTTTTTCTGAAATGGATATGCAGACAGTCAACAGGCATATGAAAAGATATTCCTATACTGTGACTATCAGGGAACTGCAAATCAAAACAACAATGAGATATTACCTTATACCTGAAAGATTTGCTATTACCCAAAAGTCTGGAAATAACAAATGCTGGCGAGGATGTGGCGAAAATGGAACACTTTCACACTGTTGATGGGAATGAAAATTGGTGCAACCCGTATGGAGAGTCCTCAGCAAGTTGAATGTGGAAATTCCATATGATCCCACCACCCCACTTTTGGTGTTTACCCAAAAGACACAAAAAGACTAATTCTCAGAGATTTATATGCCCCATATTTATTGCAGTCCTGTTCACAATAGCTAAGAACTGGAAACTACCTAAGTACCCAACGTCAAATGAATGGATAAAGATGATGTGGTATGTATGGTATGTATTATATGTATATACACACACACACACACACACACACACACACACACACACAGAAATACAACACAGCTATTAGAAGAGGTGAAATCCTGTCATTTGAATCAACATGGATGGATCTAGAGGGATTATGTTAAGTGAAATAAATCAAAAGAAGAAAGATAAATACCAGATGACCTCACTCACAGGTGGACTTTGAACAGACAAAGGAACAGATAATCAAAACCAACTCTTGGACACTTGCAATAGAACTGAGGTTCCCAATAGAGAATGGGATGGAGTGAGGGGAAAGGGGAAAGTGGTGACAGAGTCCACTGAACAATGGTAAATCTCTCTTGGTGATTTGGTGGAGGGAAGGGTGTGTTGATCTATATCTTAGGGATGGGGAAATTGCACATATGGGGAACCTACACATTTGAGTTTATTTTAATGTGTAAAATAAAAGTGACTGAAATATATATTTTTTTTAAATAAAATAAAACTTATCCTGCTGATACTCATCTCCTGCAGTGATGTAAGCATTGTTAGAGGGAATGGGAAATGGGGTGGTCAAAAAGGAGACACTATCATTACAAGGGAGAAGTTAATGTCTTCAGTGAAAACAGGGAAACTTAGCAAAAGGTTCCCTCACCATGGGCAGTTAATGGTTTCTAAAGTCAGTGTCTTTTAATAAGAAGCAGCTAGACATTGTATAGTGCAAGTGGCAGAAAAGTTTTCCAATAACCAGAGAGCCCACTGCGTGTGGACCTGGCCTGCCTCAGACCTGCTCACAGCCTCCTCCTCATGGAGCCTGGGGCCTCTTGGGTGCACTCAGGTTCAAGACACAAACAGGACAGACAGACCACGTGTTTGTGCCTTAGGCTGAGGCACTCTCTACTCAATTTGCACTTCCCTTTTCTGGACTCTCTGGTCTCAATACTGTCTTCCTTTTCCCTCTGCGGGTTTGGAGGGGAGTGAGAAGGGCATGGTGGTATTTTGTTCTGCTTTCTGGCCTTCACTTTTGATGTTTACTCTTCCCCAAGCACCCTGGCAGTTTTCCCCGATTGAAGTGCACATTCAAGTTTTTCATCTGACAATCTTTCTTGTTTTATTCCTTGCATACCACACCATGGCCGTGAGGACAGAAGTGTAGGTGGATCCATGAGTGGCTGCATTTTCTGGGGTCCCTGACGGTGCTCCCTTGTTCTGGACTTAGCTCTGCCAGCATTTCGTCCCACAGTAGGCCTCTCCAAGGGGCCCCCAAGCCCTGCTCTAATGCCTCTCCTCACTATCCTCACTGCTGTCCATACAATGCTCCTTTCTCATTTTCAACTTCCGCTTAGATCATCCTTTCCTCTTTATGATGCTTCCTTTCATGGCTGTCCCAGGACGCCTCTGAAGAGCCTGGAGCCCGACACAGGCCTCTGCGAAGACACTCCTTTACCACCACAGGTCGGTAAACTGGAAACCAGTTGATGCTCCTTACCTTGGAATTTAGTTTTCAGGGACTTTAGTTAAACAGAGCACTGAGGAGGGACTGTTCCTGAGAGAAGGACAAAGAGCTCTGATCTTTCTTCTCGAAACTCAAGGAGGGAAGTGTTTCCATATGGCGCACTGGTTACCTAATCACTAAACAACTTACCACATGAGAGACAGAGAGAAGCAGTGGTCTCCCCTCCCAGAGGTACACACAGAGCAGAGAAGACAATGACTCCAGGTTTCCAGGGCCATGACCACCAGTGTCCGCCATGACCTGATCCTCCCAAGGACAGTGTTGGGTCCTGGTAAAGCTTCCTCCAGAGGCTGACATTGAAGATTCCTCCGGAGATGTAGACAGTATTCAGATAGGCCTCCCAGGCTGCCCCTTCTCTGGGCACTGGAGGTTGACATTCTCCAACTCAAAGGGCCGTGTCTGAATTCTATTTCAGAACCATGAGTTAGAGGAAGCAGAACCTTGCAGCGTGCCAGCAGCACCAGCCTGCTTCAGCACAGCGGCCACGGTTCCAGTCCCCGCAGCTGCAGAGCACCGTGCACGGAGCGTGGAGGTGGAGTCCAGGGAGGGAGATGAACTTCTGCCCGGTTGGAGCCATGAGAAATCCAGCATTGCCATTTGGGGGTGTTACAGGGAGAGACTGACAGTCTGGCTGCGTTACTTTCTCTGATCTAATGTACCTCCTTCTTGCTCTGCACTGCCTTTTGAAACCATGACCCAGGCCACTGTAGGCTTCCCCTGGAAGAGTGCCACCAGGTCCGGAGGGAGCTCGGGGGATAAGCCTCCAGGGACGCTTGTCCTTCTGGGTCGTCCGGCACCTCAGCGTCTGGGCTTTAACCTCTGTCCCAGGAGTAGCGGGACGTGGTGGCCCTCCCAGTGTCCAGGCCACAAGCAGTGACAGGGTCTCACGGCAAGCAGCCAGTGTTCCACAAACCCCACCTGACTTCGAAGCAGGACTCTGCCACATGCCAGTCATGTGTCCTCAGGCAGTTTTCTTTATCAATTACCTGAGCCTCTGTTTCCCCATCTGTAAAAATGGATAATATTTCCTTCTCAGAGTGATCGCGAGAATGGAATGTGATTTAGCATGTGCCTGGCACATAGTAGGCATTCATTTGATGGGAGGTAGCAGCTACCTGTTTCTTCAACCTAAGCCTCAGTGAGTGAAACTGGCGCTTGCTGAGCAGCTCCTGTGTGCAAGAAAGGTGTCCAAGAATCACCCCACCGCCCCCGTCTGAAAAGGACAAGGAAGTGCAGAGAAAACTTCCCCTCCAGGTCCAGTTCATGTGAACGCTTATGATCATGCAGACCCCGTTTTAAAATGCTCTGCTTCTGAACCTGTTAATGGACAGACTGGCAGACAGTCTATTACTTTATTATAGAACCTTCATTGCATCGTTTCTCTCCAACTGGCTTGTGAGCTTCTCGGCAGCTGGGCTGCTACCCAGTCCTTCCTTGTGGGTTTTCCACAGTGCCCAGAACAGAGCTGCACACTGAGGAGGGATTGGGGTGCAGTCCACATACATTTGTGCTCAGGTCTGTGCTCCAGGACCAGCAGAAACAACCAAGATGCACAACTAAATAAAATGCTTCTTCCTCCTCTCTTTTCTGCCTGCTTCTGCTTGCCTTCATTCCTGCTGCACCTTTCCTAAAAACACCCAACAAAACTAATTAATGTTGCCGATTCAGGTTGTTGCTTTTAGAGTGAGTGTGTGTGTGTGTGCGTGCACGTGTGTGTGTGTGGGGGGTTGACCATTAGTGAGAGTATAGTCTGACGTCTTTTATTCACATTGACATTATCATCTTGCATCTCCCTGAATACATTTGTTTTCCCTTCTGTCTTGCCTCAGTTTCAGGGAGTAAGAAATCTTCCTGTGCTTCAGAAAGAGATGAAGGGTGAAGGAATAAATAAGAGGGCTGGCCCAGAATTTGGCCGGGGCAGTGTGAGAGTCTGAGACACCAATGGAGGTGTTAGAGAATGCTTGGTGACTCCAGAAGGGTCCAGAGTGTTTGCAAATAGAATCACTATCAGGGGACACCAAAGGACACCAAGAGCTGGGTAGAAATGAGCTCACATAGCCAGGGTCTGGTCACAGGTGCCTCTCTTGAATAAAGGACTCACAGAATAAGTTAAAACTCCTGCAAGTCAGCATAAAAGTTACAACTTATCTTTTTAGATGGCAGAGTTGATTAAGCACATCATAGGAAAGAGTGTGCATGTGACAGCAACATGTAAAGGGTGATCAATATCGCAAATCGCTTGAGAAATGCAAATGGAAACTGCAATGAGCAACACAAACCCATCAGAATGGCTAATGTGAAAAAGAAAGAGAGGGAGGGAGGGATGGAGGGAGGGAGGGAGGCAGGACTAACAACAGACAATACCAAGTGTTGACAAAAGTGTAAGTTGGTACAACCATTTGAACAGCTGCTTAGTAGCATGTGATGCTAGAAACACACCTTCTCTGTGATCAGGAATCCCACCTCAGGGTATACACTTAAGATCAATAACTATACACTAACCCAAAAGATATATACAAGAATATTTTTAGAAATTTTATTCGTAATAGTCTCAAACTAAAAATCCCAAATTCCTACCAACAACAAAAGGAGTATTGAGGTATACTTACATCATAAGAAACAGTAATACGAGTCTACCGCCGCTGTATCCTGTGTGACTCTAAGTTTAGTACAAGAACAGTCACAACGAATCAACAGAGATAGAAATGATAGAAATAAAATACCAATGACTCATGTGGATACTCACTAGGAAGAGTCACTAGGGAATAATCTGGGGTTCTGGCAATGTCCTGACTGGTAGTTACATGGCTGCATATAGATGCAAACACTTAAGATTAGTGTACTTTAGGCATTTTACTGGGTACGCACTGCATTCCAATTGAAAATGCTTACAAATTTTAAATTTTGAGATGCACTGTCCAAGACTGTGACAACTGGGTTGTATTGTAAACTCATGTTTAGTTCAATAAGAAATGGCCATAGTCTTTCCTGGGCTGGCTGTTGCTTTGCACTCCCAACAGCCATGCATCCAGTTTCTCCCCATCTTTTCCATCATTTGGTTTTGTCACTATTTTTTATTTCATTCATTCTGATAGGTGTGTAAGAATAAGTCATAACAGTTTAGTTCGCATTTTCCTAATGGCTCATGACAATGATCATTTCTATATGTGCTTAGCTGTCATCTTTTTATTTCCTTCAATGAAATGTCTGTTCATGTCTTTGACCATTTTCTAGGTGGGTTGTTTGCTGCTTTGTTTTTGAGTTTGAGAGTGTTTTATATTTTAGCATCAATATTTTGTTGAATATGCTGTTTACAAATATTTTCTTTAAGTCTGCCTCTTGTATTTGCTGTTTAATGAAGTCACAGAGAAAAATTTTTAATTTTGTTGAAGACTAATATTTCCATTTTTCTTTTTAGGGATGGCATTTTTGACATCAAGATGAAGAATGCTTTGCCTGGCCCTAGATGCCATAGATTCCTCCTTTGTTTGTTGTCTTAGAAAGTTTCATAGTTTAACATTTGACAATTAACTATGATAAATTTCGAGTTAAATTTTACAAAAGATATGAGTTTAGGTTGAGGTTTATCTTTTTGTTTTTCTTTTTCTGTCTATGGATGTGTAATTGCTCCAGCACAATTTGCTGAAAACACTCTCATTTTTCTGTTGAATCACATTATGCCTTTGTCAGAAAAGCACAGGGGCTTAATTATGAGTCTAGTGTAGCTTTCTCTGTTTTGTTCTATTGATCTATATGCCTGTCCCTCTACCAAAACCAGGCTGCGGTAAGCTCTGAAATCAGATAATGAGATTCTTCCTATTTTATTCTTTTTTTCCAAAATTATTTTAGCTATGCTGTCCTTTACTTGCCATACAAATTTTAGAATAATAAAACATTTCTCCGTCGACAGAAACATCTTGCTGTGATTTTTGACATCAATGACTTTAAACCTAGAGGTCAATTTATGGAAAATGCACTTTACATCTGACCAGTTCCTGGTCATGTGAATTTAATTTTGTTATGTTGAGTCTTCCAGTCCATGAATATATATATATATATATATATATATATACATACATACATACATATATGTGTTTGTGTATATATGTCTTTCTATGTTTATCAGCACATAAATCCTATATATACATTTTTAAGATTTATGCCAAAGTGTAATCTGAAAGGTTTTGGAACAACTATAAATGGTGGTGCTTTAAATTTGGGTTTCTAAGTGTTCATTAATATATAAAAATGTGATTGGTTTTTGCTTGTTGTTTGTATTTCCTACGCTTTAACTGAACTGACTTATTAGTCTTAAGAGGTTCTTGGTAGATTTCTTGGGATTTGTTTTATGTAAACAATGATACCATCTTTGAAGAGATACAGTTGTATTTCCTGTTTTCTTTTATGTATGCCTTTTATTTATTTTCCTTCCTTATTGCACTGGCTAGGACCGGTGGTTGAACTGGAGTGGTGAGAATGAACATCCTTGCCTTGTTCCTGATCTTGGAGGAAAACATCTAGTCTTTTGTTATTAAGTACGATGTTATGTCTAAACTCTTTGTAGATATTGTTTATTAAGCTGTTTTTATTTCAATTAATAGTTCTTTAAGTTTTTTTAATCATAAATGGGTGAAATATTTTGTTAAATGTTTTCTCTGCATTAATAGTCAATGAACTAGTCCTTTCTAAATTCATTCCTGGCATAACTGGTTTGTATTTTCTCTCTTATTAATAGGTTTGTTACCTAAAATTATTTTTTTTAAGAATCAGCTTTTTGTTTCATTGATTTCATCAATTGTTTGTTTTTAATCTTTTTTTTCTATTTTCATTCTTTTTTCCTTCTTTCTGCTTATGTGGGTTTACTTTGCTCTTTTTATGACTTCTTGAGGAAAACACTATTAATTTAAGACTTTTTTCTAATGGAAATAATTA
This sequence comes from Solenodon paradoxus, assembly GCA_004363575.1. Lineage (NCBI taxonomy): Eukaryota > Metazoa > Chordata > Mammalia > Eulipotyphla > Solenodontidae > Solenodon > Solenodon paradoxus. Next base: position 19,065 of record RJWH01002169.1, read on the forward strand.
GTGCTACATATGTTCTTCTCAGAACTGCTTTGGTTGCATCTCTTATTTCTTGAGATGTTATGTTTTTATTTTCATGCAGTTCTATTTTTTTTGTTTCATTTGAGTCTTCCTCTTTGGCCCATGGGTTTTTTAGAAGTGTATTTTAAAATGTTCAAGTATTTAGAAATTTTCCTTTTATCTTTATATTATTAATTTTTAATTGACTTTGTTTGATTTAAAAACATATTCTGTACAATTTCAAATAAAAAAATTAAGGCCAAGAATATGGTTTGTCTTAGTGAATACGCCACAGGTACTTGAAAGCATCCACTGGGTGTGAAATCATCACAATTCTCTATCAATTTCCTTTTGCCCACAGTAACTAGAGAAGCTTGCTTTATGACCAAACCCTGACTTGCAAAGGAGGGTTTCACCTTACCCTGTACAATAACTTTTCCTGAAGTTTCTTCTGAACTCTCCATTTTCTTTTTCCAAACATTCTCACCTGTTGCTCCACAGATGAGTGTCAATCTTTCTCTCTTGGAGCTCCTCATAGCCTTTATAATCTCCCTGGTGCCAATCTCATCTTTCTTACCTGATCTCCTGGGCCACAACATGTCTCGTTTCTCTACCCCTTTTCTTACACAGGAGAATCTTTTTTTTCTCTCAAATTAAAAGACTTGGCTGTCTTCTCATAACCTCATAAAGAATTTTATTTGTGATTCCTCCTCCTAAACGTAGATGGGTAGTGGACAGCACATCTCTTCTGTTTTCTAGGACTGAGGTTGAGCCTACTCTCACATCTGTGGTACAGATGTCTTCTTGACTCTCCACCCTGAGGTCTAAGTTGTGGAAAGCGTGTTTCCTATTCCTTTTAGAATCTTCAAACAACCACAAAATCTTAATATTGGTCCCTGAGGTTATTTTGAAATCTGCTACTGATCTTTCATATCTCTCTTGGGAGAGGAAAACAATGCAATTGATTTGCTCTGTCTAATGCTAACAGCGAGGCTTAAGAATGAAGAAAGATCTGGACAAAAATCTATTCTCTGCCATTTAATAACCATGCAACCATGGTTGGTCATGTAATCTCACATCGGTTTACTCCTCATTTGTAAATGAGACCACTATAGAGCTACTAGGATAAAGACATGACAAAGCACTTGGCGTGAAACTGCTCAGAAATGATCCCCAGGCATATTCTTATCATGCATTATTTTGTTTTTAGGTTATTGTTGTTGATGATGAGGACATGGTAGGTCAGTATCTCTATTTTCTTCCTCTTTCTAGCTGTTCCTTTTCTGGTCAGAGAACTACATACATACTAAGAGTGCTCGTTAACATGTGTGCACACAGACCTCACTTTTCACCTCTCTTGAATTTATGTATGGCCATATCCTTGAGTTGTGACCGATGAAAAGTGGACAGATATGATGTGAACAATTTCTAGGCCTGTTCATAAAGTCCTTTCAGGAAGATTCCTTCATACTCTTTTCCCTTCCTCTTGGGTGATGCAATTATACACATTTGGAACTTGGATGCCAATTTTGGTGATATCAGAATCATGATATGTAAGGCACCACAGTCCCTGTCTCTAAGCAGAGGCAGAATAATTTACCATAGTGGCTAAACATGATTCAGAAATACAGAATCATGAAATACAGAAATTCCTACAAGTTTAAGCTCCTTGTGCATTTTGGAGCTTGTTAGTAGCCAGCATTTTCTAAATTAATATAGAAATTGGTATCTTAAAGCAGTGCCATAAAAATAATCTAAAATATATAATATTGGTTTAATGTTTAGGCAGTGAGTTAAAAAGAAACTGAACTTAAGAACTGGAAAGCTCATTGGGCTTCTATTTAAAAAAATGAAATTGTACCTTTTGCAATCATCTGGACAGAGCTGGAGGAGATCATGTTAAGCGAAATAAGACAGAAAAAGTGAAGTACAGAATTGTTTTACTCACACCTGGCGTATAAAGAGACAAACCTAAACAAAAGCCACAGGATTCAAGACTGTGGCCGCCAGGGGTGGGTGACTGGCAGGGAGGGGACAGGGGAAGACGGGGCCACAAGCTGGTGGTACAGGGCGCTGGGACTCTGGTGGTGACTGAGGTATAAATTCAATATCCTAAAAAGTCTAGGGCAATGTACAGAAAAGTAACATTAAAGAAAATGGTATTTAAGTAAAACAAGATTTGATAGTCTATCCTCATCAATGTTCACCCCCCCAAAAAAACGGGAAAGAAAGAAAACTAGAAAACTGAGGTGGCCTATTGGTAGGAATGGGGCGAGGTGTTAATTTTGCAATGGGCACAAGGAATCTCTTGGAAATAGTGAAAATGTTTCCTCTTAACTCTAGGAGTTGTTTCTCAGATGTATGACTAGCGAAATTCATTAAATTATAGACATTAACTGGATGTAGTTTGTTGTCTAAAATTATATCTTAATAAGTTTGGGGGGAACACAACTCTTATCTAAGGTAAATTCCCCATCATAGATCAGGTTCGCAGACCCTGGTGAGAATTCAGGTGTGAGTGATTCGTTCAGTTAGTGCTCTCAGAAAAAAACCAACAAGGGAGTGTGGAAAAAGGGCAGTGTGGGATGAAGCCAACTGGAGTGTGATGTTGGCAAAGTCAGCCTGTTCCCCTGGAAAGCCACCCTCCTCCCGAAACCCTGCTGGCCCTGTCCCATGGTGGGCTCTGGAGCATAAGCCTCCCAGCTCGTCCAGACTCAAGAAGAGAGGTAGGAATTACCCCCGCAGGTAAACCGGCACCAGCACTGGTAGCCTGAAGTCAGTGTTGGGCTGACCTTGGCAGGTGCAGGGCCTGGAAGCAAGCAACGCAAAAAGCAGAGAAAGAATGCCAGAGGAACTCAGACCTGGCAGAGCCCGTCCGCTCCCCACCCCCACAAGCTTCTAGGAGAATTTGTTCCTTGTTACAATGAAATATAACAGGTATGCGTCCATCAGACATTTTTTTTTTTTTTTAAGAAATTTTGAGTTAAAAGCGTTGTATCGCCGCATGAAAAGGAGCTGCCAGATCTTGGGCCGGGGCAGCTGGCGTGGGTGGAAGTTCCCGTGCCAACCAACACATCCACCAGCCCAAACGATCCGGCTGTGTCCGCAGGTCTGAGAGGCAGGGCGCCGTGGGCCGGGCAGCAGGCTGGCCGCAGGGAAGGAGGTTCGACCCCCACTGCTTTCTGGTTGTGTGAACTTGGGCCTGTTGCTTAACCCACCCATGGCAGTTCCTCCTGTGAGAGATGGCCAAAACAAACACTGCACCGGGTCACGGACAGGTTTAAACAAGACAAGGCACATGAGGCCCCAGAAGTGCCTGCTGTAACATAATCACTCAAGAAGTGCTGTTTTTATTATTAAATCCTAATTTTCTTCTTCTCTCCTACCCTACACTTCTGTGCAGCTCACAGGGGCACCCGCCCTGGCTCCAGGTCACTCTCGGTTGCTGGGCAAGTTCACCAAGCTGAGTCCTGTAACAGCCCGCAGGCGTTCAGACTGGACACCTCCCTCCAAGCTCACACTGGCTCTTTCCTCTTTTCCAGACAGAGACTTTGGCACTTTTTTGTGTGTGTGTGTAGCATTGGCGCAAGCAGGACTGAAGGCGAGCAGAGAGGGGCAGGCAGGAAGAGAGAGGAGGAAGAAGCACTTTATCTTATTCAGTTGTTCATCTTGGTTTTTGCCCCCAGCCCCGGGGTGTGAATCCAGGTCCTTGGGATGTACCTGGACAGTACCCAGCCACTGCTCCGCAGGGTACACCTGGCACATTTTTTTTTTCCGTTCAGGATTTGCACTGCTCAAAAAAAAAAGACTGGGCACATTTAAATCATACGCAGATTAATCTTGGGCATAGGATGCAAAATAATGCCCCATATGAAAATTGATCATCCTTTCTACTGTGATGTTATATTTTAAGTATTCTTCTAGTCACCAGTTTTATAGAAGACTCCAAAACTATATTACTTAGTTGTGAACAATGCAGAAATTAAATTTCCCCGCATGGTAAGAAACATTTCTGGCTGTTATTTGGAAAGAGAAGAGATTAGCTTAAAGATCTCTTATCTATCCATTCCTTATCTCTCTGGTTTCTTCTGTCTAGTTTATCAAATCCCTCTCCTCCCCTCCTCCATTCCCCAGGATTCATCTCACAATGAAATTCCCTGGGAAATGAAATTCCCTTCCTGTTTCTGCAGAGGTGCATGAAATTGCATTTGATTCACTTCCCATATCCTGAGAGAAAACTGTATTTTCTGCATCATTTCTAAATCATTGTTCTTTTTCATCATTATATTTGCTAATTTCGATACTAGATTTTTTTTTCTATTTTTGTGTTTTTTTAGTGCTTCAAGAAACTCAAGTCAGACTTTCATTAGTTGTTTTGATGATACTAGATTTTCGATATTTATATGAAAGAATGAAAATGAGCAAAACAGGACACGTAAAAGGCTGACACCAATAACGGCCACAACCCAGTTCCTCACAGAAATCACTTAAAGGGAACTGGGGTCTGTTTGGAAGCTAATTTGGAGATACAGGCTGCGTGAGCCTAGATCTCTGAAAAGCAGACACCAAGTAGGTTTTACACCTAAGCACTGTATTGCAGGGGGCTCCTGGGAGGGGAATGGGTGGGAGCTGGGAGAGTCCTCACTCTGTGCAGTCTAGGGAGGCCGGCCATAGTCACGGAGAAGTCTGCCAGCTGAAGTCCCTTAGAAGAGGTCCATGTCTCCCAGGAATGGGTCTGTCTCAGTTTCCCCACTGGACTAGGGCAGTGTCGGCTACAGGCCACCAGGCGCGTCACCTCAGGGCAAGCACAGCGTTGGTCTCAGAGCCCAGCTGCCAACCTGGGTCAGCGTGCCTGTGAGGCAGAGGAGCGAGCTGCTTGTGCACGGCCTCTGCACGGCAGGCAGCGCCGTCCTTGCTTTTGTTCTGGGTTGATGGTGGATTGGACCAACTCTCAAGGACAGTGCTGAAGCCGGATTCTGCCTTTCCGTTTTCTTCAAATCTTAAGAAATTCACCACCTCCCCAAATAGCACAGCTACCACGTACTTGTGGAGATCAGTCCAATTTTCCTTGTAGGACAATATACAAGGTGAGAATCCTTTTTGTAAAAGCTTGCTTCTGCTGAATTTTGAAGGTCACAGAGAGCAAAGTGCTGTCACTGAGGGGCCTCAAAGTCATTTGATTTCCAGTGTGCCAGAGGCAGGCTATGATCACAGAAATCCTTCCATGAACTTCATTGGGAAAATGTTAGTGGAAGAAGGTTCCCAGCTTGAGCCCAAACTTCCTGCCCCGACATAAGCCCCCAAGACCCCGTATCCAGGAGCTGTTGTCAGAAGATCGGTGCAATTAAAGGAAGCTGTGTACTTCTCAGTGTGCTCTAGCAATCACTTCCTTTCACATGCTCAAGTTCATGGTTGACCTGAGCTTGTCTGCAAGCTCTTCCAGCCCTTTCGTCATTTCTGAAGGTTCATTTGTTTGTTCAAGTTTTGTTTGCTTTTCCCATTCACGATCTATTTCTAAACTGTCTTCTGTTTGCTTTGTTGCTTGGTTGTTTCCCTCCAAAGTGTTTGTGCTTTAGTTTATGTGACATTGAGAATCTGAAAGATGGAAAGGTATTAGTGTACTGGCTCAAGCCTGCCCTTACAGCTTGGCTTTTCCTGTGAGTTAAGTGCCTCATATGGCTAGAAAGAAATATCAAAAATCTCTTGCCATATTGGGAAAACCAGGACAGAATAAGCCCATTTGGACCTGAGGGAAACCACTTTGGTCTCTGCTGTTATATTTGGTCATGATGCCTTCCTTATCTTCAGCTGAAGGATAGTAAGCGCCAGTCTCTCCTTCAGATGGTTGTAGGGAGTAAGAATACACAATGGATAGTCCAAAGTCTGGGGTAGAGCCCCGCTCTGCCCTCCATTCTCTCTGTGACTTCTGCTAAGTCCCTCGTGGAATCTCAACTTCTTAACCTATGGGATAATATGAGCATCCTTGTCCGCTTCGTAGAGCTGCTATGGGGAACCTTGTCAAAAATGAAAGAATGGGCTCAAAAACGTTTGCAACTGTACAACGCAGTGTTAACATGCTGACCAGTCATCAGACCAGATCTCCCAAAGCTGGGTAAAGCTTTTGAAATTTTCTAATCCATCCTCTCATCTGTGGAGAAAGTTTTCTTTAACCTTAAATCAAAATTTTATTACAAAAATAATGTTCTTTTCCTTGATTCTTTTATTTGTTTAAAAAGTACTGAACCAGTGTCAGTGGCAAGCAGGTAAGACCTGGCCCCCAGGCTCTGGCTTCATGAGAGTGAGGTCACAGAATGTAGAAAGTCATTTGGGCTTTGTCCCATCAGTGGGCTCCCAGGACAGCCCTCTTCCCTGCCCCCCATTCTGTGAGCCCCTGCTGAGACTGTTCTTGCTCAATGGGCTAGAAATCTGCCTCCTTGTGACTTTTCCATCGTCGGCTGCCTCCAAAAGCTATGGGAAAGGCCAACTCTATACAGTTTATATATTAACATAGAACTAATAAGGACTTCTTATCTTTGCTTTTTCAGACCAGAGACTCCAGTTCTCTAACTCTTCTTTGGCAGAGGTTCTGCTGACCCACCTGAAATTGAATGCTGGTTGTCAAGCTCCCTCAAAGTAGGGCCCCCAAGATGCCCATGAGCCCTTCCACTAGTCTTTTTCCTTTCTTCTTCTCTGTTCCTTTTTATTTGAAGTATACAGCACAGTCCTGCTTACATAGCAAATGTCTGATAGATATTCCATGCATTTCTTGGTCTTGTCCACTTAGCCAGTTTATAAAAGTCACAACATTAGCCAGTTTATAAAAGTCACAACATAAGTGGACAGAGTTCTTTTCACACATAGGGAATTGGTGCCTGCTCCGTGCCCAGTACCATGCTCGATCCCCGAGACATATGAGCATATAGAGCAGGCACATAGTTTGCCCTGTGACGCTGTGACATTCTACATACCTTCTGTTTGCTAGGTATATTCAACAGGTATTTGCCTGTACATTCTACAGAGTTTTTATACAGTTGTCTTTGTTCCTTAGCAACCTTAGGGCATAGTTATTGCTTCTAGTTTATAGATGAGAAAGCTAAAGTTCAGCAAGATTGAATGATTAACCCAAGGTGATGTGGCTGTGGGCGCCCCCACTGAAATGCAAACTCAGGTCTTCTTGGGTTGTCTGCACCGGTGCTTCCACTTGTCTTGTCAGCATCTGTTGTTGAGCACTAGAGAAAAATTAGATTACCACCCCCGCCCACCCAGTTGGCATCCCTCCTTCACAGGGAAATCCTGATTTCATTTTTATCTTGCTTCCCCATAAGTCAAAGCAATGCTTATTCAAGAATTACATCCCCCTATCCAAAAAGGGGGGAAATCCCAAGGGAATGTAGACCACTTAGACTTGCTGCTGAACATCAGTAACAATGTACCTTGAGGCTTGCTCAACTCAGCATTTAGTGTGTGATCTCAATAATAGAAAAGAAGAACTGCACACAAGTTGATATCTTTCTGAAAACTTGCAAAACCTGAGAATCTGGACCGTTTAAAAGAGGAAGCTTCATTGTTTCCTACCTTTTGCTAATACCTCTGATCAGATGGTATCGCTGTTTCTCAAGAGGCAAGACTAAGTGATCAGGAGACACATAATGCACTATACTAATTTCTCAGGTACAGCTTGTCTTCTTTTTGTCCTCATCGAGTAAGAACTTATTATACACCACAGAGGTTGCTTTGAAGAGATTTCCAGGTAGAATGTCAGGTTTCTAAGAAAAAAAAGCGAGGGGTCTAGGCTGGTAGAAGCACTACTTCCCAGGAGTGATCTTGGATTCAAGTGGGAGAGGACAGGAAGGCCTGCAGCAATTTCAAGGTAATATGGGGCCAAAGTGGGTAAGTATATTGGGAAATATGACCATTTTCCCCCTACTTTCTCCAATTTTTCATTCTTTTTCCCGTACCCCCCATATCATGCTATGCTTGCCTTTTCCACTCATACTGTCTTGACCTTTTATAACTCTTGGTTTGACATGCCCGTGACTGTGCCAATCCCTGTGCATAAGGAAGGTTGTCTTCTGTATGCTTTCTTAAATTCTCAGCTACTGAGAACAGGACTACTCCGAAAAGTTTTCTGTTTATTGACATTGACTTTTAAGAAACAATGAAAATGTAATTCACATGTATGTATGTGTATATAAGTTATATATTACACATGTATATATGGACTTGTATTTCAAGTTTTCATTGAGAATTCACCTTAAGTTAGGCTTTTAGATGAATCAGTTGAGAGATTGATTTGGTGTCTTTCTGTCTGGATCTGCAAACTGACTGTTTTCCCTGAAATCGTATTAAGGTATAGCTATAGAAAGCCTTACTGCCCCTCCTAGGAAACCTTGGATTGACAATAGGTGGAAGTTAACTATCGTTTGACAAGAATTTTGAGGGAGGTGGTTCGGAATGGGGGTTCTTTGGAACATGGAAGCAACAGGAGTTAGATTTATCTGCAGCTCTTTGAGAAAATGGTGCTGATCACATCAGACCAAAGAGGTTGAGTTTTTTCTACTGAGGGAAGAACTGCATGATTCAAAAAGAAAAAAGCAGATGTACCCAACAGAATAAAGTGGATAAAGGGCATATACAGACAATTCACAGAAAGGGAAATACAAATGACTAATAATTACAGGTTAAAAAAATCTTAGTAAATAAATAAGTGGCAATTACAGCAGCACCCCTTTTGTCCATAAAAATGGCCAAATGCTTTTTTTCATTTATCTCTTCTCCATGTTGATGGATGTTTGCTGAGACTGACACTGTCACCTACTAGTGCTAAGAGTATTACATTTTACACACTTTCTGTAAGAAATTCTGTAAAATGCATCAACAGCCTTAGAAATATGACAACAGAAATTGTGCTTTGGGGAACCTACCTTAAGGAAATAATTTTTAAATATAGACAAAGATAATTCATTGAAGCATTATTTATAAAAACGCAACTTGGGAGCAACTTAGTCACACAACAATATGACAATAAGCAAACAACCTTGATTAGACAATATGTTGAAGTAGCTGCGGATTATATTTTCAAATAGTTTCTTAAAGGAAAGGTGCAGGCAGGAATGAAGATGAGTAGGCAGGCAAGCAGGAAGAGAGAAGCAGAAGAGGTACCCTATTTATTTTTTACTTAGTTGTTTACATTTGTGGTTCCCCCGGCCCCAGGTCTCGAGCTTAGGACCTTGGGATGTATGTGGGAGTGCTCCAGGGTATATTAGACTGCTAGGCCTTCAAATAATTTTTAATCACAGGGAACAGGCTGTAGGAGATAAAGTTTAAAAGATCAGAATGCAAAATGATATACAAGTGTGATGTCCATTATAACTAACATGGTATCTAGGAAACAGGCAGAGGTGCCTTCTCCATGGCTAGGATGGAGGTGTAAGTACCAGGAGTCAAGAAACTGAACACTGAGGTCAGGCTGAACACCCCCACCCACATTATTTTGACTGGGTAAGCATACCTTACATAAGAAAATAAATTCTTCATAATCATCTCTTTCAACTAGCATAGCATTCTGTATACAAGCACCCAAAATCAGCTGCATTTGAAACACCTGCTATTGGACTAGAAAAAGTAAACTTAGTCTTTGTGAAAGGAAGTTGGTAAAAATATCCAAAATCATTTAGCAGGTGGATGAAACCAAGTCACTTAAAAGGAACGGACCACACTCCACGAATGGGGTGTAGCCTTAGTCACTAATAATCACGGCAGGCAGCTATGGAATCCTATCTTGCCCTAGCATACACGTGCTGGAATATGCCTGCACTGGGAAGATAGTTGCATATATTGAGTTCAACCTTGAAAGTCCATGTGCATTTCTAGGGAGGGAGCTTATTGGTGCATAGGGCAGTTCATTCTGCTTCAGCACACCTTGGTGGTTCTCAGAAATGTCTTCCCATATGAGATCAAATGTAATTTTCTCTAGTGCCATCAAATTTCTTCTTTCTCAAGAGAGTACCTCCCCTTCTAAAGGAAAAGCTACCACATCATAGACTTTTCTATCTCGAGGAACCTAAGACACTGCTTTATCGAATCCTTTAATGACAAAATGATTAGACAACTTTGGTCCAGATCAAAGACACACAAAAACTGACAAACAACAAAAGAACTAAAATGATTCTAAAGACTTTTTTTTCATGCAAAACCTTCCAAGTTTTGGCAACTACAGCTGATGTTTCTGGACCTTGATCATCATAACCTGTCCTGTATTCTATGTTGACACTAATACTCTAAAACTGTAACATCTGAACATATTTCAAATGTATAGTGAGGAAAATGAAAAGCAGAATAAAAATTATTTTGCTTCATCCTTCTGTCCATGTAAGAACTTATTGAACAGCTGTTACCTGTCAGGCATTTTACTGGACACTAGTCATGCACTGTCGAATATGGTGGCTACTTAAATTCAATTACTTAGATTTAAATTAAATAAAAAGTTCAATTCCTCAATACCACTAATCATATTTCAAGTGGTCAACCACTAAGCAGATAGCAACTGCTTTCTTGGCTAGTACAGATACAGAGCTTGTCCGTCATTATAGAAAGTTCTATTGGCTAGTGCAGCACTGGACACTTTTTTTCTGACTACCCCAGTTTCTCTGTGCAAAGAAATGAAGAGAAGGCGCATCTTCCTTGTATATGTGGGAGGCAATTTGAGTAGGTAGATGGATATGCAATTGGATGAATAAACAAAGGATTAGCTAGGTGGGGAGGTGCATGGAGAATCAGGCAGTTAGATTTCCTTTGCTCTGGATCATCTATTAATATTGACTAAGATTGAATTGGCTCTTGGGGTCGCCATCACAGAGTTGGCTTCTAAAGAGCTTGCAACTGAGGGTAGTCTTTTTTCTAGCCCTAAATTTCCCCTTTTCTTCTCACCTAAGCTTACAGAGGTTGGAAGGTATGTAACTCGGAGAAAACAGATTCTTAAATTTTGACAATGACTTCTTGTCACCCAGACCCTGGGTTGTCAACCAAGGCTGCAGGTGGGGATCACTATGGGATCTTGAAGCCCCAGTGATTCCATGTGCAGTCAGGCTGAGAAGCTCTGTTCACTCACCGTTCCTCTCCAATGTCCTTGACAGGTAGCCTCCCAGCCTCTGCATGAAGTCTTCCAGTCACAGCTTTCTCAGGAACTCACAAGACACCCATTTCCTTGTTGGATAATCTTACTCAAGCTCTTTCTTAGGTTGTGGTTGAATTCACTTCTTGGTTACCTTATGCTGGTTCTGGGGGCATTGCTGGGAGGTGCACATGATTCAGATTTTCATCTACAACCAGTGTCTTGCTGCTTCTCCCCCAAGTGTTTTTTCTCCACAGTGGGTGCCCCTGGCTCTGGCAATTCATCTTTACTGCATTTCTGTTGGGCAATATTCAAGTAAAGCATCTTTCCTGGGGGACCTAGTTAACAAAGTGTTTTGGATATAGTCTCAGATCACTTAAAACCTTATCACATGCTAACCTGTAATTCTAGTTGATCATAAATTTAGTATGTGAATTTTTCAAACTTCCAGCATGTATGATTAGATTAAATTAATAAAAGCGTTACAAGCAGATTATGGGGAGGTATTATTTCATAGCATCCTAAGATTGTTAAAATTAAGTCTTCAGTAGAATGATCCCTGTTTCCTGATTGTCTTCAAAGTGCTAGGAACTCAATCAACTATGTATCTTTGTACATGTATCCACCTATCTCCTACCTACCTATCATCTTTGTGAAGATAATACAACCCTGATGTCTCTTCATTGGACATGCCAGTAAGTAAATCAATATAACCCTACATTCCCATTAGGTTTTCAAATTTGGTTTGAGATCCAAACCCATTTGTAGAACTTCAAATTCCTTGTTTACTGCAACTAAGGATTTTAAAGAAGGCGAAACTGTCTTGTTAAAATACATTTTCAGGTACCTCATTGCAGTTCTTCTATAAACTTGGGTAATAGGCTACAGATATTTCTTTGTGACATAAGAATGTCTCTTTAGGCAGAGGAAATATTTTTCTTCTAAAGTCATATTATACTATTTTGGACAAAATCTAATAATTTTGGAAAACTTGAATAATAAAGTCAATGGGTAGAGGGAGGAGGAGAACTAACATATATTTGTTTGTCTCTGTGTTCTAGATGTCTTCACCTGTTAGTTCATTTAATCCTCACATCTCTTCCTCTCCTTGCAGCATGTTTCTTTGGTTGGTTTCTGGGTTTTCTGATCTCCTGGTTTTCCTCCTACCTCATCGTTCATTCCTTCTCAGACTCTCTTGCTCTGCTCTCCTTATTTCTCTGATCCCAAAGTTTTGGCATGCCTGAGGCTTCAGCCCTCTATGATTCACACTTACTCTTCTAGTGTTCTTATCCAGTATCATGACCGGAAACACTGTATGTGATGACAACTGTCGATTTTAGATCTTCAGCCAAAAGTTCTTCCCCAGAGAACCACCTACTGGACTTCTCCATTGGATGATATATAGGAGTCTCACTTTGATATGCCCCAAGCTCACTTATTTTCTCCCCACATTCTTCATCTCAGCTGATGGCAACCCATCTTCCAGTTGTTCAGGTCAAAACTCTTGGAGTCACCCCTGACTGTTTCTCACTTACTGACATCTTTCCTGTCAATAAATACTGGCTACTACTGTCTAGATTTATACAGAATCCATTCACTTCTCATCTTTTCTACTCCTTCTGCCCTGTTCAATCCAGTATCATATCTCGTGCTGATTATCATACACCTCCTCACTGGAGATTCTAATTTTGCTTCCATTGTCAGTTCTCCACATGGCAGCTAGAATGATCCTCATAAAATATAAGTTGAAATGTATCACACCTTTGATGGAAACTCTTCAATGTTCCCCACCCCATTCAGATAAAAGCCAAAGCTATTCAATGATTGCAAGGCTGCGCCGAACCCCTGCCCACCCCATAACCTACATTCTCCCTCTACACCTTCTAACCCTCACTCCTCACTCCTTTTGGCCACACTGGACTTCTTGCTCTTCTAAGAACATGTCCAGGCATAAGCCCATCTCAAGACATTTACACGTGCTTCTGATCTGTCGGAAACTCATTCCCTCAGACACCTGTCCAACTCATTCCCTTGCCTCCTTCAAGTTTTTTCTCCAATATCACTTCTGTGAGCTCCTTATTGATTCCAACTTAAAATTCCGTCTCTTGTTCAACCCCACTCTACTTTCTCCCCCCATTCCCTACTTTATCTGTCTGACTATCTGATAGAGGGTAGTTTTTAGTTATTATTTGTCTTCCCATCTAGAAAAGCTCCATGAAGTCAGAGAATTTCTTCTGTTCTATGTACTGATGTGCCTGTGTTCCTGGAACAGTGCCTGGCATTTCATAGGTAGTTGCGTCCCATGAGATAGTAACACTTATCTTCATGTTACAGATAAAAATTTTGAGACACAGAGAGGTTAAGCTACTTACCTAAGGTCACACTGCCTTTTCTTCCCAAGAATTGAATAATTATCTTGCACTGGGTAGAACCAGAGGTATGAAAAAGAAAAAGTTATGGCTAGGAATTTTCTGCCACCAGATACCCACAAAACTAAAAGTATCTATGGGTTTGGGTACCAGACCTGATCTCAACACAGTGGTCCTGCAGGAAAGATCACCACTGGAGTTTCCTGCAGGCAGGGGTTTTCCAGATAGGCAGGAAGATTCGGGGTGGTGAACAGTGACTTAATACCTGTTCTCTCCTCTATGTTCTTTGGATAGTTTAGCAAGTTCCTTTGAGCAGCTGATCCTTCAAATAAACTAAGTACTCACACATACACACACATGTACACATAGAGACACACACATGCACACACACACCAGATTAGTGACTTTACTAAGCTGGGATATCATTTCACATGAACATTGAAGAGTTTCCATCAAAGGTGTGATACATTTCATCAGACATGCCTGGTTTTAACCAAATTCCTGCTGCTATCAAGAATCAGACCTCTTCATTATTAAGCAAAACAGTCTTCCATGCTAGCAAAGTTTCAAAGTAAAATGGATTTAAAATTAATAATATATATTTTTTTTACCCAACTGAAAAGAGCATGCTGAGATTTCTAAAAACATTTGGATGCAAGAAATATTGCAAAGGTTTAACTCTAAGTATTTCTGGCTTTGCCTGCCTTAACTGCAATCATACAATGGCATTGTTGTCACTGGGCATCATGACCTCCATGTCCAATGTCCACAGTGAGGACAGTACCGACTTGAAGAGAGATGACGGCTATCACACCAAAGGTCTCCAAACCAATGGGTGCTGCCTACAGGCGGGAGAGTCTGCAAAGAGTGCCTAGGTTTCTCTGAGCCAGGACCACTGAGGCCCAAGTCCCAGTTTAGCCATTTGCTCTCTGTGTGGTCAGAAGTTGAAGAATTGGTAGCCCTAGTGGGGAATAGTGGCTTGATCAACTGCCTCCAGCCTAAAGGTAGTCTACACACATCCCAAGGACCCAGGTTCGTGTCCCAGGCCAGGGAGAACAACCAAGATAGATACACAGCCAAATAAAAGTAAGTAAAGTGCGTCTTCCTCCTCTCTCCTTCCTCCCTGCTTGCCTTCATTCCTACCTGCACCTTTTCTTTAAAAAAAAAAAAGGTTATAGAATTGCTCTGAGTTCAGTGATTTTCAGTCATAAAACCATAACAATTAAGTGCTTACCTCACATAGCTGTTGTAATAAGTAAATCATATTAAAGGGCAATAATTTTTTTGAAGAATGCCAATCAGGAACTATTCAAGAAATGTGCATTATCTTATCCCCTGAAAGAACAAAAGTATTTGGAAAGTTTCCGATTTTTTTCTAGCTATATCCAATGATTTTGTTTGCTTGCTTGTTTTAAACAGCAAGGAAGGCAAGGCAGGAGTGAAAGCAGACAGGCAGCAGGCAAGAAAGAAGAGAGAGGAGGGAAAGAAACATTTATATCTATTTACTCATATATATTCATAAATATTTATATTACTGTTTATTTTAGTAACTCCTACCAGCCCCGGAACATGAACCCAGATCCTTAGGCTGTATGTGGGCTGTGCCCCAGGCACAGGCTTAACACCTGAGCCACCAGGGCGTGCCAATTTAATTTTTAAATTATCACCCATTCTTGGAATTCTTAAGAGCTTTTATCAAAATTAGACTGCCTTAGAGAACAATAAAGGACCTGTTAAATTAGTCTGTGCTTTGGGGTCTTTGAAAGGTTGGGGTTGGGTGCCTATTGTAATCAGAAACCAAACAAATGTAATGATAACTGCTGTTATTTAACATTGCTGTGGAAACCTCAGTCAAAGTAACAATGTGAGAAAAACATGAAGAATATGACAAAGGAGAATATAATCTTATCACTGTTTCATGGATAAACAAATTGATTATCTCAAGTTCTAAATGAAATTGTTTTTAAAAATCACTAAGATGATATGTTTAAAAAATAAAATAAGTTTATTTCCTACATGTCAGCAGTTTGTTAGAAAAATTTTAGGAGGTGTGTCCTGGTGGAATAGTGGTTTGGTCAGCTCCCTTCAGCCAAAGCACAGTCCACATAAATCCTAAGGACCCGGGTTTGTGTTCCAGGGCTGGCAGAAACAACCAAGATGTACAACTAAATAAAATAAATAAAATGCTTCTTCCTCTCCCTTCCTGCCTGCCTGCCTACTCACCTTCATTCCTGTCTGTACCTTTCCTTTAAAAGAAAGAAAGGGAAAGAAAAGAGAGAGAGAAAGAGAAAAGAAACAGGGAAAGAAAAGAAAGAGGAAAAGTATTAGGAAAAATACCTCATTCTCAGTAGAAATAAAATAGATAAAAACTTAATAAGAAATATCCAAGATCAGTAACTGAACGAACTCTGAGTAAGTAAACAATTATGTTCTCAAATATAAAATGTTGATAATTTAAAGTCATCAATTTTTCTTAAATGTATTTACTAATTTAATGCAATTCCTCTCAAAAGTATGTTTTCCTAAGTAATTGTGCAAGGGAACCAGAAGGTAGTCTAGTGGAACAGATGCTTTGGTTTATAAAACATTTGGAAATGATTAATGAAAGGTAGCTGCAAAATCAAGGATCTACAGAAATAATATAATAAATTTATGATCATTAAAAGAGTGTTTCTGGCGCACTCTGGTGGCCTCGTGGATTAAACCAGCCAATGTCCACACACGCCCCAGGGTCCCCACTTCAAGAGCTGGGACCAAGGAAACAATCAAGATGCACAACTGAATAAAATAAATAAATAAAGTGCTTTAAAAAATAGAGTGTTTCTCACACAGAAATATGAGATCAATAGAGTGGAATGTAAAACACGCAAATAGAAAAAAATATTAAAGAACGCGAGACAAAAGTTGTTCTAAGCCCATGCTATTCAACGTGTAGTATCTTTAAACCGGCTCATTTAAATTGCTAAGTAAACCAACTTAATCGTCAGCCTCAGTTGCTATGGATTCTACTGTTGGGAGCAGGTGTGCTGAAAAGATATAAATTATTTTTCCGCCTCAGAAGCTCAAATGCGCCACCATCAGTGAGGGATGTGCCAGGACACAGCCATGCAAATGAATCAACGAGTTCTCTCCAAGAGATCCAACGTATTCCTATTTTCCTATGAAATGGATTCTCATTGCCTTTTTTCCCCTTCTGTTTTATTTTCAAAATCAATTTTACTGTTTTTTGGGTTTTTTTAGTTTAAAATGCTCTCTCACATATTCTCTCTTTTGGTCCTCACTACAACCCTGATCACCCTTATCTGGGAGATGAGCAAATGAGACCCAGAGCTAAGTACAAGTCCGACAGCTGGTGAGAGGTCTCAGAAAGGTTCCTGTGTCTCCCCTCTCGTCTCTCAGCTGGAGGACACAGGACCCTGTCGGATGCTGACCTTCTAAAGCCTCAGTATTCTCTTAAGTTGCAAAGACAATGTCTTGCCCTTGGTTCCAATTATTGCATGTCTGAGGCTGACCTTGAGAAATGCCCATCAACTTCTGTATCCATGTCCTCATTCTTACCCCTTCCTGATAGAAAGTCGGTAAGACTCCATCAGAGGACGCAGTGCAAGGATTTCCTGCATTTGTGGGACTCTTTCCTTGTGAGTTTTTCCTTCTTCAGCAAAGCCTGTAATATTAAGATAAGCAGGCACTGGCTCTAGGGATCCTCATCTAAAAAATAACACATCTAGTAAGAAATTCCATTGTCCTATCCCTCCAGCTTCTCCCCAATATGAAGGAGAAATTCAAAGGAAGGAAAAACTTCACATGACAGGCTTATCTCATCATTATCAGGAGCAGGAAAAAGGAGGTAACCCTATTTAATGTTGCTTGCTATTGTAATTATTACAATAATTAATATTAATCTAATAATGATGTCTTTGAAAGTTAAATTTTAAAATCACTGCCTTTGAATCTAGTGATGAGAGAATTGGACATAAAGGCAATCTATTCCGAACTTTTTGTTAGAGGATTTCAGGTAAATTACTAGATTTCTTCCAAGTTTCATTTCCCCGTTACCTCTTATTGAACTACTCATCATTATTATCACTATTATTATTACAATTATTTGGTTTTAAATAGGTAAGATAACGATTTCAAAAATCATATAAAATGCAAAATTTCTAAACAGACACAATCATAATTGTATTATTATCGTATCTGCTCTGCTTTTTTCTTGCTTTATATTTTTCCCTCAAATTCTTTCAGAAATCAGCATCCTGATTCTTCATCACCATCCACAGCATTTCTGTTTCTTTTCCCTTTGTGAAGCATCCTGATTTCCAAAACTTCAGTTCTTTCATTTATACTTCTCCTCACTTACCAAACCCAGGCTTAGCTGCTTGCCACCCAAAACCAATAATCAAGGAGACTGGTATTGGTGGAATGGAAATTAGGTTTCTTCAAAAAGAGAGTAACCTAAGGAGATGAGGGGCTACTGTCTCTAAGACCATCCTAACTTCCCCAGGCTAGTTGAGGGATTTTTAAAGGATCAGAAAAGGAGTGATGATCAGATCAACAGGTTCTGTCCTGGAAATGTCCTGAGCGATTAACCATCTGGAAGTCCGGTTGGGAACAGCTATCTAGAAGCTGGAGTCTGCAACAGTAGATATTGCTCCTGAGGTCAGGTTGTCGTTCCACCATGTTTTCACACACTACTTGAACAATTAATTTTTTGGGGAAAGGAATGATTGAAAAAAACCCACTGGAGTTTGTATTAGCAGAGTGGGTGTGTTTTAACCCTTAGGTGCCATAGTGAGAAGTATTTGGCTGCTGCTGTTTCAGTAACACCACATAGCTTCTCTGACATGCTTCTGAAATACATGCTGAAGACTCTAATTCATAGGCTCTTTAGCCCATGTGGTTTTGTTGTGTAAATGACTAAACCAACTGGTGTGGCTTACAAAGGATAATCATGCCTAATTTTTCTTCTGCTGTCACAGGAACAAGAAACACCGAGACCTCAGCAGAGGAGATGGAGAATGTGGTGGAAACCATGGGGACCACACCGTATGACTATGACTTTGAGACAATGCCATGTGAAAAAGTCAACGTGAAGAATTTGGGGGCCCAGTTCCTGCCCCTACTATACTCTCTGGTTTTTGGGGTTGGTCTTCTGGGCAATGTGATAGTGCTGGTGATCCTCACAAAATACAGGAGGCTCCGGATTATGACTAACATCTACCTGTTCAATCTGGCAATTTCTGACTTGCTCTTTCTATTCACTTTGCCATTTTGGGTTCACTATGCTGGGTGGCATGAGTGGGTTTTTGGCCAAGGCATGTGCAAATTCCTCTCAGGGCTTTGTTTCCTGGGCTTGTACAGTGAGATCTTTTTCATCATCCTGTTGACCATAGATCGGTATCTGGCCATCGTTCATGCCGTGCTTACCCTTCGAGCCCGGACTGTCACTTCTGGTATCATAACCAGTGTGGTCACCTGGGGCCTGGCAGGACTAGCAACCCTCCCTGAACTTATCTTCTACGAGGTCCAACAGGAATCTGGACAGACCGTCTGCAACCCCCTGTACCCAAAGGATGAAGAAGACTCCTGGAAGCGTTTTCAGGCTCTGAGGATGAATATCTTAAGTCTTGCTCTGCCTCTGTTCACCATGGCTTTCTGCTACATAGGAATCATTAAAACCCTGCTGAAGTGTCCCAGTAAAAAAAAATACAAGGCCATCCGCCTCATTTTTGTCATCATGGTAGTCTTTTTCATTTTCTGGGCACCCTACAACCTGGTTCTCCTTTTCTCTGTTTTTCAAACGACCTTCCTTGAGATCGACTGTGAGCTAAGCAACCAACTGGACCTGGCTCTGATGGCGACAGAGGTGATTGCCTACACACACTGCTGCGTCAACCCCGTGGTCTACGCCTTTGTTGGAGAGAGGTTCCAGAAGTACCTGCGCCACTTTTTCCACCGGCATGTGACCAGGTACCTGGGCAAATACATCCCCTTCCTTCCCAGCGAGAAACTGGAAAGAGCCAGCTCTGTATCTCCATCAACAGGAGAGCAGGAACTCTCTGCTGTATTTTAGATCAGATGCAGAAAATGGCCTAAGGAAGAGACACTGGGCAGATGAATCAAACATATTAGTTCATCGCCCTGACCTCTACGCCAGTCCTTTGAATATCCACAGCAACACGGAAGCTCTTGGAGAGGCTACAATATACAGACAAAACTGGCGCTGTGTCTTCACACCTCAGAGTCATTACTAAGGTCACACCTGCGCAGTTTACTTACCTTCAACCCTGAAAAGCAGAGCTTTGCTTAGTTCTCTGAAGTTACTTAAATTTGAATGCACCTGAATGTTATTACTAAATGCATTACAAATCTATATAACTTTTTCTATTTTAAACCTGAACTTCAGTCAGCTATTAACATAAAGGAATCATCTTTCACAAAATACAATAAGTCAATTACTTTCTAGCTTGCTGAAGAGGCCTTTTTTCTTTCTTTTTTTTTTTTTTTTTTTTTGCGTGTGTGTTTTTCAGTTTATGAATGTGCAGTCAAGCCACATATTGGCACTGCCACACCTATTCTGAGTACCCTTACTAGTGAATTGATTTCCTGTTGACACCTAGTGACCAAATTTTTCCTGAGCAACTCAATGGAAGAGCAGCCCGGTATTTTCAGTTTAAAGAACACAGGCCCTGCTGACAGAAAATTCTCAAAGACCTGAAATGAGCAGACACTGTCCTTGTCAACACCGGTTTCTCAATCCATCCAACAACTGTGTTTGGGAGCTACAGAAGAGGCACAAACACCGTCATCTTAGGTTCAGTGAAGGCTGCAAATATGTAGATAACACACAGACCAGGCCGCCATGAAGCCTTCTGTCTAGTAGGGACTGTAAGACAGAAATGAATATTCCAGTGCAGAGAGGCGCACACATCACGCTGCGCCTGACTCAGGAAGGGCAAGGCCATTTCCAGAAGGACTCGGAAGGAGGAAGACTTCATGCAGAGAGTGGCTTTTGAGAGATCTCTGAAGGAAGGCCAGGATGTGGAGAGAGGGTGGCAGCAGAACGAGTCGAGTGCTAGAAACCCCTCCCCCTTGGGTAAACCACCAGCTTTAGAGAATTATCAGTCACCTTACTAACAGTGTCTCTATTCTGATTAGTTTACTTCCTCCTCCCCCTGAGAATTATGTAACCACCAATAAAATAAAGTTTCCAGGGGAAAACAAGATGGTGAGAAATATGTTCCTCTGCAGGGAATAACAACTCTAACAGTAGGCTAGTCCTCTAAGAGCACTAGCCCTTCCCAGCCCCAATGTCTGAAATTAAAGATACACCCGGGGCTGCCTGCCTTCAGCCTGGGGGATCTGCAGGTGCCCGCAGCTCAGACTGGGAGTCTTACCATTACAGCCCGTAACTTAGCCTTGAACACCTCCCTCTTAGAGCCCCCTAGCAGTTTCAAATCTCTTCTCTGCCAGACCAGGCAAAAGGGGAAGCGGGGAGTCACGAGTAACCTATATCTTCAGCTTTTCCCCAGGCAACCTGGGGACAACAGCAAAGTCTCAGAAAGCAAATGTAGGTCCTGAGATGCCAGGTCATGGTCACTAGCAATGCTGACAGAGCAGGAAGCACCCTCTCCCCCTGCTAAACACACACACACACACACACACACACACACACACACACACACCCAACACACACACACACACCCCACACCTTCCCAGGGCCCTCAAGTGTCGGAAGAGTTTAAAAACTGTAACCTGTGGCTGCTCAAATGGAGTAGCTTTGGACTCTATGCCCTTGGCTCTCTCCCCCATGCCTGGGTCCCCACTCCCTTTTCCCTCTGCTAATGGCAAGTCATTAGACTCGGTCCCTTTTGCTAACTCTCTCACATAAGCTCTCAATAAAGCTTCTTGTCTGTGGTTTTTGTCTGGCTTCTGGCTAATTTCTATTATCAGGAACCAAAGGACCCATGAGGGCCCTGGTGGGTCCGTCAGCCTGTAACGAGGATTTCAGAAAGGCACCCCAAGCAAATAGAAAGCTCAATGCAAAGGTGAGATGGGAGTGCGCGAGCATGCGTGGACAGTTGGGTAGAATGAGCAGGTTGAATTGGGTCATAAACTTCAGGCAAAGCACCTGAGCCTGTGGGGGAATGTAGCGGGAGCTACTGAAGGGTTTAGAGCAGGGAATTCAACACTATGATGCATTTGGAAGATCAATCTGGAAACAGAGAGAGGATGGAGTAGAGGGCCAGAACCCTGCAGGGGAGGTAGGTGTTAGACAGAAGACAAGTGCAGAGCAAGGAAAGACCATTGGGTGATAAGAGAGATGCCAGGAGCACCCAGAGAAGAATTTGGCCAAGAGACGGTGTGAAGGAAGAATCAAAGCACCAGGAGGGCTATTTAGGGGGTAGAAAAAAAAAAAGCACAAAAGAGATCTTTAAAAAATTGCCAAAGCCTGAATTCAAACAAAATGAGACAAAGTTCCACTTTCAGACCAGGAAGCACTCCAGTAATAAAATAATCCACCTCCTAATCAAATGCCTGAGTAAGGGCGCTCTTGGTCATCCATTCTACAGTCGGTGGCCTTTTCTTCGTGCCTGTCTGAAAGCTCTTAATTCAACCCGCCCCACGCAGGGTGTGAACTGTGGGACAGTGAAGCATGCAGCACAGACCTCATTTGGCTAGAAAATGTCTCTCTCTCTCTCTCTCTCTCTCTCTCTCTCTCTCTCTCTCTCTCTCTCTCTCTCTCTCGTGGTTCAGCCAAAATGTCAATAAAATAATCATTTTTTAAAAATGCGACTGCACACCACTAGGTCTCTCTTGCATGCTGAAGTGATGTCTGCCCTCAGGTCACCACAGTGCCTTATCCCTGAAAGTTAGGGTTGCTTTGTGACACACAACTGCACATAACCAAATCGTGAACGCAGTGCGCCCACAGGCTCCCCAGCTCTGTACTGTCCAATAGAGCAATCTAGAACCTCATTGTCCAGTAGGATCACCACTAGCCAGAGGCAGTCATAGAACACATGAGATGTGGCTATGGTGACTGAGGAACTGAGTTTTTAATTTTCTGTCAACTTCATGTAGACAGCCGCTTGTGGCTAGTGGTTGCTCCCTGTGGTTCATGGCCTTTGCAAAGCTGGCTCCTCACCTTCAGGCTATTTGTGCATCAAGCCTCCTGCAGTCAGTAAGCTCATGACCTGAACAAACACACGGTGGTGACTAGGGAGAATGCTGGTGATGCAGAGAGGAGCAAGACTCATTTCATGAACATTCACTCACCACACAGTGGAAATAGTGCATGGGATTCAAATGACTGTAACAAGAAGTGTCCCCCAAAGACCCTTCTGTGGAAAGTAGAATGGAGATATGGAGAGAGGGACACAGAGAAAGTGCCATTCTACTTAGAAGGGCTTCCCCTGAAAGCAGTTCCTGAGCCAGGATGCTTTTTTCCTAGTAATGTATTTTTATGTAAATTTTAAATAATTGTTTGTTTACAAAACCATACATTTTGGTGGGGGATAGGAAGAGAGAGGAGGAAGAAGCACTTTATTTTTTTCATTTAGTTGTCCACACTCCTTTTCGCCACGCCCTCCCCCCACCACTCACACACAGGACTCCAACTCAGGGAGCATGTGACCTGTTCTCCTTCAGAGATGATTGACCTAACCACTACTCCTCCCGGGTGTACCAAAAAACATACTCATTTTAAGATATTGAAGTCACTTCTCCATCTATGGATATTACATGTGTCATCAGAACTCCAGTGTCCTTCACCACCGCCTTGTCCCCTGTCCCCCACCCTCCCCGCCCCCACTTCCCTGGCCACCATCATCCTATATCCAGTGAATCTTGCTGGGTTTTATCTGTTTATCTGGTTTTAGCATATTCCACAGATGAGTGAAACCGTCCTGTATTTCTCTGAGCCAGGATTTAAGAGCAAAGAGCTCATTTGGAAAAGGTAGTAACCTCTGGGAAGGAGAAGGGGAGTGAAACCAAAAGAACAACCTAGCAACTAAAGGTGCATTATCAAGCTGCCTTCCACTGGGGGGTGCCGGGGCTCACGACTGCCAGAAAACTTTGGGCAACAATGTAGTCGGCACACTTCAGCCATACCATTCCAGAAGGAAGGGAACTGGGGTACATACACCCCACTCCTGTGGGGCATTGCCTGATGGCTACTCCTGGGGTGCTCCTGGGAGCTCTGGATCCCCGCTGCTTTGACCTGCCATGATGGAGTAGAGAGGCCTTCTAGGTGATAAGGGCAAGCTTCTCAGGGCATGCAGATAATGGATGTTGGAAGCCACCTCGGGACACTTAGTTGAGGCTTGGGGGGTGAAGTATTTGCTAATGTTAAGCTGGTGAGCGTACAACCATTTCATGAAGCAAAGGG
The DNA here is from genome assembly GCA_004363575.1 of Solenodon paradoxus. NCBI lineage: Eukaryota > Metazoa > Chordata > Mammalia > Eulipotyphla > Solenodontidae > Solenodon > Solenodon paradoxus. Next base: position 42,934 of record RJWH01002169.1, read on the forward strand.
TGGAGATGAGAGTGGTGTCTGGAAGGTTACAGCGCACTGACCGCAGAGAGACTGCCATGGGTGAGCTTACAGAGACCTTGACCATGACAGGAGGTCTTGAACATGCTGCAGGCTGACGTCTCTGCTTCTCCTCCTTTATTGTTGCACATCATAGTCTGCTGTTTTTAAAAAGACAATCCTTTTCCAGATTGAATTTTTGAGACTTTCTTCAAATTCCAGGGCTAAAATGCTGAAATTTTCACATCTCCCTAACAGAACCAGTTCTTGCCCTTCATAACTGATGCCCTTTCAATCACTTCACTGGGATTTTCTTGCATTTCTGCCCAGGTAAGTCTCCCGTACAGTTAGGGTCACCATTTCTCTTGTTTCACTGATCTAATCCAGGGGTTGGGGCACTGTGACTCACTGGCCAAAGGCGGCCCACTGGCTGATGTGCCTTCCAGACACCACTCCCTGGAACACAGTCCCACTCATTTGCTCAGCCCATGCCTGTGGCTGCTCTATCCTACCAGGACCGAGTTGAGAAATTGTGGCCAAGGCTGTATTGCCCACCAACCTCAAAATATTTACTTTCTTGACATTTATAAGGAGCTTCCTGACTCCCCATATGATGAAAGAGACCAGACTGGGGGCTAAAACTGGGCACATGAGATCTGCAGACAAGCTGCGGAAAGCCCCATATTTACACAGGACTCTGGATGAAACTCAAAAACAAACACAATCGGATTCGACTGTGCAGTTGTCAAATGTTGCTTATCAATGCAAGCCTCTAACATCATGTACCAAGAGTGCACACTGGACATTTTCATTGAGGCAGCAGGGCTCCCTCAATGGTGTATTTCAAAGGCAGAATTTATGCAGAATCATAAAAACAGGTTTCACAGCTCTTGAGAGCCCCTCATCTATTAGGACAGATGGAAATTTAGGGAGATATTTAAAGAGGAGTTCTTTGTAGCAGGCTAATGGGAAGGGAAGGAGGCACGGTGGGTGCTCACCTCTCACCTCAAGCCTGGTAAGAGTAGAGCCAATCGGCCCACCCAAGAGTTGGTTAGAAGTCAGTACAGTTAACGAGGCTCTGGGCAGTGTGTCTCCCAGGAAATCAGCAGACAAGAGACGGCTACTTTGGGGGTGGAGTAGAGGAAAAGTACCACTATTTGGGATGGTATATACTTTCAAAGTTGATTTTGGCAAATACTTCTCTGTGACTCAGATGAGAAAGAGCTAACTGGATGATTTATAATCTTGCCCCAAGACTGCCTAGAAAGTGCTTGCCAGCGGGATCCCATGAGAAAGTCTGTGCTCAGCCACCCAGACTACAAAGGGAAATGGGCAGTGGTTCAGTCAAAGAAAACACATTTTTTAAAAATAGCAGGAGTAATATTGACTATTCCCAGGGATGACCCCCCCACCTCTACACATCAGCCCATGAGAGAATCAACTTCTAACCACCTGCCAGACATCCTAAGACAGGGCCAGTGAAGAAAAAATGTTCCTACCCCCAACTTTCCTTTCTTGTACAGCACCCACCAAAGAGGAGGATTTGACAAGCTGTGCACAGAGTAGAAATGCCAGAGAGAGAGAAGTGGGGCTGTGTCCTGTTCCCCTTTCCTCCCAGTGGTTCATTGTTCAGTCAGTAGACAGGGGGAAGGGGGTGGCAAATTAGCTCGAGTTTCGATGATCACAGTGGGATCAACTCTCAGTTTCTGAATTGAAGTCTGTCCTTTTGTGGCCCCAATGATCATAAGAATTTTTTTGTACCTAAGCATGATGACAAAAGTCATAGAACTGCCCACATTTCCACTGGGGCTGGAAGATCTTCAGGCTCTAATTCAATTTAAAGAGAAAGGACACACAACAGTATAGATTCTTTCTATCTATACTTCATGAGCTCTGTTAGTTCAACATGCTGGTGGCAAACCAAAGTCCCGACATTTCTGCTCTCCTAGTATACACAGAACTTATAAAAAAATATGCAGGGCTGTCCTGCAGGACTTAAATGGATAAGAGAGACCCAGAGCCTGGCTGAGAAATAAGGAAAACAAAGAACAACGATGCTAAGCATACATATAGATATAAGTAGAGATATGGAAATGAATTGGATATAGAAATTCCTTAAAAAATGACTTTAAACTCCTATCTGGCTAGAGTTTACCTATTTTCAAAGCTAACCTTTCCTGGCTAACCTTCTGGCCACTGTCCAATGCCATCAGAAGAAGGACTGACTCTTGTAATCTGGATTTCTGAGCTGAGGAAAGCCTTTCAAATGTATATAAGACAAGATTCTTCCGGGCTCAGTTTGTGGTACTGCAAACTCATTCCAGCCGGCACATCAACCCTACTTACTAACACAGCTTCCGGTACAATTGTAATGGGAAATGTGGACTCTAGGGGGCGCTCGTCAATGCCAAAGCTGCAGCCAGCCTGTGTGGGGTCATCTGTCAACTGAGAAGATTCCAGGAGAGGCAGGAGGTGAGGTTCTGCTGATAGCAAAGAAGAAACTCAGGACTGCCTGTTCTGATCTTGTTCAGCTGGGTTACAAAACCCTAGGAGATGCTATTTATCTCTCTAGGACTTGCACAATGAGAGCAACGGAAGATAGGAAACATTCTTTTCCAGGCTAATTCCTACTTCTCTGGGATAGGGTTTCGGTAAAACAAACAGGTTATAATTTCCATTTTGTAAAATTCCACTCTCTCTTCTGAAACCAAAATTCAACTCTTATTCCAGAGGACTATGCCTAAGCCCAAAGCAGTGGGAATGCTGAAGACATCTTTTATGTGAATAAGAGAACAAAGAAGAGCAAGATTCAGGCCCTGCCCCTGAGAGTTCACCCCGATTCCACGGACTGCAAATAGACGAGACTGCCAGTGCACACGTGGGACACGCAGAGGCCCCGACTGCTGATAATGTGACCCAGTCGGTATGCAGAAATCTGGCAATCAGAACAGCACCTCTTCTGACTTGAGGCAGCTGAGAATGGACGAGAGGCAATGCTGTGTTTTTCAGTCCAGTGTTCATCTGTCAATCCCCTATGGGTGACTGAACAGCTACCGTTGTCCTTGTCTTCATGAAGGGAGGTCAAGGGAATAACAAGACAAAAAACATGGGCAGGCTCTGGTGGAAGAGTGTTTTGGTCGGCTGCCTTCTGCCACTGTGATCCGTGTACATCCCAAAGATGCCGGTTTGTGTCCTGGGCCTGGGGTAGCAACTAAATAAAATAAGTAAGGTGCTTCTTTCTCCTCCCTCTTCCTGCCTGCCTGCCTCTGCTCATCTTCATTCCTGAGTACACCTTTCCTTTAAGAAAAAGTCTGCTGCCAGAGAAAGTAATAATTTATCTAAGGAGCTGGTGAGATATTTCATAGTGCCCCCACCACACTCAGCTCTCTCTTCCTGGCTCTGTGCCTGAGAAGCTGCCCTGTAAGCCCACACCAGAGTCTCCTTTGCCCTCTGGAAGAAGTCTTGGGGAGCACCTGCAAAGGCTGGAAGCAGGGAGGAGACTAAGACAGTGATGTCACTGGGGCCGGCTGCAGCTCCCCACGGCAGGCCGCACCTCCCAGCACTGCCCTCCCCACAGGGTCACCACGCAGCACCCTTCAGACCTAGGGCAGCACTAATCTGTACTGTTACTTGACTCAGGGGACTGTGCTCTCTCTTCACCCCACTATTACTTTTGTTAATGGTCCCTTTATTAAACTCTCCTCAAGCTGCACAATTTGAGTGTGTTGGCATCTCCTGCTGGGTTCTCCATGACACAAGGAGGTAATATTAGCACAGAAAAAAGAAGCTGACAATAAGATATATACTCAGAGTAAGTGTCAAGTAAGTGTTCAGGGAGAACTTTCTGAAGGAGGAGGATCCCGAAGATAATCTCCTAATGGTAGCTCGGAGGAGCGCTGTGGGAAGCAGACAAGCAAAGGCCGAGGTGGAATGAACAGCATGTTTAGGGAACCGAGACTCACAGCAGTCGATGTGGAATATAGAAACTGGGCAGATTCAGGAGAAAGGGCACTTTGAGGTCTGAATTAAGGAACTTAAATGTGGCCTGCCCAGGTGGAATAGTGGTTAAGTCAATCACCTCCGAAGGTACATGGGCCACATACCCCTGTCTTTGAGTCCTGGGTCCAGGGTAAACCAGACACTAAATAAAAACAAAATAAAGATGTTTCTTCCTCCTCTCTCTTCCTGCCTGCCTGCCTGCCTGCCTGCCTGCCTGCCTATTCACCTTCATTCCCGCCTGCACCTTTCCTTAAAAAAAAAGAGAGAGAGAGAGAAAGAACCTCAAATGCTAAGGGTTTGAAGATACTCTGTCACCTTCAGAAGTGACACTGCTCCAGGCACAACTGCAGGTTTGCTTCGCTTATGCTGACCCCTACAGTGACCTTCACCAGGCTCCTCCCACGTCCCTTTGAATTGTTGAATCTAAGAGTGATCAATCCTAGTCTGACCTAAACTGAAGCAACTAGAATTTGGAAAGTCAAATGAAGGCAGAGAGGGCTGATCTGGGCCTAGACAAGGCTTCGTCACTGCCTCCGAAGTCCTTCCTCCCTGTGGTCTTTGAGTTGTCCCAACCCTGCCCATTGAATCACTCTTGCCTGTTGCTTCTCAGTCAAGATTCACTGTATGGACTGAGTGCCAGAGGGCAGGTTGCAGAGTCAGGCTTACAGGCCAGGGGTGAGTGTTTGCAGGTTACGAGGAAGTGAGGGTCCCCGCATTATGCAGCACGGGACAGCGGTAGCCCATGTGATAAAGCGGTGAAACAGTCCTCCCCTTGGACTGTGTGACCACTGAGGACAGAGCCTGGCCAGGGAGCAGGGGCTGGGGCAGGGGGGATGGGGTCAAACAAGTGTCACTGTTCACCATCTGAAATGAGGACCAACCACCAGAACCAAAGGGCAGTGGGCCACTTCTGAAGGCACTGAGCAACTTGGGGCAGGAGAACAAATACTCAAATACAGAAATTGACATCTTCAGGTTAGAGTGAAACTTAGAGCCTTTCTCTGACTATGTTGAAAGGAAACCCAACAACAACCAAACTCTTATTACTTGAAGCTGTCTGGTTAAGACATTGGAAATCCATTACAAACCTGAATTAGCAGGTTTTTAATCAGAGTGAATTGAATTCACACATTTGCCAAAAAGTCAAAAGTATGGATGTCAGGGCATAAACTGAGAGATCAAGAAGCTGTGGAAATGGGGATATCTGGCAGGAGGCAGAACGCCTGGGAAATCCTGACCCTCTATTATCCTGGGCCAAAATGTCATCTACACTCTTGGTGAAAGAAGCTACATTTCCATAAGGAAACAGTTCACCCCATGTTCCACAATCCAAGGCTCTTCATCTAATAAATAGGATTTGAAGTCAACGTGACCCAGAGATATAATGCAGAATTAGAGTAGGGGAAAAATTCCATTAAAAATTATAGAAATTATTTCATGCATATTATCAAAAATCTACCTTTGGAATTTGAGAGTGTTTAATAAAGGCGAGCTAAATTTACTGTATGTGCGCACATGAGAAATACTGAACTCAATGGCTAGGGTTCTAAGAGTCTGCTGATTGAGTCAGTATAGATTTGGACGATGCTAGGTGAGTGTGAAAGGTCAGGGATCTCTTAGAATAATCTTGAAGAAGACTAGAACATTATGTTACCTTTGCCTTGTGTGTTCTGGTCAGTCTTCCTCTGTCTCTTTCTCTCTAGAGTGAAGAAGAGGTTCCTCTCTCTTTTGTCATGAGGATAAATAAGATTGGAGAGGGAAGGAAAGTCACTTGGAAAGCTGGTGGGAGGAGATAAAACTGAATACAATCTTCGACCTTAGTGTTATAGAAGAACATACTAAGTGTGAACATTTTTTTTTACCTGTTAGAAACAACATAGATGTAGCCATCATAAGAGCCAACAGAAAAAAAGATGGTGATCAGGATTCAGGGAGAGACCTGACACCTAGAAACCTGCTACTGTGTCATTCATCATGGAGAATCCAGGAATTAAATCATGTCTGACTCTAGAAAATTTTAGATTTGGCAAAATCCAGATCTGTCTTAAGTTTCTTTAGTTAATAATGTGGCCTCTCTCCAAATTCTCAGCAGAGTTATTTCACAAAACCAGGGCCCCTCAAATAATAAGGAAACCACACATCTTTGAAGAATTTTGCAATATTGTCACTCATGAGAACATTTGCCCTAGTCTTTTTGAAGTGGACATGTAGCTAATTTTTGCGGGAATGACACCCACTGAGGAAAAGAAATATCTGCACTTTTTAGGTATCATTGGATGCCAGTTGCAAATTATAGTACTTCTGGAAGACCCGCAGACTCATTGAGGTCAGACTCTGAGTAAGTACTCAGGAGAACCAGGTGACTATAACTGAACAGCATCTGAACCCGAAAGGTTACATGCGGAGAGGGTCCACGCAGAAACCGCTGGTGGCCTCTTGTCTTCCTAATCAAGACCAACACACTCTGCTTGGAGGAAAAGAGCAGAGATAAGAAAGATACAGACATATTTATTCTTTTATACTTCATTTAACCATCCCATTGACCCACATGAAAAACAGATGAGTCTTGGAGAATAACAATAGTGAAATCAGATAGTGACTTCGTTTGTGTGTGTTCTTCTAAGTTTGATCCCCCTGCTAATCATTACAGGCTGGTCTTTACCACGTAGATATTAATCTAGAACAGAGGTTGACGAACTTTTTCTTATAGGGCTTTCAAGTCAGAGGGGCTGTGTCTCAACCACTCAGCTCTGCGGTTGTCATAAGAAAGCATCCAGAGATCTTACATGGATGAATGAGGAAGGCTGTTTTGTTCCAGTAAAACTAATTAACAAAGCAGGGTGCCTGCAGGCAACCTTTGATTAGGAAAATACTTTCTTTCCTCCTTTTTGATAGAGAAAGTAACATTTTCAGTTGCCGGGGCAAAGTTTCTTTGCCTTCTTGTCTCAGGGTTAAGCTGCTTTCAGGAGATCTGCCTTATTCTAATCTGCAGCAACTCCACGGTCTCATAGTCCAACAGGGCATCACTTTGGTCCACATTGTTAGAACATTGTGCTGAGAGACATGGAAAAGTAGGAGAAGCAAAACTCCAGCTATCTTGACAGAACACTATGCCTGACAGAAAGTGGAAGATAAACATAGAGAAAAGACCTGGTTTCTCACCTCAGGGAAGATTCTGGGGTCCAATGTCCAGGACCATGTGATCAGGCCTATTTCTCCAAAATCAGCAAGTTGCTACATCGTGCTGGTTTTCTTTGACTGTGTAGCAAATGACCCCCAAATTTAGTGACTTAAAACAATAGAACTCATTTATTACTTCTGGTTCAGGAAGCAGGCAGAGCTTGTGTCTGCTCCATGATGTCCAGGGAAGTTGAAAGACACAGATGCTGGAAGTTGGGATAGTCTGAAGACTAACCTACTCTCATGCCTGGCAGTTGATGGCTGCTCCAGAGTGAGGCCTGAACAAAACTGTTCAGTCCTTCAGGACTTTGAGCATTCTTGAAACAGAAGTACCAAGTACCACAAAAGCTGGAACTGTAAATCAAGGCTGAAAACAGAGTGGTTAGTTAAATATCTGCCTAAGGAGGATTTAGATGCCCCACTTCTTTCCCACCCTGCACAGACCAGGTGAATGTTCTACTCCATCCCCATAGAAGACCCTTGCATGTCTCTAGACTGAATAAACCTGAGAGTCTCCACACTCAGAGACACACAGTGGAGGGCAGAGGTGAGTGCTAAACTCAAACCAAGAGGATGTGTGCACTCCTCTGTGCCAAATTTTGAGACTGTAGTCCCCTTCCTCAGCCATACTTTTGAAAACTCTGCAGTTAGGCAATAATGGTCTTCCCCCAAGGAGGAGCTTAGAGCTACTTCTCTGCAGAAATAAATAACTCCCGATAAATATACCTGCAGGTAATGTTCAGAGGGGCCCCAACATAAATATCATATATACCAGCTCATTATCTAATCACCTACTACCGGTCAGAGCAGCAGAAGCAGATGGTAATGATCAGGAAATGTTCCCAGAACAGAAATACACAGGTCTCTAGAAGAAAGAGGGTACCAAATGCCCAGTACAATGAATGTCCTAATCACATCAGAGCAGTGATAATACGTAAGAATATTGCGAGTTTTCAAGGATAGAGAAGAATACTGAAGGTGAAAACTGGTGGAGTTAGATGCAGTCCATATACATTCCAAGATCCCCAGTTCATATCCTGGGATTGGCAAGGACAACAAAGATGAACAACTAAATAAAAAATAAAATGCTTCCTCCTCTCCCTGCCTGCCTGCCTACTCACCTTCACTCCTGCCTGCTCCTTTCCTTAAAAAAAAAAAAAAAGAATATTGAGAGCTTTAGAAACAGTCACTAGAAAGGAGCAGAAATGGACTGACATCAGACTGCCCACAACAGCACCACTGATCAAATGTGGTGGGGCAGCTGTCACACAGTCTTGAGAAAATGTTATGTTCAAGTGGAAAAAGTCAGTATAGAACTAAAGTATTGATCAAGTGTGAAGGTAGAATACGGACACTTTTAGACATGCAAGGACTTAAATGCTTGCCTCCAATTCACTGTTTCTCATAAAGAGACAAATATATGCTAACAAAATGAGGAAGGAGGCAAAAAGGAGAAGGACCCAGAATTCTGAAAAGGGATTTAACGCAGGAGGGCAGCAGAGGGGACTCCTGAGCCGCAAGTCAAGATGGATCTTGTGAAAGGCAGAATGTGTGGAGCTTGAGCATTTTGAAAAATGATTGTGGGACAAAAATTGACAGATGAAATTGGGGAATTTTGGAAAATTGGTGGCAGGTATGAAAAACTAAGGAGATGGGATGAGGGAGAAGGAACACGGTGAATATTTATGTAGTCACAACAGCGTGAGCACAGATTAGCGATTTCAGCAGCAACTGGAAATTAACCATGGGGAGAGGATACAGGGAGGGGAAAGAAATGTGAGTGAACTACATTCTCACCTACAAGAACAGGAAATTTCTAAAAAAGTCTAATATTGATACACCAAGAGGTAACGATGTTAGGTACTGCTTTAACAACATGTAGGTAAGTTCCAGGAGAAATAGCCAATAGAAATAGCAGTGGTTACTTCTTTATCTCTCTTGGTAATCAACTAAGGTGACAGTTTTGTCCCCTTCAACTCCTGGAACTAAAGATACCATCGCGGGTGGTAACACAATTCAGTGTTTGCACACTGCTTAAAGGCGATGTCTTCTGAACAGTAGTTTCAGAAGCTGTCTGTTTGGACACATTTTAGTGCCACGTCCAGTCCTCTGAGCCTCTTCTTCTGGTGTCCTGTCACCTGCAGGCTGCTGGCATCTATTCTGGGGGTGGGAGGGCCATGTCTCTCTCTGCCTGTCTGGGACTCCTCCACACATCCAGCTGGGCTTAGTGTCCAGTGGGGCTGAGCTTTGACCAATGGGGAATGAGTTGATGGAGAAATGGGTCCAGCTCCTTTCCCCAGATGGACAGTCCTGAGAAGAAGCATCTCACAGCTTCTCAGGCAGTCCCGGGAGCTCTAGCAACCAGCACCCGTGGCAATAGTCACAAGGATTTGTCCTGATCCTTTCTCCTTCCCTCTTTTACTGCTTTGCCCTTATCTCTGAGGCCTGAACATCACACATCCTGAGGGTGCTCTCCATCTCTGCCCTGTGGGGAACCCTCGTGAAGACCCAGGATTATGATCACTTTCGTTTTTTAATCTCTAGTGCTTTTCCATGCATTTGGGGTTCCAACAAGCATATGAACAATTTTGAATCTAGTAATGTGCCATGAAACCAGCATTAAATGTATGTATGACCAGCATTAAATATTTTTAAACACTGTCTCAGGTTCCAGCAGCATCTCAGCTTTCATTATCTCTAAGTGGAAGGATACCAGGAGTTTGCAGTAGTATTGTTTCAGAAATACTTGTGCTTTCAAGATGAATTTTTCGGCGAGTTTCAGTAAATCAGTTATTTTTCTCCAAGCAATTATTGTTTGTTAGTAAGTTCTGCGAGAACTATTATCTGAAGTTTATTTTTGTTCTTCTGTTTAAGAAATCTTTCCAATGTATCCAGGTTGCCACTTGTCTGAGCATTTTGGATAAATGTGCATCAAACTAGTTTCAGTATCTCCAACATGTCACATAGTTCATCTTTGTCTAAAAGCTGAATCCTACAGTAGCCTTGTAACGTTTTACTAACTGCCAGCAGTTCTGCGACATTATGCTGTGTTTTCAGTACTTTCTGAAAATTATGAACAAAATATTGCATGCTTGTGATCCCCATAACACTCATAGCTTTGCCAGGCATTTTTCCATCATCAGTGACAATTACCGAGCATTTTGCTTTATTGATTTTCCATTCAATACATTTTTCTCCTTCAGATTCACTATGTTGCTGCTATAGGAGGCTCAGAAATCTCTTGACACACAAATACAGTAAAATCCTGGTCAAGTTTAGCATGGTTCCACCGTGCTCTCAAATTTTAGCTTCCACATGTAAGTGATGTCACATGGTGTTTGTCTTTCTCCAACTAACTCATAGAAATGAGTTCATGTTCTCTTTATCATTCAAGTCCACGCTCTCCAAGTGATGCCAATTTCTCATTACCGTTTCACTGTAGGCACATATTGATCATCTGAAGTCTGAGCACTGAATGTTATATTAACCACAACTGACATAACTTATATGCAGTAATGGGAAAACTCAAGAGGGATGAGAAATAGAGGCAGAAACAATACTCTGTTTGAAACTGATACTTAAGACCATTCCTCCATGACTATTTTTCCCCCCTTTCCTTTACCAACACCTCTATGGTTTAATCTGACATTCCTCAGTCACCTGAGGCATCCAGATAGCTGTGTACATGGGACTGTGGTAATTTCTGTTGACTGTTACTTTGGAGTATAATAGTACAAAAAGCAGCATAAAATGATTACCTAGATTTCACACACATGATATATATTGTCCCAGAATATATCTTTTTTTTCCTGCCACTTTCTAGTTGTGTCATCAGTGGGGTCAGGTGGCATTCTCAGTTTCTGATTTTAAGAACATTTTTGTGTCACTTGGGTACAAAGACTTTACGACCTGTGGAGCCTGGTGATGTGAGGACAGGAAGTAACACTTACAAGCGGATTGTTACGTAATAATACGAGAAGCCCACCCATCTCTATCTTGTGGTTCTTGGACCTGTGCCCTCTTTCTCTGGTTCAGGAGCTGGTTTACCCCAATTTTCAAGATGTTGTCTCAGATGTTAATTTGGTTAAACGTTTACACACAAAAAAAAGTATCTAGTGACTTTTTAGACAGTGGGACAAAGAAAATCATTACAGAAAATCATATTCAGACTGCTCATAAGATTTCCTGAGGCAGCTATAGTTTTTGAAATAACTACACAGATGTGACTCTTTTTTTTTTAACTTTTTCTGAGTCAAAAGAGACAAACTAGCACATCGATTTTTTACAAGTACCCAGTATGGATAGAGTTCATGTCAGATGACAGTGAACTCATGAACTCATTTCTCTAATTCAGATGGAGGAAGACAAACAATGTAATTTCACTTACGCATAGAAGATAAACCAAATTAATGAACTAACAAAACAAAAATAAGGTCTTAAGTTATAAGAACAAAATAGTGAGTATCAGAAGGGCAAGAGGAAGGGAGGTAGGTAAATCGGGTAAAAGGGGTCAATTGTATAATGAAGGAAGAAATTCAACTTTGGTGGCAAACATAATAGACTATATATAGATGTTGATTTATAAAGCTGTACACGTGAAATCTATTGACAGTATAAACCGATGTCACTTCAACTAAAAAAAAACTGAAAATTTTGAATCAAAGATATCTTGCTCTGTCATTCTAATAAATCTAGTTTTCCAGGCATTTCTTTGATAAATTTCTGTATTGCATTACTCCAATAAAATTAAGTTTTCCTGAACATTAAAACAGAGACTCATTTTAGGTGCAATAGTTGGTGATGAAGAGCTGAGTGCAGTTAACCTGCAATCCAGGGTCACCTTTGGATAATCAGGAAGAAAGGGCCATCCTGTGTTTGTATGGGGGTGAACTCTGATAAATATTCAGAGGGGTGTCCATCGGCCACAGAGATGCCCACAGTGGCTGTGGGTTTGGTGCCCACTCTGCTCCCTGGCTGTGGGGCTGATCCATACTGTGAGATCAGATTTGAAAATTGCAAAGAACATAACTTTGAACCTTTGAATGAAACTGTCTAGGACCAAAGATGGATAAAATTGAATTATTTCAAGACAGGGTTCTAGAGATGTGTCCATGAGCCCCCTCCCTACTGAGGTCCCCAGAGTTTCCTGATGCCACTACTTCTGAACAGCATCAGGCTGCCCAGCTCATTCTTCTATTTCACAAACTTCCTGAGCACCCTTCTAACAAACCCATTTGGAACTTAAACCTCAATTTCAGTTTCTTTCTGAAAACGAACAAACAAAAAAAAAAGCAAAAAAAAACTAGCAACTGATGTGAGCACAAAAGAAGGGTTATTTTAGGAAACTTGATCTGGTAACTGAGGTCACTGGATGGGACTGAAGACAGACAAGATTCAAATAAACTAGTGCAAAACTCTTCTGGGATAGGTAACAAGGACTCAGTCAAGCTTGCTGCTCAGACATCGCTTTCAGACTAAAAAGTTTATGTGCTGTATGCCATGTCTGTGCACAGGTGTGTGTGGTGTGTGCTCTAGGGCTGAATAACAAATAATTCCAAAACTTATTGGATCAAGAGGACTAACTTTGTGTTATGTCTCACAATTCCACAAGTCAGGAATTTGATAAGGGTGTGGCTGAGCAATTTTTCATACAATAATGACTGGGGTTGCCTGGTGATATTCAGCTGATGGCTAAGACGGCTGGTCTCATGGTCTGGCCCCTCGGTGGGGATGGCTGACAGATTGGGTTCTGCTGGGCTTCTTTCTCTCTACAGGTGATCACTTTTAATGGTGTCTCCTCCAGGGTGGCCAGATGTCATATATAACAGCCTCTCATGGCTCTGAGAGCAAATGTTCCAAGAATTAAACTCCCAGTCTCTTCAGGCCTGGGCCCAAAGCTGGCAGAGTATCACTTCTGACAGAGTCCACTACTCAGATTCAAGGCCGGGGGTGGGGCCACACAGAGCTCATCGCGCAGTGAGAGAAATGTCAAAAAATGTGCTTGATGTCACTTATATCTAATGTCTAGAGATATCAAGCAAATGAGTTAAAGAAAAACAAACAAGGGTAGACCTTAAAAATGAACTAGATCAATCAACAATAGGCTTTTAGCTAAAACAGCAAAAGTAGATCAGTGGTTGCAGGAAGAGAGAGTGAGGGTAGGGGGCAAAGGCATGAAAGGGATTAATTGTACAGTGAAGGAAAAAGCAAAATAGTGGTGAACTTAATGCACTATATACAGATGTTGATTTACTATGATGTACACCCTAAACCTATTTAATGCTATTATGCAATATTCCTTCACTAAAATCATTTCTTAAAAATCTGCACCCATCACTGTTCTGCCATAGTGGATTGTTTGTGTAAAAGCTAAATATTGGCTTTTGCTGTAGCAAGACTATCCAACTAGCATAGTTCTGAAAAATATTATCGCAATCTAATAGTAGCAGAAAGGAAGTTTCTCTTCATAAAAATACTGCAGCAGATAAAGAAGAAATAATAGAATGATAATATTGCCATTTCATAACCTCAAATGAATGGATACATTCAGACAATGATGATCAGTGTTCATTAACATCACAAGAAGAGGGACAACTGACCACTTCAATAAGTATCCAAATGACTCTGATAGAGAAAAAAACAGACACATTTATTTAAATGTTAATGATGATTACTCTTTAGTTTTATTTTCTGCTTTTCTCTTTCAGTTGGTTTTCAGATTGCATGTATAATAGCTGCATTGTTGTAGCAAGTGGGAATAAACATATAAATATGTATAAAAGCAAAGGTAATCATCTCTTCACCCCTTGCCCTCCCTCACACAAACACAAATACACATGCATGTGGAGTTTCTTTGCTTGCTTTCAGTGAACTGTCATCTGGTACTTATTTTGCTTCAGTTTGTTAATTTTTCACTTTATTGAAAATTATAGACATTCCTCCATTCAGCAGGCAAAATTATGCTGTAGTCAAATAATTTATCTAAGCCTGAACAAGTAGTTCAAATCATGAACTCTGCTCTCTTAATGCATTAGATTAAGAAATTAAAGAGCAAAATCCAAATGATTGCATTATGAAAAACTGTTTTATAAAATTGCAGCAATCATCTCCCAAAGAGAGGAGGAAATTATTAAATTATTTGTGCTAACATCTGTTACCAAAAAGTCACAGAAACTATCACCTCAAATGGTAAAATATAAAAATTAAGCTAACAAGGATAAGGGACCATAGAGATGCCTGCTACCACCATTAAAATTTAGTATTTTCTTAAAGGGTCTAACAAATACTACGGGTACATTGGGAAGAAAGATGGTAAAATGTTGCTGTTTATATACTGAAAGGAAAATAATCTTCTGGAATACACAAAAATCAATAGTTTTTCCTAATACTAGGAATAGTGACATAAGAATAAGAAGCTATAAATGAAATGATACCCATATATGATTATTTAAGTTTTTCACATTTTTGTAAAACACAATAGACCGTAGCAAAAAAAAAAAAAAAAAAAAAAAAAAAAAAAAAAAAAAAAAAAAAAAAAAAAAAAAAAAAAAAAAAAAAAAAAATATATATATATATAAATAAATGTTTGGAACAAAATGCTTGCAACAAAGTTGATCAATAAAATATTGATGTCCACAATCCATAGAGTTCTTAGAGATTTGCAAGAAAAAGACAACCAACAGAAACATTCATTGAAAGTCACCCTGTGATGAGATAAGGAACTTTATACCACAGATACATTTCCCTTCAAAATGGTTGCTTCTAGTGAAGGAAACTGTGCTGGATTGACAATCAGATTGCGCCTCTGTTTTTAGGCATTAAAAAAATAACAATAACATAAAGAGGAAGCATATATACCTCCTTTCAAATCTCAGCCACCAGAAAATTAAAGATCATGGCCCAAAATTCTACTCTTGAATGCTGTACTAGGCTGTCTTTGTAGTACAGGAAAGAGGAAAGCCTGGCAGATACCTGGATGTGGGATGCAAATTTAGGGATCTTTTCCACCAGATCCCACTGGACTGAGCTGTTTAGATAGAATCGAGAACCTGAGTCAGGACACTCAATGAACTCTGTATAGGATGCTCCTAATGTTATAGCTCTCTCTCAACCGACAAAATCCAAACAGTGCTCTTTTAGAAGTAGAGAAGACAGCTTTATGATGAGAGGGCCAGATGTAGAATCTGAGTCCCGAAATACTTTTGGGATACACTTTTATTGGTGAGGGAGAAGGGAAGGTGTGAATTAGAACAGGAATTTCAAACGGAATTCAGTTATTCATTTGTGAATTCCTCACATGGATAGCACACATAACTGTAAAATGCACATAGGGTTCCATTCTTAGAAAGGGGTCATTTACCTAGTAAGTAGCTTTCAGCCAGTCTAGACTGTCAGGTGCCTGGTGGCTGGGTGGCCACTGTTGGTCCTCAGCAGCTAGAAACGGGGGTGCGGCTTCCTCTCTTCTAACTTAGACACCTACTCCTTCTAGTTCAAATTTGGCAGCCTAGCCATTCTGCCTGTCACTGGTGCAGGCCAGTCCCCATGTCCTCACATTACTGGTTGATCTACATGCATCACTTGTGGCAATTTGGATATTGCCCAGTGCCGGTGGGTGAGATGAACAACAATGAAATGCCCAGTCCACCAGTGTCTGAGTTGCGTCTTGCTCCCAGCCCATGTGTAGAGCTTCCATAAGCCATGAAATCATCCCTTTTCTCCTAGAGGTTGTGTCTTTGGCAGAAAGCACAGAAACATGACAGCAAAGACTAACCCCGCGCGGAGATAACCAAATAGGGATTAATAAGGTGTGATGGGGGAGACATCCACAGCCTCTCTGGCCCCAGAGAGAAGCTTGAAATGACAAAGCAAGGTGGGAAGGCTCTCAGGGATATTGACAAAGCAACTGTGACACATTCCTGGGGTGAGTGGGCTTAGGGACAGGGAGAGATGAGTCATTGCAAAGAATTCAAAACCTGCAAGAAGGAAATTACTCTCAGCACTTCAAGTCAAAGGTTGTTAGTTTCAATCCTTCTTTAGAGCTAAGAAAAAAGACCAAAGAAGAGGTGAGGACAGGGGATTTCAACACAGGAACTGAAACTGAGGTAGACTGGAGTTGAGAGGGGTAAAAGTGTTTTCTTCTCTCTAATAGACCATGAAATTGAAGAATCCGGGAGGTTTTGTGATTTTCTGATCGCTTCCATGGCCTTCACCTAACACTTAGATGCTATATTTAGCTAAGTGTTATAGGATGCTCAGGAGAAATGTTAAACTTGGTCTCCACATAAGACAACTGGAAGACAGCAAACTTCAGTGCTAACTGGTTTGATACTGCACCTCCCTAGTCAGTGTGTCTTCTCAAGGGCATCTGTCAAAGGCATTTCTCTCCTAGAATCCAGTACCGAGAATGATAACAGTTATGTATCTACGGCAAAACAAGTTGTCTGATTTTGTGCCTTATGAATCCAAAACGAGAAATGCCCTGGTGGAGTAGCAATTTGGTCAGCTGCCTTGAGCTGAGTGCAGGAAACATATCCCAAGGACCCAAGTTCAAGACCTGGGGCCAGGATGAAAGCCAAGATGAACAACTAAATAAAATAAAGTGTTCTTCTTCCTGTCTCTTCCTGCCTGCCTGTCTCCACTCACCTTCATTCCTGCTTATACCTTTTTTTTAAGAGAAGAAAAGAATCTAAAACTAGATGTGCTTTGCTCTTGTCATTGGCTGCTGGGCCAAGAGGCAAATTACTGAAGGGCCTCCAGGAAGTATATTGAACCTTGGAGCAAGCTCTGTGACCTGACTCCTCGTGTCTGCTTATTTTCTTCCATTTCCTAATCAATTTATTTTAAATGTTTTTTTCCTGGAGTATATCTCTTTGTAAGTTACAATAAATCTTTTTCCAAACAAAAATTCAGAGAGGCTAACTGATGTTCCTGAGATCACACAGTCCATCAGTGAGGAATCCAAGATTCAGACTTAGTTCTGTCTGTCTTTGAGACTTAAATTCTCCCATGTCACTTCCCAAGTCCTGTGTTGGGCCCAACTAGAGGTTGGTAGGAAATAACCACCACTGAACAAGCATGACTCGAGTTGTCTTTCTATGCATGTTTCTCACTGCCTAGCCTCTTCCACATGCACTCTTTAGAACCTCTTCCCTGTTTCCCAAGATTCTTCATCAGCTTCTCAATCTAAGACCCATAGTCTATGACTCAGAGCTTCAGCTTACGTATGCTAGATAACTGGGGGTTCTAGAGCAACACACTGAGTAGTTGGCATGGACGCTGGCCTTAATAACTGGGGTAGCCAATCCAGTGTGTTCCAGCTGAGTCTCCCCAACCTGCACACAACAGAAACCCGGTCATGGACACTTGACTAATTATAGTCTTGTCTAATTCACAAAAACAACTCAGCTGTAACATCCAGCTCTCAGCTCTGCTACCCCAGGAGATCTGGGTTACCACATGGGCTCCAGATGGCTGATCATGGTCAGCCTTGTATTTGCATTCTAAGCAAGAAGAAAAAGAGAAAAAATAAACTGAGAAGGATGAGGCAGCAATTATAGGAGAAAAGAAAAATTTCTTAGGAATCCCCAGAAGACTTTCTCTTCAGTCTCATTGACCAGGACAGTGCCCCGGGCCACCACTAGCTGCAAGGAAGGCTGTCCTGAGCAAAGTCACTGTTAATAAGGCAGAAGGAGAACTGAGTTTGGGGCAGTGAACTGATGTGATCTGCCAGAGGTCACCCCAAGTGGCTGAGTTGAATACAAGATGCAGAAAGAAGGCAGCTGGGACAGGAAGGGGAGCACAGGACTAAGAGGCTGGGAAGAGTTATCTGAAGGGGTTTGGTAGTCATTTTACTGCACCCTGGATTCCCTTTTAGAGCCATAGGGCTCATCCCGTTGGTGCTGGGGGTGCTGTCAACAGCCTCATCTGTCAACCTTCTTTGGAAATTACCTTGACTGCAATGAGTTGCTTTGCCTAAAGTCAAGTCCCCTTCCCAGGGCAACCCTCATCCATCACCTCATCTCTTCACAGCTCTGCAGGGCCCTTCCCAGAACCAGAGCTCCTAGGGAGGCATATGAGGTTTCTGCTGAGAATAGGACAACCGTGCCTCTCCCTCTTCCCGGAGCTACTTCCTGTCCTCCACCAGTGCTAACCTCAGCTTTCCTAATAAACACCTTGCAGTTTGCTTTCCCAATGAGAACAGCCTGCATCAAAGAACAAGGGACTTCTGTCTCTTTTTTTTAAGTTCCACTTAATAGGCTGAATGCTGGTGTGTTGGACAGAGGTCTTGAGCCAAATGCTAGGCGTGAAAAGGATGGATGACTGCAACATGAATAAGTATATATAAGTCTTCACCTTCAAGGGGCTCACAGACTAGTGCAGTGGAGCTGAGAAAACAAGGTGCTAAGGGACAAGACAAAAAGTAAGAGTAAGTTGCATGCACTAAGGCTCTAAAGAGGAAGTTATCAACAGTTTGGACCAGAAATAGGGAGAGATTAGGAACATGGAGGTGCTTCCCAGGAGAGGGACTCAAAAAGGCCCCTGAGGATGACCAGGGCAGAGACCATGGCAGAGGTGTGCTCCAGACAAGCAAAGGCATGGAGCACTGGGGTGTTGTCCCTGCTCTGAGGGAGGCATTGGAGTCTGTTTGGCCACAATGGAAAGGGAAATAGAGCTTTCAAGTCAGACAGTCTGAGATATGACTCTCAGCTCTGTCCTCTCTGAGAGAGGGACATCAGTCATAGTACTTACCCTCTCACAAACACGACTTTCTCGTCTATAAAACAGTAATCAAGTACCCTTTCCTCCCAAAGGTTTGCGAGGATTAAATAGTTAAAAGTATGTGAACCATTTGTGAGGACTGAGGCTCAACTGATACTCTAGTTTTTATACAAGCAGAAAGATTGAAGAGGCTCCTGTTGAAGTCAGTGGTTCTCAAAGTTAGGTTCCCAGACTAACACCCTATTAATGGGGAACTTTTCACAAGTGCAGATTCTGGAAGCTCCACCCCTGACTTTCTGAATCAGAAATTCTGGAGAAGACACCAAACCATAGATTTTAAACCACCCTCCAGGGGAAGCTTAAGTGTATTAAAATGTGAACACTTCCAGTTTAAGCCAACAGAGGAATGCATTTTAAGGACACCAGAGTTCTTTGGGGAATTAAGACAGAGGGGAAGCAGGGCCTCAACGCTGGGCAGCAGGCCTTGGTAAAAGGCTATTGGCAAGCTGATGGTGCATGTGGTGTGTTATATATTTGAAGAATAGTGAGCCTACATAGCTAACCTTACATTGCTTTGTAAATCAAAGTTGCCTCAATAAAAATTAAAAAAATAAATAAAAACCAGGATTAAAAAAAAAAAAGACAGCAGAAACCAGAGCCTGGGTAAGAGGAGTCTTCTCTCTCCTCTGCCCATTGCTTCTCTCTTACCCTTTGCTTTGCTTTTCCAGTAGCTACAAATGAGCTTTCTCTGTTTCTATTTCCACAAACTAGGGTTTCTGTCATCAAAAGCTGCCAGGCCAAGAAATCACGGTAATCCTGGAGGCGGTTCATGGATCCAGCTAAAGTCAGCTGCCCAGACCTGCTCTGGTTCACTGTGCTTAACAGCTGAGGCATTTAGCTGAGCATGGGGGTGCTACCCTTTCCCCAAGGGGTGGGCAATAAAGCCCTGGTTCCATGGCACATGGCGTCTCCTATGCCATGCCAGGTACATGCGAAAGAGCTCAAGGTGAAAGCAGAGATTTAGGGTTTACACACGCTAGTCCCGTAGAGCACTGCTTCTCCAGCTGTGGTCCCCAGACCAGCAGCATCAGCAGCATGTTGTTAGAAATGCAATCTTGGCCCCTAAGCCACCCAGCCCTGCCAGAGCAGACCTTCTCTGGGCGGGCTGGCCAGACTGTACTTTAACAAGGACAGTCAGGAGGGGCTCAGGAACAAGGTACAACACCCATCTGATGAGAGAGATGAATCAGTTCTGTAACCTAGTCCATCATTCTCTCTGATTCCTCAGAGTCATAATGAAATCAGCAAGAGAGACAGAAGGAAAAACACCCAGGGCAGCGGTCCCCCTTCACTTTTCTTTCTTTAGCACCATGTGCACAGTAAGAGATGACTTCCCAAATTCCACAGACCGCTAGAGGGGCACTAGAGCTCTACCTCCTCTCTTAACTTTTGAGGATACTGAAGCCCTGGGGATAGCAACCAGGGTCCATGCTTAATTCATTGGCAGAGGCAGGCTTGATGCTTCGGACTCCCAGCTCCAAGCTGGGATGATAAAAAATTTTAAAAAAGGAACTTGTTTAGGTCAAAGAGAAAAGTAACTGAGAGATCAGATCGAAGGCCTGTGAGGAGAATTTAGAGCAACTAGGAACCAGCAGTGGAGTTGGTGAGTGTAAGGTTTGTACTCACAGGGTTTTTTATGCAATCCTCAAAATGAAAGTCGTTGTCCAGACTCACATTCCACCATTGTAATTATTAAGAGCTTTTCTTGAACAACAAACAGGCAAGCTTAACCCCACCACTCCTTCAAAATTGAATATTAATCTTTAATAAGAAAGGGGCACTCCCTGGTGGAGTAACAGTTAGGCCAATCGCCTCCAAAGGAGCAAGTTTCCTACACCTGAGTTCAAGTCCCAGACCTGGGGGTGGGAAGGATCCAATGTGAACAACTAAAATAAAAATAAGCTAGAGATGCTTCTTCCTCCTCTCTTCCTGCCTGCCTGCTACTCACCTTCATTTCCTGCTTTAACTTTTCCTTAAAAAAAAGAAAAGACACAGTAATTCTATGGTTTGCAATGAAAAATAAGGCTAGCAGTTTTGAAAAAATAAGCATGGGAAGGATGAGAGGAAAGGGAAGAGAATGTAGGGCCTAGAGTCACAACAAAAGAAAACTACAGTTCCTTAGTTCTTATGTGGAAAGAGATCTGTGAAGTATCCAAGAAGGGAAAGGAATTGAAACATTGCATGGAGAGTTGTGAAAATGATCTTTCAAGTCTGAACTTTGTGAAACAACAAGAAGAAAGATTCTCTTGTCAGTTAATGTGCCTGTCATAATAAAAGGAAGTGGTGAGTGAAACGTGAACTGGGCTAGATGACTGTGGCCTGTGGGGGATGCAGAAAGAAGGGAGCAGACCACCACCACAACAATATTAACAAAGATAAAAAGAGGAATCGGACTGAACCAAAACAAAGAAATCTTGGGTCGTTCTTCGCTCTGGGCTTTACCAAGATGCAGATTGGAGGAGGGATGGGCAAGGACAATTGTTCAGGTTGTGCCCTAAACAAGTGTGTTGCTCCTCTCAATGGGGCAGATTCAGAGTGAAACCCACCTGGTGCTCTGCCTACAGAGCCATACTCAGGTCAGCCCCAGAGGATACATATTCCTAAACGCAAAGACCAAATGACACAATCACACTGCTGAAGTATGTTTTAAACAAAAAGAATAAGAAAAGGTGCAGGAGGAATGAAGGAAAAGAGGCAGGCAGGCAGGCAGGAAGAGAGAGGAGGAAGATGCACTTGATTTTATTTAGTTGTTCATCTTTGTTGTTTTCCTTAGCCCTGGGACATAGTGTGAACCCAGGTCCTTGGGATATAATGTGGACTGTGCCTTCAGTAAACTAAACTGCTAGGCCATCAGGGTGCACCTGGGATGGCTTTTAATATTTATAGTTTGATGTATGTATGATCAAAGTAACTGCGTGGGTAACCCAGGGATTTCAAAGAATGACTCGGGTTCTTTTTAAATAGTTCTCTTTTTTTAATACAAAATCCTAAATGTGGGAAATCCAATCAAACGTTACTATCAATATCTTGGTGCCTGAATAGAGCAAAGTAAGAATCTCCCTCATGGAACAAAATGGGTGAACAGAACCTCTCTTATAAGGAGGCACCAGCTACAGTACAGTCTCTTGCGGCTTCTGGGTCAGCCATAACTCTCTTTATGTGTTGTATATTTACGTACTCACTTGCTTAACTTCCTCTTGTTTCTGAAGCTATTCAGGATCGTAGGGATTTTGATGATCTAGATCATGGGATTTGCTTTCTGACACCATGAGTTGTGTGACTAGAAATTGTCAGACGGCCTCACTTTTAGAAATCCTTCCCAAATATCAACTTTTTAAATGGTCAAAATTGAACAGAAATAGGCATGCTCACTTCACTTTAACAAGAAACAGGGAGACCTGCTGCTCACCTGAAGAGAAGCTGGTTTCCCGTAAGAACATACATACGAGAGATGACTTGTTTGCTGGGTGAACGCTTCCAACTCACGCACCTAGGACAGTGCTGCATCAGTCAAGTGGCCTGGGGCTGTGTCCAGGATCTGACCTTTATCCTCACCACCTCTGCTATTGCCCTTCCCAAGCCCCCATCCTGGGAAGGACTTTTGCCTCCTTTGTCTCCCTTCTTCTATCTGTCTTAACAGGTTACATATGCTCCAAGCAGTTGCCAGAGTCATTCTCTTAAAACCTCACACCCTCCATCCTCCAGAGCCTTCCAGCAGCTCCCCTGCCAGTGCCCAGTAATGGGCTCTACCCAGGACTTCCCAGTCCCTGCGTGACTTCCTCCTCGTAGGGTGCCACCACGTTCCCCGTGTTCCCTCTACTCGTTACTGCTCCTTGATGCTCGAGTGTTGAAATTTCTGTAGGTCAGATGGATACTGAAAAATGGAACAGCTGAATCAGCACTTCCACACATTTTCTAGATATTGCCAAATCACTCTACAAATAGATTTGCCAATTTACACTCCCAGCCAATTAGGGGAGAGGGCTGCTCTCTCCACATCTTCTGCAACACTCGATGTTGCCAGACTTTTAAATTTTGACTTATCCGATGGGTGAGGAATGTTAGAGCCAGACTGTGTCAGTTTACATTTTCTTGATTATGATGGAAAGCTAGCATTGTTTCCATGTTTATTGGCCACTTGCATTTCTTATTCTGGAAATATACTGGGGGAGAGAGATTTTAATTTTTCAATTTATTTTCAAAATGTATTCACTTTATAATTTTTTGAGTTAATTTTGGCAAGGTATCATTTTTACAAAAATGATCTGTTTCGTCCGAATTTTTAAATTCAAGTTGTCCGGATGTTGTCTTCTGATGGCTGTTCCATTCTGCGTGGTGTGTCATTTGTTGTTGTTGTTAAAGTTCATGATTCCTGCCTTTTCTCATCCCCTCTCCATGCATCTTGCTAGAAGTGGGACTGTCAAACCTGTGAAGAACCCTGGTCAGATGTTGCCATCAAGTTAGTTGCAAACAAAAATGATAGTTTCCAGAGTGTTTTAGATTTTTTCAAAATGTTCAACTGCAGACAATGAATCTATGCTTTCATTTTCACTCAGCCCTAACTGCTTTGCGATTTTCTCTCTGCTTTCATTTGTAAGTTGTCCTTTTTAGTTGCAAAAAAAGCATGAATTTTTTAATCATCTAGAGGGAGGTGATTTTTAATTGAATAAATTACAGTATTAATAAACTAGAGACTATGATCTGTGTGACACCATTTTTGTGTATTTGCTAACAACTGTGTGATGAACTTACACCTGTTCAATTCTTATGAAAGTTCCTTATAGATTCATGTCAAAACTTCTTAGCTGATGATCCATGAATGGGCTTGGGTATGTTTTCACATATTGATTATTTAATCTTCAGGACAGTTTGAACAAGACCTTATCATAAGTAATCTCTTCTGGGTCTCCTAGAGGGCAGTCCCTCGTTCAGGAAAGTCACCTGTCATCCCCCAGGGGCAGCAAACATGACCTCTGTCCAGTCTGTGCTGTGTTCCTCTCTGCACAAGTGTTGAGATTTCTCTAGGTCAGACATACATCTAAAAATGGACCTGCTGAATCAGAGCCTCACATTTTCTAGACAGACAAGGTGACATCTCTTGATGGACAGTCACATCACCAGCCACCTGCAGGATTGATGCCTGTCCATCAAGAATAAGGATCTTTGCAATTGTAAGACAGTTCCCTTAGGCTCCAGGTATCCAAGAGATGGAGCTCAGTCAAGGCCTCTGGTAGAAGCTGGAGAGCAGGAAGACTCACCTGGGGCTCTAGGGAGGAGCACTAACTCTCTGCTCTGCCTATTTGGGTCATTTCTACGCACTGGTGGCTGTTGTACATTTTTAATGGCATTCAAACCAACTGCAGGAATGACCACGCCAACAAAATACACAAGATTTATAAAGTAGAGCTGCATCATTTTTTTTAACTCCATGTAGGCCTGGCTTGGAGGCTCAGGTGTGAAGCCCGCACCTAGGCTGCAGTCTACATACAACCCAAGGACCCAGGTTTACGGCCCAGGGCCAGGCGGAACAACCAAGATAAAACAGCTAAATAAAATAACAACTATGCTTCTTTCTCTTCTCTCTTGGTCTGTCTGCCAAAAAAATCAAAACAAAAAAAGAAAAAGAAATTCAACATAAAATATCTAGTTGTAGTACACACTGGTGACCTAGCAATTTAGTGTACTGGGTGTGGTCCACATACATCCCCGGGTCCACAGATCAAACCCTGGGACCCAGGGAAACAACCAAGATGAGCTACTAATAAAATGCTTCTTCCTCCTCTCTCTTCCTGCCTGCCTACTCACTTTCATTCCTGCCTGCACCTTTCCTTTAAACACAGAACAAAACAAGGTATTGAAATGTAAGTTGGTATCCATTGGTATTTCATCGTTACAAAGGATTTCAACATTGCATTTACTAATGAAAGAAAAAGAACTATTACATTATTTAAATATAATTTCAGTTGTTGCAAAATTTTATCTGGTGTAAACATTTGCTTTAATTTTACTTATGTTGCTAAAATTTCTCTGATAGTAACCATTAAGAACTTGAAATTATTATCATTCAACATCTTGATTTGGAATGTGTCCAGCAATTCCAAGCATAAAATATGAAAAAGGTTTATGTCTATGGGAGAAAACTCATTTCTCATTTAAAAATCAGCAAGTATTTTATTTGTGAAATTTATTAGAAGTCGGTTCCTTATTTTAACTCTATTAAAATGAAAGTTACTTTCTTAATAGTTCCTTCCTTTAACATTTAGTAGGTTTATTCTTTCCTAAATTAAGGGTTTTGCCTTAAATTCCTCCATTATATTATTCCTCTGCATTCTTTTGCTTAATTTTCTCCAGGATACCTCCCTTCATCTCTTCATGGTTTTGTTGTAGGAAGGAGTTCTTGTATGAGCTGCATCTGATGTGTTTCTTTTAACAAATGATGTTAGCCCATTTACTTTAAGAAACTGCTATATGCAAAAAGGTCATTACAGGATAACTTTTAATGGCAAAAACATGGAGGCCAAAGTACAACAATCAGGGTGATATTTACTAATTTGATACACATCAATCAGTACGTTATGCAGCTTAAGGGAAGGGTATCGGTTTTTGTTCTTTTAAGAAAAGGTATTGGCAGGGATGAAGGCAAGTAGCAAGCAGGCAGGAAGAAAGAGGAGGAAGAAGCATTTTATCTATTTTAATTTTAATTCTACATCTTGGTCATTCCCCACTCCCACCCCCATCCCCGAGATGCAAACCCAGATCCTGGGGATGTTTGTGACCTGCATTCTTGGCCAAAGGCCAGATACCTACTGCTACTCCACCATGGCACATAGAGGAGATTTTTTTAAAAGGATGTTATTCTAAAGACAATATAGCAACAGAAAAAAACCTCACTGTACATGATAAAAACATGAGATATATTCCTTACTATTCTATGAGCACAACTGTTATAAAACTATACATGCTTCTAAGCAAGCACTACGCCACAGTAGAAAAATTAAAGCCATCACTGAGTACCACGTTTCATGATTGTCTCCTCCAATATCTATTATTATAATAAAATACAAGCTCATGAGCTTTTAACTGCACAAGAAGGAATGGGGGAAACCTAGCTTCATATAACTTTATGTTCATGAAATGCATAATAGTTTTCATCAGCTCTAAAATACATGTTTAAAATGGAGCAAAGGTATTTCCCCCAAAGAAAGGAGTTACACTAACAGGAATGCACACAATAGAAATACTAAGGAAACAATAACGTATCTTCTAAATTGCCTTGAACATGTATGAAATACGGAGCCAGTCTAAGGGCCATGTATTTTAATAATAATTTTATTACTATTTCTTTTATTTACTCATTATAAGCTATTGAAGTTGCTTCTCAGTTCATGGGTGTCACACACAGTGCCCACCACTCGAGTCTCAGTGTCCTTCACCACCCTCTCTCCTTCCCTGCCCCCGGCAGTCATCATCTTGTGTCCATGTCCTGGGAACTTCACTGGGGTTTATCTGTTCGTCTTGTCTCATTGTATTTTACACATGAGTGAAACCATTTTGCATTTCTCTTTTTCTTTCTGACTTATTTCGCTTAACATAATCCCCAACCCCCAAACCCCGTTCCATCCAGATTGTTGCAAAGGGCACAATGTAGCTGCATACAATTCCATTGAGTATATACGTATCCCACAGCTTCTTTACCCAGTCATCTGCATTTAGGTTGTTTCCCTGTTTTGACTATTGTGAGCTGTGCTTCTCTGAGCAGAGGGGTGTAAATACTTTTCTGATTAGAGTTTTTATATCCTCTTGGTCTATGCCCAGGAGTGGTATTGCTAGATCAAGTGATATTTTTTTGAGGAATCGCCATACTGTTTGCAGAGAAGTTGTACTGATTCATATTCCCACCAAACGTGTAGAAGGGTTCCTTTTCTTTATACCTAGGCGCCATCTTAACATGCAGCATGTCCCAATGGGACCAGTCCTTAGTAGGACGATATTCTGTAAGAGGCGTAGCTTCTCTCTTCTGCCCACTCTGGAATCAGAATCTGAGTTCCAGAACCAGTTCCAAACTCCCCAAAGAAAAACAACAAAAGGGTATTTTTCTACTATTTATCAAAATACTGTAGTTATTTTTAACTACGTTATTGGTATAAATGATCAATGAAGCAGGATAAAAAAAATCAAGCAGCACATTCATGATATTAGAAAAGATAGTATATGATAAATGTGGAATTGCAAATCCATGGGGGAGAAGATAAATACATTTTTTTATAGTCAGGTCAAGAACTAGTCCAAGTTCTCAGTTACAAGCAATAGAAACAACTCGAATTGATATGAGAACAAAGAATTTTATTGAAAGGGTATCAGTAGCTGCCATAATTGATGAGGAGAAGAAACTTGGGCAAACCCCAAGACAAAACCCTTATCCTGAGGACACAAACATTCTACATTTGCTGAAAGCTCTACACCCAACAAAACTTACTCTTGTTTCCATCACAACCACTATAAATAAACTCGACATGAACACCACTCCCTCGACATTAAAATTTCCAGACAGCATCATACAGTCAAGCCTAGACCACATACTCATCACAAAGTATTGGAGAGTGAGAGGAGGACAATTCTCCTCTGCTTTGGCTTTCAAAACGGGAATCAGAGCTGCCCCTCCTTATCTGGGTTATTACGAAAAGTAAGGAAGAGTATCTTGGGAGGGCAAAACGAAAAGAAGAAAGAAATGATCGTTTTACCTCCTCAGTTACATATCTTCCTTTCTCCTAAAACCTATAATGATACCATTTTCTCTTCATTCTTCCCAGATCAAAATCAATATTCAGGAATGTATCTGATTCATATTTTTAGTATGAAAAATAAATTCCTGACCATAAAATCAAAAAAACTCTGGCCAGATTGATAAAGAAAAAAGAAGATACAGATTATCAACATCAAGAATGAAAGAGGTAACATCACTACAGATCCTAAAGAAACATTATGAACAGCTTTATACAATAAATTAGACATATTAAAGAAACAAATTACTTGAAAGACACAAACAACAAAAGCTCATCCATAAAACAGAAAAGATAAATAGCTCCATAACTATTTATAGAGGAATCAAAGCTGTAGTTAAAAAAAAAAAAAAAACCTTCCACAAGTAAAATTCTAGACCTAGATGGTTCCAATTCTACTAGACAGTTAAAGAAAAGATGCAACTCTTCCATAAAATTTAGAAAGAGGGAATACTTCACAACATATTCTATGAGATTAGCCTTACCCAGATATCAAAATCATACAGAGCATTTTTTAAAACCAGAGCAATAACCTTCATGAATATAAGTGAAATACAGAATAACTCTATGTAGAAAGTAAACTTCGCTGCTCCACAAAATGGCAATCTAGTGCTCCTGGATGCTTCACCAGGTCTCTTACATCCTGCCTCTTTCATCAGAAGGTATCACACATGAGAACAGGTAACTCAATATTTCTCTCCTCACAGAACCTTTCTCAGTCATTAGCATTTGCTGACCTATCACTGTAAAGGTAAAACATTGAGAAATTTTATGAATTATTTTAGAGAAATAACAAGAGGAGAAAGGGATTTTTGTACGGGAGAGCAGGGAGGAAATTCACCTTGGTTTTGCACAGATAGGGCCAAGGAAAAAGTATAGATATAAAAACAAATATGTGATGCAGTGTCCTTGATACTCACACACAATAATTTGAGCCTTTTTTGAAAATAATAAATATTTCACTTCTTGTGGTAATGCTTTATTGCATGTATAATATACACTGGTTCCTCATTCCTAAGGTTGGAGATGATAACTTCCTCTTTTCATTTGATTATATTTATTGAAACTAATCAAAGACTGAGATTTAAGTACATTCTATTTCAGGTGCACGACCTTAACTGCTGGACTTAACACAACAGCGGTTGCAACTGAAGACACCAGAGTCCTGCCGGCGGGATTTTTCTCAAAATCCTAACTTTGGATATGTAGTTCTTAATACCAAAACAAAGGAGTCAGAGGTGACTCATTTCTGCTGAAGTAATTTCTGCTTCCAATAAAGAAAAGTGAGATACACATCTTCCTTTTCTGGTATTTAATGTCTCAAGTCCAGGACTTAGAACCCATGTGGATTTGAAATATCAAGCACTGAAACTGAAGTGGTTGGGGACAATATTAAAAGAAAGTGAAAGTCTGTTAAGATTAAATATGAAAAAACTCTCTCCTTTAGCTTCTAGTATATTGTGGTTTATAATCATGGCTGGAGCTAGAGAAAATGTTACCAACTAAGCACTTAATAATGTTTGTAAGGACTAGGTCCACCCTGTTTTCATGGTGACCCACCAGGCATCAATTCTAAGAATCCATGAGTCCTAAGAGTCCTTATCTTCTCCAAGTTATCATCCAAGACTCCAAGGAAAACAATACCTAGCCTATTTAGATTCCTGTTTTTGTCACCAGCCTAGGAGTTTCTAGGGAACAAGGACTCTGTCCTATTCACTTTTGTAACCTTAGCACCTGACCCAGAATAATTGTTCCCTGAAGATTTGGTGAATTATAGACATGCATGTCTATCTTATTTCTTCCAGAGTATGAGCTCCAGGTACAGATAACAGTCTCCCGGTTAGATGTTTATTATCTGTCTTCCCCCACTAAACTTTGAACTTCAAAATCCACATCTGATTTATCTCTGCACACTCACGCTCTCCGCATTCAAAACTATGCCTAACACATCGTAAGTTCGTATTATAGGTTTGTTGAAAGACTCATGCATGAGTGAATGACTGAACAGACACGAGCCTCCCTAAATTTTATTGGTCAAACATATGAATAAAGTTGAGGATAAAAAAATGAGCCTCTCCGTTTCTGACCAGTGCATCAGTCACTTTTGCAATTTTCCTGCAACCTAGAGTTCATCACTCAGGATATCTACATTTATCTACTAATGCAGTGCTTCTCAAACTTTGGTATGTAAAGTCATCTAGAAATCTGGGTTCTTTGAGATGAGATAGATAGGTTTACCAAGTTCCCCCATGTGATTCTAATAGCCACCAAAACTGGAACACTAATGCTTTTGTGGGCCATTTCTCAACTTCATTCTAGTCATACCATCATTTAAAAATGATACTTACTCAGTAGATTTGAGTAAGTTGGATGATACTATTTGCATCCCTGGGACTCAACCTCTTAGCCCATGTAGGAGCCTTTCATTCATTGGGAACAACAGTTGCAAAAGTTCTGCAGAATCTGCAGGCCACCAAAATTTGTCAAATTTGTCAAATTTTTGCCCCTCCCCAGATCCAGTGAAGTAGAGTCAGTATTTTAACAAGATCTCCAGGTGTGCGCATTAAAGATGGAAAATCACTGACTTTAACGCCCCTAAGTAACTGTAAGTCCTCTCTTCTCTGTGTAAAACATAGGCACATCCAGGAAAAGGCGTGACTTCTTCCCTGTAGTTGACTCAGAGAAACAGAGGAAGTGGGGCAGAAATCTGTTGAGGTCAGCGACAGCTACTGTTTACACTTGCGCTTGTGTATGTGCATGTGTTCTATTCCTGTCAGCTCACCACTCAGCCAGAGTGGAATAAGCACAGTTTAGATGTAAAAAAAAAGAGGAAAAGTTCTAAAAGAAACTGAAAAATGTCTTGAACCAACTGTCGAGCTCACTGTCTATAGTTGAGGTTACATCTAGAGTAAGGTTTTCTGCTCCATTACTGCTGCCATGAATTTAATTCATCCATTTACCCATTCATTCACTGAGCATCTTCTTTGTGCCAGGCACCAGAAATACAAGTATGAACCAGCCCTTAAGATCCTCACTTGACCTTCTTCCCACAGCTGTCAGCTCTCCCAATTCATTTTGTATAGTCACCAGACTGAACTTCTTAAATGCATATTTCATTGTGCTACTCCTATAGACCAGGTCCTTCCATGGTATCAACCTTCTTTATCTTCTTACCTGTCCTCCAGCTTTGCAATATAAAACTCCCAGTCTCTGAAGTTACTATTTCACTGTCTCCAAACTGTGCCAAGCACATTCTGCTGGATTCAGATTCAATGGGAAGAGGGAGAGGCCTGCATAACTCTATTTTTGTAAAGTTCCTTTATGGGCAGATACACAGCTATGACTGATAACTACTTGTGAATATGAGTGGAGGCTTGACCCTTATCGTCTGGATGCTCAGAGTCCACCAATGCAAGATGCAAAGGCTATGGCAGAGGCAGCAGGTGATATGTTTCTCAGGAGAGTGTTAACATCAACATGGATGGGGCTGATCCTGCAAAGCACATTCAGGAGTCCTAGAGGACAGGAGGTCTGATATGATGTTTTGTGGGTAGATGAGAAGAGGAAAGACATTCTGGCATGACATATGGCATGAAGCTGCATGGTGCCTTCAGGGAACTAGAATAAGTTTGATGTTGCTGCAGCCCAGGTAGGTAGCAGCAAGAGGTGATAAGTCAGAAGGTCAGATCTCAGAAGGTGTGCTATGCCACACTAGAGAACTTGATCTTACTCAAATAATGGGGACCAAGGGGCCAAGGGGATGACATGGAAGGTTTTAATGAGAGACATGAGGATCTCAACTAGACTTAAACAAATAGCTGGAGCTTTTGCAGAGGATGTGTGATGAGATGGAAGTGGGATTGGGGACAGGGCAGTCAAGGGCGTTAAGTCTAATTGGAGAAGTCACATGAAAGTTTAGTGCAGGCTAATAGAAAATTGTCGCAGCTTGGCTCTGCCGCTAGTGGCTAAGAAAGTCTCAACCAAGTCATATCACTTTTCAGAGGCTAAATTTTGTCAAATGTAACATGGGTGCATTGCAACACTTCTAGTCATACAAGCCCAAAATCTGGTACAATTTAGTTTGAGACATTCTTTTTTATTGAGGTGAAATGTGCTTACCATAAAATTTACCATCTTAACCATTTTAAGCACACAGTTCAGTGTTGTTAGCCCATTGACATTTTTGTGCAGCCATCACCACCATCTCCAGAGCTTTGTTATCTTCCTCAGATGAAACTCTGTACCCATTAAGCACCAACTGCCCATTATCCCCACCACCAGTCCTTTAACAACCACTGTTCTCCTTTTTACTTTCTAACTCTACTTTCCATCACTATGAGTTTGACCTCTCCAGGAGCTTCATGTAAGTGGAATCATATAATATTTATCCTTTCAGGACTGGTTTATTTCAATTAGTATAAAGTCCTTGAGCTTCATCCATATCACAGCCATGACAGAATTTCCTCCCTTTTTTAAGCTGAATAATACTCCAGTGTTGTATATACCGCATTTTGCTTAGCCATTCTGCTACCTTTGCTTTTTTGAATAATGTTGCTGTGAATGTGGATGTACCAACATATGTTTGGGATGAATCCTGCTTTCAATTCCTTTGAGTCTATACCTAAAAGTGGAGTTGCTGGATTATATGGCAATTCCAAATTTTAATTTTTTTAGGAATAGCATACTGTTTTCCACAGTGACTACAGCAGTTTGCATTCCTACAGCAATGCACAAGTGTTCCAATTTATTCACATCTTCATCCCTTGTCATTCTGTTGTGTTTGGTTTTTAATGACACCATCCTAATAGGTGCAGAGTAGAAACTCCTTGTGTTTTTAATTTTCATTTCCCTAATGCTCCATGATGTGGGGCACCTTTTCATGGGCTTATTGGCCATTTTCTCACTTGGAGAGATGTCTATTCTAGTTCTTTACCCATTTTGAATTATTGCTATTTTTTTTTAATTGTTGAGTCATAGGAGTTCTTTATGTGGTTTGGATATTTTCTTTTATTGAATATTTAATTTACATGTTTCCATTGAGTAGATTGCCTTTTCACTTTTGATAGTATCTTTTGATGAGTGAAAGTTTTAAATTTTTATGAAGTTCAAATTGTCTTTTTTTGTTGTTGCCTGTATTTTGGTATCATGTGCAAAATTTCACTGCAGATACAAGATCATGAAAATTTTTATCCGTTCCTTTTGAATGTTTTTTAGTTTTAGTTATATTGTGGAGTTTGATCCATTTTCTAGTTAACTTTTGTGTGGTGTAAATTAAGGGTCCAATTTCATTCTTTTACATGTGGATACCCATTTGCTGAAAATACTATCCTTCCCCTATTGAACAGACTTGGTTTTCTTGTCAAAAATCATTTGACCACATATATAAGGATTTGTTCTCGAGGCTCTCCATTCTCTCATTGATCTCTATGTCTGTCTCGATCCCATAACTACTGTCTGGATTCTTTGTATAATTTTGAAATCAAAAAGAGAGATGCCTCAACTTTGTTCTTTTTAAAGATTATTTTGTCCATTTAGGATCCTTGAGATTTCACATGAATTTTAGAATGGATGATTGTATTTCTTTAAAAATGTTGTTGGGAATTTAATGAGAAGTTCATCAAATCTGTCACTTGAGTTAGAATTGACATCCCAACATTATGTCTTCAAAACCATAAGCATAGAATTCCTTTCCATTTATTTTTGTCTTTAATTTCCCCAGCAGCATTTTATAGTTTCAGTGTACAAATCTTTCACCTCTTTGGTTAAATTTATTCCTAAATATCTTATTCTGTTTCATGCTTCCATTAATAAAATTTATTTCCTTAAGTTCTTTTTAGTTTTGTTCATTGTTAGTATACAGGAATGCCAATTCACTTTTGCGTATCAATTTTATATCCTGATACTTTGCCGAATTCATTTCCTAAGAGACTTCTTGTTAAATAAATGGCAGAAAGAAATAGAGTATGGTACTAGGAGAGACAAAACGTCTTAATCAAAGTTGATTAAACATAACTGAATAAAATGACTTTGCCTTTCTTCGCATGAAAGACTTTGCAAGAAGACGCCAACCTTGCTTGTAAGTGAAAGCAAAAACAGCATGTAAACTCAGAAACCTAGAAAGAATGAAGAAAGAATTTGGGGACCCATTTTTGTCTCTACTCCAGAAGGTGTCCTGGCTCCTAAAAAGTTATGCAGAAAAAGTATTCATCCCACATCTGCTGAAAGATGGAGAGCTGGTCTAAAAATACAAGAGAGGGAACTGAAACATTTCAGAGAAGGCAGGGCTCAGAAGCAAGAAACAAAAAGAGGAAGGCAAAATTCTAGTTATAAAAAAAAAGAGGAATGGAAATTGAATTTTCTTACAAAGAAAGTTCAGAATCTTCCCCTCTTTCCTGACTACGCCATCAAAAAAAGAGAAAATAGTCAATGGGAAACAGATCTGAGAAAAAATGCATCTCTGCGCCACTATAGTTGAGAACTCAAGCAACCTGAAGCTGAAGAGTTAGACAATTTCTTGACTGAAGGTGTATTAAAGCTGAAAAGGCTTTTATTTAAAAAAGAAAATTTCTGAGAAGGAAACAGGGTGAGAAGCCTCTGAAACTCTCCCGGGATCACAGAGCTAATGGGTTAGGAAGAGGCTAGAGTCTTTTTCTGACATTTGTTCTGTGTGCTTTTCATGGGGTCCCCACATCAGTAAGATGCATTCATTGTGTTGAGTTGGCATTGCTCCCTTGAGTTTTCCTGTATACCAGGTTTACATCTAAGTTTGTACTTCTCAGAGTAAGGTCCCCAGTCATCAGTCCCAGTAGCAGCTGGGAAACTGCCAGAAATGCACATTCTCTTCCCCACCCTTTAACTATACAATCAGTAACTGTGGGGGTGGAGGTAAATCTTAACAAACTCAACAGGGGATTCTGATGCACTAAGGTTGGAGAACAACTGGTGCAAGAAATAATAATCCTTTCATTCATTATAATCACATGAATAATAATTTGATTTTAAAAGAAGGGTGCAGGGAGGAATGAAGGTGAGCAGAGGCAGAAAGGCAGAAAGAGACAGGAGGAAGACACATTAATTAATTTTACTTAGTTGTTCATCTTGATTGTTCCCGCCACCACCCCCCCGCCCCGCCCCCAACCCCCACCGCAGACGCAAACTCAGGACCTTGGAATGTATAATGTATATGAACGCACTGGTCAAAGGCAGCTGACTAACCTGCTACTTCTTCAGGGCACACCAAAATGGATAATAATTAAAATGTTCTTCACGTTTTACAAAAGAGCTTTTAACCTGCATTCTGCGTGTGTGTGTGTGTGTGTGTGTGTGTGTGTGTGTGTGTGTGTGTATGTGCAGTTCTCTTAAAATCTCTGAGAGTGCACAAAATTAGGTACTGCTATACCTATTTTACGTCCTCAAAGAGGAAGTTCAAGGAGGGCAACCAAATGATGCTGGGATGGCAAGTCTAGAGACGGCAAGGACAAAACTGCCCCTGAGTCTTAGGCCTTGGAAATCAGCATAGCACCCAAAGGCACTTCTAGATAAAGCCTACCACTTAAGTACTTCTAGATAAAATGGTGGCAGCTGGGACAAACTTTCAGAACATTCTTAGAAGCAAAGAAAGCTTGATCAGGTGTGTCACTTGATGAGGATATCATAATACCAAGAGCTTCCATTTTCTGAGGTCTTACTTAGGATCTTGCCAGGCGAAAAGCTGAGTAACAGAGAGAAGAGGTTGTCCACCTGGGGTCACCAAGTGGGCCTAGAAAAGCTGAGATGGGAATGTTGGCTGTCTGTCTCTAGGGTCTGCCTGTCTAGGGAGGCTGCATGGATTCGGTCATGCAGATCACCGGGGGCAGCACTGTACCCATACTCTTATCTAGTGGCCTTTCTACCACAGAAAACCTCTTTTCTTTTGACCAATAATTTCAAACATTAGGATATATCAGAATCACATGCCGGGTTTGTTTAAATACAGATTACCTTACCCCCAAGATTTTCTGATCCCATTGGGTGGGATGAGGCCCATGAATTTGCATTTCTAACATGCTCCCCAATGGTGCTGATGCTGCCAGTCTGTGGACGACACTTTGAGACTTGACACCCTAATTTGCAGACTGATCAGGATGATGTGGCAAATGAATAAGAACAAAAATTCTAAATCTACTATCCTCACTGCCAGTCCTAGTCAGTAACATACACACAATCACATCCATTTTCCCTTTAGCTTCTCATCTACCCCCATTCCTCCTTTCCCTTTCATTTCCATCTCTCCAGCCACCTCCCACAGGTAACTCTCAGAGTGATTTCCTAGATCATGCACCTGGTCGTCTTTTTGACCTCATCTGTACTGTACACCTCCATTTCATTTGCCTTGTTAAATCACCAATTCATTTAAGGCAAGTTTAGCATTAAAAATCTTCTGTTCTTCCTCATTGCCTAAGACTCCTAAACTTCTCATGAAGTCTCCCATGGCTTCCATGAATCAAATTAACATTGTAGTCTTATCCCCAATAGTGTGTCTCCACCACAAACTTCATGCCATTGCTCTCTCTCCATGCTTTTGTTCATGCCATTTCCACTACCTGAAATGTCCTCCCTCACCATTATCCCAGATTTAAAATCTTCCAAGTTCATCTCAAATGTCTTCTTTCAAGGCGTCTTTCATGAACACCCATCAGAAGGTTCTCCTTCCTTTTGGGGTCTCTGAAGCACAGAGGTCTACATTGTGTCCATTGTTTTATGTTGATTTACATTAAAATTCCTCTGGCTTGCCACATTGTCATCCCCCTAAGAACAGGCACTTTATCGTGCCTTATGAATCTTCATATTTTGTTAGCACAATACCCAAAAGACTTTAGGCTCTCAGTCACCATTTGATGAATAAATACTGATACTCTGCTTCCAGTCGTATTTGTATATATTTCAAGTGAGTCATTGAATTCCCATGATATGAATCTAAAAATGAATAACAAAGATCAATGCAAAATCAGTAGCATATATAGAAGACAATTTATTGAAGACTACAGGCAAATAATGACACATTGCAGTCCTCATCCACCTGACTTTAAAACCAGTTAAATGTTGGCCAAATGAATGAGTCAAAGAGAAAGGAGATAAAAGTATAATGAAAGGACCCTGGAGAGTTCCACATCCACCTCAGCCCCACATTAAAAAATCAGACCTTATTATAATACTTCATGAATAGCAAAACTCCTCATTCTCTTGACAGTGAAGCAAGAGCTGAGAGAAAAGTCTGAAAAGCCCTTGTATCTGGCCTCAAACTTTTTCTTGCCTTTTGCTTCCCAAATCACAGTCAAGTTCTTCTCATAGGCAACCTCGAATAATACAGAGAAGTCATATAAAATCCACATAAGGAGAGGGTGTCTGATACTGGCTTCCCAAATACATGCCCCTGATCACCAGTCTTTACATTTTTATGTTGTATTTAAATTGTGCAACAGGCGTTAAGCAGTCTATTCCTTTCAACCCCACAAACCTTCACATCACACTCTTTCATACTGATTGTACTTTGACCACATTGACCTTCTTTTAGTTCCTTGAAGACATCGATTTCTCATCAAGATGACTTCAAACTTTGGTTGTGTTCTTTATATTCTGAAGATATGATACCAGTAAATTACACACACACACACACACACACGCACACACACACACACACACACACACACACACACATATGTCCAAAAGGACAAATTCAGGCTCTTTGACAAGGATCAAAAGTGGGACAAAAAAACCAATACGGTGAGTGGAGCTAAACCACAAGCTGGCTTGGCTCATGTCTGGAAGTGAGTGATGGCAGCCAGGAGTGTGACTTTTACTTAAAGTGTATGCTTGATACAGACATTGAAGTTGAGCTGCTTCTTAAAATCAAAGGTAGAATTTGATTCCACAACTCCTGATAAAAGGCAGTTGTTGGCGGTTTCCCAGGGCTGTGGTCTGTAGAGCAGGCCTACAGAGGCAGGAGGACCCAGATGTCATCTGGAAACCAAGAAGTGAGCCAAGCCACCTGTTTTTATTTCCACAATATCCTCTCAGGGAAAGTGCTCTGAGCTGCTCACACAAGGCCCAGTTCTGACCTGGGGCAGGAGATGAAGGCAACTATTGAATAAGTGGACAGAGAAAGAGAAGCATGAAAGTGGTGGGAGGCGGGGCGCCAACACATTCTTTAATTCAAAATGAGATTATAAATCAAGAATCTATAATTCATGAATAAATGAAATGACAATAATCAAGGCTGACAGCTCAAATTCAGAGGCTAGGATGAGGTGTGACCACTCTTTATAGAAGAATAAATGGAGGGGTAGAAATACATCCAAACGTCTGAATCTAGCAGACATTGTTGGTTTCCTTTTAAAAGTTGTTCTTTGAAAACCTATCCTTTGAAAACCCGGCTAAATCCTAGGCAAGACAATTACAGCTAGTCAAAAGATTTTTCTCAGCTTCCTTTGCTACTAGGTATGACTAAGTTCTGACAATGAGAAGTGAACAGAAGTATTGTGTAGAGTTTCTGCAAATTAACCTTAAAAACAGAAGGATTAATTTTTTTGTCTTTTTGTTTTTTGCTTCCTCACTTCCTCATTTGTGCTGTCTGGCTGTGGGCATAATAGATGGTGCATTTTAAGCAACCGCGCGACACTGAGGTGGAAGCCTTTGATAGAGATGATGGGATAGAAAAAAAATAACAGAAATAATTATAAGCTTCTGTATTGTTAGGCTGGTACTATTTCCCCAAATTAATCTATTTATTTGACACTACTCCTAGTAAATTCAAAATGACACACTGGTCACAAAATTGATAGCAATGTTGAAAGAAAGAATAAGAAAAGTCGGTAGCTTATACTGGCTGATTTCAAAGCTTATTACAAACCTATCATAATCAAGACAGTTTGTTACTGGCATAGGAATAGACCTAGATCTACAAAAACAGAATTGGAGTCTAGAAACAATATCTTACATTTATGGCTAGTTGATTTTTAACAAAGGTTACAAACCATTCAGTGGGGGGAAGAATAAGTCTTTCAACAAATGTTGCTTAGAAACTAGATAGCCACAGAAAAAAAAGTGTCTAGAGCCTCATCATGAGGCCACCAGGGTGTGGATCCAGGGAGCTACTCATGCTCTGTCACTCAGGACTGTGCCAAGAACATGTCTGTTTATAGATATTCCTTTCAAAAAAAATGAATGAATTTAAATGTCTATCTCATATCATAGACAAAAATTAATTCAAATGAATCATAGCGCTAAATGTAAGCTAAAATTAAAACTCTAAGTAAAAAACAGAGGAGTAAATCTTCATGATCTTGAATTAAGTAATGGTTTCTTAGACATAATATCAAAAACACCAAGAAGAAAGGAAAAACATGGATGAATTGGACTTCATCAAATTTTTAAAAAGCTTTTGGTTGAAAATGATACCAAAATACCAAAGAAAGTGAAAAGACAGCCCACAGAATGGGACAAAATATTTGCACAAAACAGATCTAATAAGAGACACATCCAGAATACTTAAGAAATATCTACAACTCAATACCTAAAAGATAAATAACCCAATTTAAAAACAGCCCCAAGGCATCAATGGATATTTCTTTAAAGAAGAGACAACAATGGTCAATAAACACATAAAAAATGTTCAGCGTCATTATCTATTAGAGAAATGCAAGTCAAAACTACAATGATGTTCCAGTTCATCCCTACCAGAGGGTCTAGTCAAAATCATAGGTAAGAACTATTGTTAGAAAGAATGTGGAGAAATTGGAACCTCCATACATTGCTGGTAGGAATGTAAAATGCACAGCAGTATTTTTGAAAAAGAATTTGGCAGTTACTCAAAAAGTTGAACACACAGTTACTAAATGAGCTAGCAATCCAACTCTTAGGTATATATCCCCAAGAGATGAAAGCATGTCCAAAAACTTGTACACCATAAGAACATAAATTAGTGCAACCTCTATGGAAAATAATATGGAGATTACTCAAAAAATAAAAAATGGAACTACCATATGATCCAGAAATTCCACTTCTAAGTATCCATCTGAACAATATAGAAACAATAATTCAAAAAGATATATCTTTTCGATATGTATCTGCACCTCTCTGTTGATAGCAGTACAGTTCACCACAGTCAAGACATGGAATCATCCTAAATGTCCGTCAATGATGACTAAAGAGGCTGTGGTATGTATATATATATATATATATATATATATATATATATATATACACACATATATATACATATATATGTATACATATACACACATATATACATATATGTGTATACATATACACATATATATACATATATATGTATACATATACACATATATATGTATACATATACACATATATATGTGTGTGTATATATATTCAATGGAATACTACTAATCTACTTAGCAAGATAAAATCATGCATTTTTTTTAACAATTTGAGTAGTTATCTAAGTGAAATAGCTCTGAAAGGAAGAGAAAATGTTAAACTTTTACTCATATGTGGAATATAGAGAAGCAAAAGAACAGAACACAGAAATACTCTTAGAAAATAAACCTAAAGCTGTGACAACTCTAGGGAGGGAGAAGATGGGGGAAGGGAGCCATAAATAAAAAGGGTCAAAATGATAGTGATAAATGGCACTAGAACTCTGGTGGTGGGTATTGTGTGAAATACACAATTATCAAGGTATGAATTTAAACTCCTGAAACTTACATAGTATCGTTGTAAATTAATGATATAGTAATTTAAAATTTTAATTTGTGTACAAATGCTTATATCAATTTTTATTTGTGAAAGGCAAAAAATAGAAATAATTCAAATATCCATCAGCTGATGACTGGGTAAATATGTTGCATATCTATTCAATATTATTCAGCCATAAGACAAATGAAGTACATTATGGATGAAACTGGAAAAATACTATGCTAAGTGAAAGAAGTCAGCCACAAAAGATCACGTATTATGTTATTCCATGTATAGGAAATGGCCAGAATAGACAAATCTGTAGAATAGACAAATCTGTAGAGACAGATTATAGATTTATGCTTGCCTAGTACGAGCCATGTCAGGAGGTTCGGAGTGGGAGATATGATGAATATTGATTGATAATGAGTAAAGAGTTTCTTTTGGGGGTGATGAAAATATTCTAAAAGCATCTTGTGGTGACCGATGAACAACTCTGTGATTATACTAAAAGCACTTTGGATTTTGCACTCTAAATGGGTGAGTTTTATGTTTTGTGAATTTTATCTCCATAATATTGTTAAAAAATCAGTGATAAGGTGGACTATTGATAATGACAAACTCAACTGATTAGCATATAGGAAAATTAGATTCTGATTCACACTATAGACAAAAATTGATTCCAGGTGAATTATAGACGTAAACATGAAAAGCAAAAATGTGCCACATTTAAGAATACAACCATTTTGACTTTAAGGTAGAAAAGAATTTTTTAAACAACATACAAAACCCACAACTCCTCAAATATTTTAATAAGTTGCATTAAAATTAAAGACTGTCCATCAAAACACCTCAAATAAAGTTAGATTAAATAACAGTGAAAATATATGTCAGTGATGTTTTGTTGAAAAATATTAGCATCCAGAATTTAGAAGCATCTCCAACAAACAATTATTAATCAGGGAAGTGTTAATTAAAACCACAGTGAAACACTACCACCCATCAGACTGGCAAATACAATCAAGGCTGTAACTCCATAGGAAGAGCTGGAGTGACCAGAACTGCTAGTGGGACAATTAATTGCTTACCACTTTGGAGACGAATTTTCAGTTTCTGATAAAGTGATACACACATTCTATAACCCAATGATTTCATTCCTGGTCATATTTCCTAGAGAAAGTATGCATATATAGCTAGCGAGGATTCATGGTTGCATTGTTTAAATATCAAAAAACTAGAATCAATGGATCCATCAGTAAAATAAGATATTTTTTAATTGTGGTGCATGTAGTGGAATATTTCATGAAATAACTGGTGTTTCATTTCACCAGATGGAAAACTTTTGAACAAGGACCATTCCTGGCTCTTTTTTGCCTGAGATTCTTTATGCAGTGGTTAAGAGAATTGACTTAGGAAGAGATTTTTAATTTCATAGCACCTTGGTTTCTCTTTCAAAAATTGGGTATAATATTAATATTGAGCTTATAATGTTGTTTAGTGTAGCCACAATGTGTAAAGCACTGGAAAGTGCTTATAAACTTTTCATAAAGCTCTACCATCACCAATCAGTATCATCACCACCATCATCAACATCACTATCATCATCACCACCATCATCACCACCATCATTAAATCTCTTTGTTTAGTCAACACCTATTTGACCTTCATATTTTAGATGCTAAAATATTACTTCTTCAAAGAATTCTAGTCTGATTTTCCAGGATAAATTAGATTTCACAGAACTTTGTCATTTTTTGCCCATGCACTCACTAAAATGTATATTTATGTATTTATGCTTTTTTATTTGTTTCAACCTCTCTATAATACCAGAACAAAAAAAGTTTCATGAGGTCCAAGATTGGATATATATGATTCACCCTTTTATATGCATTGTCCTGATTTTGCTGGGCCATGGACCATCATGGACAATGATAAAACAGTTCATGTATTTATATTGTATTTATGTTACTCAGAGTCAATATTGAACTCATTTGTTGAATGAGTAAATAAATACATGAGCCATTTTATCATTTGACCAGTATGAAGCCATTAAAATTACACTTAGGAAGAATTTAGAACATGGAATAACTTTGGCTTGCTTAGTGGAAAAACTAAAAGTTACAAAAGTATGCATACATACATGCATCTATATAAATCACTATGATGCCATATAAACAGCAATAACAACAAAAAGAAACCTACATGTTGGGAAGAAATAGGATGTACACTGAGAATACCGTGTAGCTGTCACCTCTGTCTACTTCTAAAGTGATTTCATCAGCCCCAAATAAAACACTCTACACTTATTGCCTTTTCTTCTCACCCTCAGTCCCACCAGTCATCAATTTACTTTTTTGTCTCTATGGATTTATCTTATCTGGACATTCCATATAAATAGTCACACAATATGTGACCTTCAATGTCTGTTTTCTTAGTATAATATTTTTTACCGTTATCCACATTGTAGCATGTCTTGATGCTTCATTCCTTTTTATGGATAATTGCATGTATACACCACAATTTGTTTATCCATTCATCTTGATGAACATTTGAGTTGCCTCTACCTTTTGGCTGTGAGGAACAGTATGCTCTGAAAATTCATGTACAAGAATTTGATTATTTGCTGTCAGTTAATGGGAATATGTATCTAGAACTGGATTTGCAGGGTCATAGGTAATTTTCTGTTTAGATTTTTTTAGGAACTGTCAAACTGTTTTCCAAATGTGATGCACCATTATACATTCCCACCAGCATTGTAAGAGAGTTCCAACCAATTTCTCCATATTCTCACAAAAGGATGTTATTTCCCCTTAAATATATGTGTGTGTGTATACATTTCTATGTATAGATCTATATAGCCATCTTAGTGAGTGTAAAGTATTATCTTATTGGGATTTTATTTTGCATTTCCTAATGACTAATTATTTTGAACATCTAGTTGGTCATTTGTGTATCTTCTTTGGAGAAATGTCTCTTCATGTGCTCTGCACATTTTTTAATTGGGCTCTTTGTCTTATTATTATGATACAGGTAATCATTTCATTTTCTGGATACTAAGGCCCTGACTGGAGATATAATTTGTTATATTTTCTTTCATCCTATAGGTTGTTTTCTTGATCAGTAATGCCTTTTGATTCACAATGTTTTTTAATTTTGATGAAATCCAATTATATATCTTTTATTTTGGTATCATATATAAGAAGTTTATCGCCAAATAAAAATTCTTAAATTCTCTTCTAAGGGTTTTCTAGTTTTAGCTCTCGTATTTACATCCTTGCTTCATTCAGAGTTAATTTTGTTTATGATGTGAGGAAGGAGTTCAAGTTCATTCTTTTGCATGCGGACATCCTATTGTCCCAGAAAATTTTGTTTAAGAGACTATTCTTTCCCTATTTAGTGGCTTAAGTACCCTCATTGAAAGTCAATTGGCTTAAATGTAAGAGTTCATTTCTTAACTCTCAATTATATTCCATTGTTCTGTATGTCTTTCCTTATGCCAGCACCACACTGTTTTAATTTCTGTAGCTTTGTAGTAAGTTTTGAAATTAGAAAGTGCAAATCTTCTGAAGTTGTTCTTTTGGTTGTTTTTAAGATTGTTTTAGCTGTTCAAGATCTCCAGGAAACCAATATGAATTTGAGGATTGTTTTCTCATTTCTGCAAAAAGCCACTGGAATTCTTATAGGAATTGCACTAAATCTTTACATGTATTTGGGTAATACTGCCATCTCAACAATTTTCTGCCTTCTAATCCAAGAACATGCATTTTCCTTCCATTTATTTAGACCATACTCAACTTTATTCAGCAGGCGTTTATATTTTTAGCATACAAATCCTTTTCACTTCCCTGGTTAAATTTCTTCCTAGGTGTTTTATTTTTAATTTTTTAAAGAGAGGAAGGAAGAAGCATTTTTTAAGGAAAAGGAGGAGGAAGTATTTTCAGTTGTTCCCCCTGCCCTCAGTAGAGAATCTGGGTTCTTGGGCTTTACATGGTCCACACCCCAGTCACAGGTTTACACCTGAGCCACAATGGTGTGACAATTTTTGATGCTGTTATAAATGGAATTGTTTTCTTAATTTATT
The DNA here is from genome assembly GCA_004363575.1 of Solenodon paradoxus. Classification (NCBI taxonomy): domain Eukaryota; kingdom Metazoa; phylum Chordata; class Mammalia; order Eulipotyphla; family Solenodontidae; genus Solenodon; species Solenodon paradoxus. The sequence continues at coordinate 87,442 of RJWH01002169.1, forward strand.
TTTCAAAGTTTTCATTGATGGTATATTGAAACAACTTATTTTTTGCACTGATTTTGTTTTCTCTGACTTTGCTGAGTTAATTAGTTGTAGTAGTGTTTTTGTAGATTGCGTGGGGGGATTTTTATATATAGGATCACATCATCCATAAATAAAGAGTTGTTCCTTCATGTCTGATTTAGACAACTTTTATTTCTTTATCTTATCCAATAGCTCTGGCTAGAATTTCCAATTCAATGCTGAGTACCGGTTGATAGCAGGCGTTCTTGTTTCACTCCTGGTTTTCAAGGAAAAGTTTCAGGCTTTTCTCATTGAGTATGATGCTAGCTATGGTATTTCACAAATGTCCTTTATCATGTTGGGTAAGTGACCTCATATTTCTACTTTTTTTAATGTTTTTGTTATGAAAGGATGTTGGATTTTGCCAAACGTTCTCACTATGTTGAGCTGATTATGAGCTTCTCCCCACCTGCCTTCCTTCTGTTAATATGATGTATTACCTAGGTAAATTTTCTTATACTAGACTGCCTTTATATTCTTTGGATAAGACCACTTGCCCATGGAATTTATTTCTTTTTATGTGCTGTTAGATTCAGTTTGCTAATGTTTTTGTTAAGAGGTTTATGATTATATTTATAAGAACTATTGGTCTGTAGTTTTTTGTAGTGTCTTTGGCTTTCATATCAATTATGCTGGTTTCATAGAATGAGTTAGGAAATTTTCCATCCTCTATTTTGAGAAGCGTTTGAGGAGGATAGGTGTTCATTTTTCTTTACATTTTTGTAGAACTCAACCAGGGAAGATTTTTTTATTGGGATGTTTTGATTTTTGATTCAACCCCTTTACTTTTTATAGATCTTTTCATAATTTTTTATTTCTTTTGGGTCAGTTTTTGGTAATTTACATGTTTCTAGCAATTTTTCCATGTCATATAAGCATCTAATTTGTTGGGGAACAATTTTTCATAATATTCTCTTCTCTTTTTTATTTCTGTAAAGTTGTTAGGGATGTCCCCTTTCATCTGATTTTAGTTGTGTCTTATTTTCTTCTTAGTCTATGTAGTAAACGGTTTGTAGACACAGATAGATATTGGTATAGAATATATACATAGCGTTACAAATGAGTTGTCCACTCCAAACTTGCCCTGTCCCCACCACGAAATATTTATGACTCCTGCAGTGCCAAGAGCAGTTGGCCATATCTCCAGTCAGCCACAGAATCAAGATCCCCCTCACTAGCTTCCATCACCCACTGGCCACCTGAGCCATATCCACCAATCAGAATTTCTGCCACGTTTAGCTTTGTGGGTTTCTTCTCATGTCACCTGTACCTATAATGAGCACAGTTGGGGTTTATTGCAGTTGGCTATAACAGTTTGTGTCCTTCCCTGGAACACCTCAGAAGCCACATTCGAAGAGTAGATAATGTCAGATGTGAGAGAAGAGTAGCTATGGTTCCTAATGATATACATGAAACCTCATCCTGCAAGTACTTCTTTCATCCTACTCTTACTCTCTACCCTTTAGGACAATGGGGCAAGTGATGTTGATGAAAATGAATTCTAGCTTTTCATTCCCCCAAACCAGCCCCCACCTGCTGTTGCCATGTCCTGATGGTGTCTAAAAATGCCGTCTATGTACTCTGTCTGGACCTATCCCAAGCTTACACTTCCTCTCAGAGCAGGCCTCCTCTGACGCATCTAAAATAGGTCTGAATCTAATCACAGAGTAGAGTAAAACATCTGGACTATAGAAGATCACAGGATTAGCATCCTACTACAAGGTTCAAATGACATCACCGTAATCACTTGAGGGTACATTTCAGCAGGGGAATGTATTAGAGATCCTAACATCACCTCTATTTCTCCAAATAGCCAATCTGTTACCTTTGTGCTCTAAGTTAATAGGCTTAAATTATCATTTTAATGACTTTTTAATATTTTATCACATGTTCTTGTCTGCTGTGGTTCACTTGGAGATGGTGGTAAACTTAGAGAATGAGGGAGAAATTTATAGCTGAGTTTTGTTATTTAAAACTTTTCTTTTCCAAAACTCAGTGGCAATTTCTGAACTCTCTTACTGTAACAATATGCCCTGTTGTGTTATTTGTCACTTGGGATGAAAAAGAATGGAAACAATTTGTGTTATTTGTATTATGAAGACATGACCAGAACATGCAGGAACATATAGCTACGTTCTTTCTGTAGGTCTCATATTAGTCCAGATGAATGTTTTTAACCAAAAGTAAAATCCTAGAACTCACCAGTCTATTTTAGTAGGTCACAGGAAGCATGCAAACCTTAGAAACCACAATCAACCAAAAGAATCTATGTTTAAAAAGGCAAGAATATCTTCTAAAGCTGCCAATTGAACAAATTAAGAAATTTTCAAGGACTTCATCAAAGTACCCTCAGGCTTTTGATAAGTCTCTCCAGTCTTCTTGCCCTGTGACAATTCTCTCCAGCCATGTTTTCCCCCTATTTTTTTCTTTTTTTTTTTTTTCAGTTAGCTGAGTATAATCAGCCAGGGAGCAGCAGAGTTCTTAGAGCAAACCTAGCTTTCAGCTTCAAGGGCCTAACCCCCAACTGGGCTGCTGACCCTTATAGTGCTGAAAAATAAACAACAATTTTAACTTCTCTAGGCCAGAATTGATCTGATTTTTCCCTCTTTATTCAGAGAACACATGAACTATTCTTATTTCATTGGTTTACAGAAGAATTGAGTGTCTTCTCACCCCTGCCCCAGGTCCCCTTGAGTTGACCACAGTCATGCTTTCTAGGTGATCCTGCTTGGTCAGCGGGTGGACTAGATATAGGAAGCTGGTGATGCACTCCATCCCAAGTCTATTCCAAGGGTTTCACTCTTCTTCCAGACTGAGAATTTCAAAAACTATGAATATCCAGTGACAATAAGTGGGTATGGGATTCTCAATGGAAATTCATGGAAAAGCAACTTTTCAAACTCTCTCCACATACATAGAGAAGTCTAAAGTGTATTGAAAGTATATTTAACCATCTTACTATCAACTTACTCAACTTACTTTCTACGTGGGTCAGGTGAAAACAGTGACCAAAACTATGGATTCGTAATGATATGATGATCTACCAACCCCCCACATATGTACAGTGAGCTCCAGGAAGCTGACTCTATGGGCTGCATCACCCAAACTCCTTGCTCCTCGCTCTTCCCACTGAGTTCAGTAACAGGAGGTACTGGCAGGAGATTAGAGTAGGAGCAAGTGAGGTGAGGGTGGTCCCTTCTGCCCCTGTCTTCCTCTTGTGTTGCTGAAGTTCTAGTTGTGGCTGATCCTTCCACCTGAGCTCTCAACTCCAGCTCTCAAGAAGGCTCAAGTGATATTGCTTATTCTTTTGACGCTTCAAGTATAAGGATAACAGCTCCCACTGTTTCCAGTTAGGCATTTCAAACATCCCTTTTGGTTCTCTTAAAGCCTCTTCTTCTTACACAGTCTCTTCAAAATCTCAGCCAAGTATGTCAAGTGTTTCCTATGCTAAAGATAAGACAAATTTTCAAATCCTGGCTCTGCCTACCTTTGTGCTTCTGTTTATAAAAGTACAGGGTTGGAGTCAATGATGTCTAAAGTGAAGACAGAAATGTAAATGGTCCTCATCAGAAAGAGCAGCGTTCCTGGATCTTGGCCTGACCCTTTCTGACAGACTCCAAGGAACTAGCAGTAAGATGCTGGAGTTGGGAGTTTCTATCGGTGAGAGTGGACCCAGCATCACTGAGGTGAGTGTGACCTGCTTTCCTATTAAAATATATGAAAGATTCTTCCATTCACTGCCCAGAGACCACATTACGAGACAATTGGAGAACATATCCTTTTTCTGCTCAAGCAAGGAATGGTGTTCTAGGGAAAACCCACAACCTTTCTTGCTTAGCATAAAAACAGATCTTTTGCAAGATACATGGTTATATCGCATTAAAATCTAGAAAGGACATCTGGATTTCACTATTTTGTTATTGTTATTGTTAGCTATCATTTGTTAAGAGCCTGCCTCTTACCAGACACTAGACTAGATGCTTTATGTCCATTTAAATTTCATGACCCTAGAGACCTTATTATTTCTACTTTATCGTTGAAGAAATAAAAGCTTAAAAATGTGTCAAAGCCACAGTTTAAGATTCTAACTCCAGAGTCTGCCAAAGTCCAGAAAATGCCAAGGGCCAACTCCAATGTTCCAGTGTTCTCTGATGGAGAGAATATTCCTTAGTACCTACATTGCAGAGTTTGTACTGTCAGTGGTAATTTCTCTCCCCACCTTTATTTTATGATGGCAAAATGATCATAATATATTATGTTTATGTAACATATAATGTACCATCTTTACCATTTTCAATTGTACGGTTAATTGGTGTTAAATACATTCATAATATTGTGCAACTACCTACCACCATCTGTCTTTCCATCTTGTAAAACCGAAACTCTACAACCATTAAATAACTCACTATTAACCCTTCTTCACAGCATTTGGAAACTACTATTCTGCTTTCTGTGTTCATGATCTTGACTACTCTAAGTGAAATCAGATCATATTTCTTTTTTTGTGACTGGGTTTTTGTCATTTAGCATAATGTTGTCAATATTCACCCATGTTATGGCATGTGTCAGAATTTCCTACATTTTTAAAGTTGAATATTCTATTGCACATAATACCACATTTTGCTTATTTATCCATCAATAGACACTTGAGTTTCTTATACTTTTAAACTATTATGAATAATGCTTCTTTGAATATGGGTATGCAAATAACTCTTCAATACTCTGCTTTTAATTTTTTTGAGTATGTTACCAGAAGTGGAGTTATTGCAATGATATATTTATAATTTGAAGAGGAGGAACCATACTGTTTTTTCACAGGAGAGTTCTCTGTATTCTCACCAGCACTCAACTATATTCAGATTTGTTCAGTTGTCATCCTAATAAGTGTGAAGTGGTATCTCATTGCAGAATTGATACGCATTTCTCTCATGATCAGTGGTGCTGAGATCTTTGCTCTTTTTTTGAATCAAGATTTTTGTTGTTACTAAGTTTCAATAATTCTCTATTTTAGATATAATCTTTCCTGGAAAAATGTCCCATGAACATTTGAGAAGAATGTGTAGCTGTTGTTCTTGGGTAGAGTACTCTGCATATGTTTATTCAAATTGGTTTATCATATTTGGGCTTCAATTTCCTTATCTTCTGCCTGGTTATTTTGTCCACTTATTGAGAATGGCATGTAGAGTCTCCAGCTATTATTATATAGAACTGTTTTTTAATCCTCCAATCTTCAGTTTTCACTTCATATGTTTTGATGATCTGTCAGATGTAAATGTTTCTAATTGTTATATCTTCCTCCTCTATTAAACCTTTTATTAATATGCAATATCTTTTTTTGTCTCATAATCTTTTGGAACTTAAAATCTATATTTTGGATAATAGTATAAGTATCCCTGCTCTCTTTTGGTTAATATTTGCATGGAATGTCTTTCTCTCTCCTTTTGATTTCAATCTATTTATTTGGATCTAAAGTGAGTCTCTTATTGACAACATATAGCCAGATCTGTCTTTCTTTTCATCTAACCTACTACTCTCTAGCTTTTCATTTAGCGAGCTTAATTAATTTACATTTAAGGTAATCGCTGATAAAGAGGGATTTAATTCTGTCATTTCATCATTTGTTTTCAATAACTTTAGGGCTTTTTTTGTCCCTAATATCCTACATTACTCTCTTCATTTGTTTAGTTGATTACTTAAGGCAAAATACTTAAATTAATATTATTTATTTTTTTATGTTTATAGCTATTGTCTTTATGGTTACCATGGGGGCCACATTTAACATCCCAAAATTATCACACTCTAATTTGAATTTATACCAGCTTAACTTCAAAAATATTTTTTTAAAAAAGAGTATTTTCCTTTATTGCTCCATCATATCCCCGTTTGGTTATTGATGTCAAAAAATTGCCATCTTTATACATTATATACTCAGAAATCTAAACTTATAATTCTTGTATATAAAGTGAACTTTTAAATTCTGTAGAAAACAAAATCTGGAGTTACGTGTCAAAGTTACCATAATTAGGCTGAACATACATATCATTTTAAATGGGACAGTATCATTTTTTGTTTCATATTTCCCTACCTTCCATCATTTTATTATAAATATCAATATGTCCCATTTCTAATGAACTACGACTGTCTTTAACCTGGAGCAAAATAGACAGTTGACTTGCCCCAGGCCCGGTCTGTTTAGGGGCCCGAAAACAGCTGCCCTTTTTGCCCCACATTAAAGAGCCCTTGCCCTGACTGCAGTGGGCCAGGTCACTACTGCTGTTCCTGCCTGCTATGAGGAAACATAAGCCATGTGTGAAGAGGATTTCCCACTGCCCCCTCGTGCTGTTTCTTCAAAGGGAGCGGAACACCACAGTATGCAATTAAGTACTCTTGGGGGTTATTTTTGGCCTATGGGGTTATTTCTGACACTATGGGGGTTACTGGGCATTTCTGGCACTGGGGTAGTTAAAGCAGCATGTGTTTTAGGCAGGGCATTAAAAGTGGGGCATGGGGCACCAAATTTGGTTTTTGCCAAGGTGCTGAAATTCCTTATACCAGCCCTGTCTGTTTGTATGAAGTCCCACCAGACCACACAGCATTCCTATGGCATCGCCAACTGGCATCACCTAGTCCTTATTTGTTGCTGTTCTGGCTGCTCTGCTCCTGCTTATATTGCTCCGCCTCTTCCCCTCTCCTTAGCTGCCAGTGCATAACCCCATCCTGGTTTTCGTTTTTGCCTTCCCAAGGTACTGTTTTTGTCTCAAGAAAATATATCAGCCTATCCATGATAAGAGCTTTAGACTAATAATTTTTTAAAATGTGATTATCTTTAAATCACAAAGAAAGCAAAAAATGGAATCATAAAACACTGTTATTGAATTTACTTTTATTTCTTCACATAGCTTTAAGTTACCATCTAAAGTCTTTTCACTTCATGCTGCAGAACTCGCTTGAATATTTCTTGCAGGGAAAATCTAATTAACTGAGCTTTTGTATATCTGGGAATGTCCTGATTTCTCCCTTCTCTTGAAGGACAGTTTGGCCATATATAGGATACTCGGTTGGCAGCTTTTTTATTTTAGTGACCTGATCTTTGATGTTTGGCTCCCAAAAGGTGAACAAGAGAAGAAGAAAAAATGAAGGCAAGTAAAATAAAGGACACAGGGCCTTTAAATCTCCTGAAAGCCACTTCAGCCAGAGAGGAAAGGATTTGCAACACCTGTGTCTGCCTGCCTCTTTATCGGCACCTCTATGACCAGAAGAAATAATCAGCAATCAGAACACAGATGCCCAGTCATGGATGCAGAGTTAAATTTTTGCTTGCCTTGGCTCCTATAAGCTATTAAAGCTGCTCCAGTCACACATGCCAGGTTGTCTGCCTCTAGGGTGTGGTTCGATAGCTTCTACCGTGCCAAGGACTGAAAATGACCAGTTAGCTACAATTGATTATTCACCCTCTCTTGAAAGCTGTAAGCCTCCAGCAGATGCCAGAATTCCAAAAGGGCTAATTAGACAGACTCTGCCGGCACAACTGCTCTTGAGATAAGGAGAGAAATTCCTGGTGCTTCCCTCTCCACCCTCAGCCCCAGATCTCAATAGTGTTTTCTTTGAACAAAATCTTTTTCTGAAGAGTGAAGCCTATAACAACTGAGGTCCTTCTCACTAAGGACATCTCTGACACAGAGACCATATCATTTCCCCTTTGCTTTAAGAATCTCTATCTAAATAACATTTGTCACCAGATCTCTCATTCATGATGCCACTGAAACTAGTGCATATGGTCACAGGAAACCTCATTTTCTCCCATCCTCCACCACCAGCAACCTGCAGTCACATTTATCCTCTAGGAAATGAAGTTCTGTTGTGCTCGCTTCATGCAAATTATCACTGGCAGGAGAGTAAAAGATTTCCAGATAGAGATCAATAAGATAAAACAGCCTAGAATCGTTAGATACAGGACAGATACACAGGGTGTGCCTGACTCACACTCAAGTTAGCATAAGCAAGATTTCAAAATTAAGCCTTCTCTGGAGAGACTCAACCTATATATGTACAATGTTCCTGGCTGGAAAAGAAGAACTATAACTTTTTTTTTTTTTTTTTTTTTAAAAATCTTTACTTGCCCTTGTATCTCCGCCTTCTCTTTCTGCAGGAAACTTTATTTCCTACTTCAGTACACTGAGTTTCTACCTCCAGATCTGTGTGGCTCAAATGCTGAGCAGCCTGACACACCAGTGTCACCTGGAAGAAGCCAGCAACTGGTGAGTTGAGGGTGATTTTTCCATTACTTTCTGGATCAGAGATTCAAAGCAACTCACACTGGAGATGCAGGGACTGGGGACACCCAGGGACTCAGCCCGGGGACCTGGGGGATAGTCTAGATGAAAGAAAGAAGTAGAGGATGGTGTCTGCACAGGGAATGTTGGAGACAACCTGAGTGCAGTGTGTGGAAGGGGGGATGCAGAGCAGGGTGAGACCACCCTTTCAGGCTCAGGTGATAGGACACAGTGTGCTTATAAGATGACAGCTTAAGACAGGGAGGCTTCTGACACTCTGCTTTTCTCGCTCTGTCCTACCCAGGCCCAGAGGGCTTCACAGAGCTGGAAATTTTCACCCCAAATTTCCTTTCTGTAGTCCCTGTGCATGAAAGTCTGGGTCCTGCACCAAAATGTGCCTCTTGCCTTCCTGCAGTGGGTCCACAGGGTCGAAGTGAGAAATCTGTTTTTCTGAGAGGCAACTTGTAAATCAATCTGGGTGATGCAACCTGACACCCAAGGACACCCAGGGACACCCAGGCCAGGCCAGTGCATGTCCACCACCTTGCTAAGTGCCTGCTGCGCTAGGAGTTAGGTGTACTGAAGTGACAGGGGAAAAGTGATTGAAAGGACAAGGTGACTGGCACCAAGTGACCAGCACAGGTCAACAACCCAGCACAGAGAGCACACGTGGAAGAGGTAGTCACCCCCTCGCACCACCCTTTCCCTTACGAGAGGGAGGGTCTGGGCTGTACTTTTGACTGGCCGACACCTGATGACACGGAAACCCGGGAGGACCACTGATCCTGTCCACATTCCATATGGATGGGTGACTGAGCCCTGCAGTTAGTTACGGAACAACCCAGATGGCTTGCTGCATGGAAGGGGCTGTGAATAAGAACCCCAATGCATTCGTTTTCATCATTTACCCCAGAATTACCTGAAGTCTAGTCCACAGTGGAGCGTTTTGCAGTCAGTTAGTTCTGTTATTCCCTTATTCCACTGGAATGCACTGAGCAGATGCTATGTGCCTCATTGGGGTCAAGAGCCCCGCGACAGCACACTGCAAGACAAAGACCTCTGCTTCATGGAACTTTCCTGGTGGAAGTACGTGTGTGTGTGTGTGTGTGTGTGTGTGTGTGTGCATGCACGAGTAGAGTATGCTCATGGGGGTGAGTGTGTGGATTTTAAGGCTTAAATGCCAAGGAAGTTCTGTTCACAGCACGGGGGAATATCTAGAAAATCTGTTTACATCTTGACATCATTTCTGCTCTCAGAGACTGGAGATGGGGGTCCCTGATGGCCTTTGAATTTGAGTAGCCGGGATTCAAATTCCAGCTCAGTTGTTTGCTTTGTGAGTGTGGGAAAGTTGTTTAATCCACCCATCCCTGAATTTCGTCCCTCGTAAAACGTATAGATGTTTATCTCAAAAATTTTTTAAATATTAGTGTCTGCACAATTTGGCAGAGTAACTGGAGCTTAAATAATACTCAATTAATGATCACAGCTGCAATTCTCTAGGTGGATTCCTTTTCCAACCTTGAAATGAGATTTTACTTGGTTGCTAGATATTCTAAGAATAAGAATGTGAAATGCAAGATCTGTGAAATGTATTCATCACAAGAGAAGTTGAATAATAAGGTGTATAGATAGATTAAAACAAATTCAGTCACTACCAAAATAAAAGAATATATTTGAGAATTAAACCCTAATGTTTTTAGATATCTTTCTGCTGTTACTGCTTCCTCCTCATCTTTTTATCATTGTTGTTGTTTCTACAAAGAATTTTGTAAATTTTTTCAGTCAATATTATTAAAGGAAAGTTTCAGGAAGGAATGAAGACAAGTAGGCAGGCAGGCAGGAAGAGAGAAGACAAGGAAACATCTTTATTTTATTTTTATTTCGTTGTTCACTCTGGTTTTTTCCCCCCGGACCTGGGACATGAACCCAGGGATATGTGGCTTGCTCCTTCAGAGGCAATTGACCTAACCGCTGTGCCACCAGGGTGCCCCTCAGTCAATATTTATTGGTGTCATGCTTTGGTGACCTGGAGGATAAGACCACTAGACATAGTCCACATACAACCCAAGGATTCAGGTTCAAGACCTGGAGCTGGGGAAACAACCAAGATGAACAACTAAGTAAAATAAATAAGTGATTTTTCTTTCTCTTTCCTTCTGCCTGTCTGTCTGCTACTCACCTTCAACCCTGCTTGCACCTTCCCTTTAAAAAAAAAAGAGTGCCTCTTTTAGTCAAGTACTTAAAAAACAAAACTGGAACTAGAAACATGAACTGTGCTTGATCTCAGGAAGCGCAATGTGTAGGAGATGATGTGAAGTGAATATTTAGAGGCATGCACAGTGTTATGAGAAAAGAATAATTGGATAGAGGAGACAGAGTGAGCTTCACAGAGAAAGGGAATTTAAACAAGAGGTACTGAAGGATGTATAGGAGTTCACCAGTCATTTTTAGGTAGGGGGGGTGGTAAGCATATACAAAACCACTGAAGCATCAAGGAAATTATGAATTTGGGGGAAATGGAGAGAAGGTAACTATGGTTAGAGCACAAAATCTGGGATTTGAAAAGGGATTGAAGATGAGGCTTCAAAAAGGCATGGTGAGTAGTCTGGGTATTTTTTTTTTGAGGTCCCAACACATGCAATCATGGGGCCACTAGATGTTTTATGCTGAGAGGTCCATGATCTGATTTCAATTTAGAGAAGACAGATTGAAAAGGAGATTGGCAGGAACAAGTCATGAACAAATGAAAGACCGCAATGAAGACAGAAGTGAGAAGCAAGAAAGTGGCCATTGGAAGAGGTACAGAGAGATGAATCTAAGAGGTGCTAATGCAATAATGACAGAATTATATTACAGAGTATTTCTCAACACTAGGCTCTTGTCTCCATTAGTCTTCACAGCCACACAGCATAGTTAATATACTATTATAAGATAATCGATGAAGTAATTAGCCCCAAATGACACAATTTCTAAGGAGGAGCAGGATTCAGATGCAGGTCTGCTCGGTTCCAGAGGTCTGACTCTTAATAGTCTGAAGGGGAAGGGGTCCAGGATAATGCCAAATTCTGCTTCCTATGTCATGGAATAAATGGCAATAGCAAGATAAGGAATCCATACTTTGGAACAAGTTTCTGGGGGTGTTCAGTTGGAGTGGGTTGAATTGAGGAAGCTATATGATACCCGCTGTGCTCACGGCAATATCTCCAGTGCCTAAAACAGTAAGTTTCATAGTAAGTGCTCAGTAAGTGTGGACTGAATGATTACCTGCCTCAGGTGATATGTAGTAGTCGGTGGGAAAGTCACCTCTGAGAGTTGAAAGCAGGGAGTAGACAACAGAGCTTTGGGAAGCATGAGCTGTCAGGGAACTTAGAAGCCTGAGGTCAGATTTCTTGATTGAGGAAGATATTTGGAGCAAGAATAAAGAGACAGAAAGTTAAGAGATGGGAGACAGGGCAAGTGCTAGGGTCTCTCCCAGTGTAGCAGGGGAAGGAGACACCAGAGCAGAAGACGACTAGAAGAAATGAGTCAAGGACTCATCTCCTCTAAGTCAAAAGAGTTTTCAGTGGAAGAAGTTGGCCAAAGGACCGAATGCCCCCTGGAGAAGCTGGAAGGAAGTCAAGGCATTTAAAAATGGAGTTGTCATTGCAACATGGACAAGAGTTTTGGAGGGAGGAAGGAGGCAGAAAGTTAAGGGGGAAATCAGAACACTTTGGGTTGCAAATAGTAGAAAATGCAGCTGATAGTGGCTTAAAAATAGGGGCTTTGTGTTCTCAAATAACAAAAAGTCAGAAGGTGGACAGTTTAAGGGTGTGTTTCCAACTTGACGGTGTCGGAATTCTGTTTTGTTTTGCCCTCATTCTCTCAGTCTTTCATGTATCTAAGCACCAAGCCCTCGGAAGACAAACTGCAAAAGCAGAAGGGGCAGGCAGGGTTTCTCTGGCATGTCGTTTCAGAGAAGAACATTTCCAGAAGCTCCCAGCAGCGTTCCTCGTATATTATGGTCCAGGAATGGACTGCAGGCCTGTGGCCACCTGCAAAGAAGGCAAAGAGAGCAGTGTCCTGCATGGTTAACCTTATCATGGGAGTCAAGCTCCGTGGGAAGGCCGAGGGCATTGGGAAAGACTGGTGGGCATCTGCTCCTAGAAATAAAGGGAAGTGGTTAGCTAGCATGCATACTTTCAAGGAGATGGCTGCAAAGGAAAGATCGAGACTGAGATATTGCTTAAATGAAGGACACTTTTGAGGCCCGGGACTGCAGCCATTGTGCTGTGTGTCCTAATTTGTTCTCTGTTTACAGGACAAAAGAACATGGAAGAGCGCGTCATGCTTTCTGATTTGAGTTACAACATGCTATCCACGTCTCAGTCGCTGTTGACAACACACATCAGGGGGCACAACGAAGAGCCCACCACCTTCTATGACTATGATGATAGCAGTGAGCCCTGCCAGAAAACCGACGTGAGACAGATCGCAGCCCAGCTCCTGCCTCCTCTCTATTCGCTCGTGTTCCTCTTCGGTTTTGTGGGCAACATGCTGGTTGTCATCGTCCTGATAAACTGCAAAAGGCTGAGGAGCATGACGGACATCTACCTGCTCAACCTGGCCATCTCTGACCTGCTTTTCCTTCTCACTTTCCCAGTGTGGGCTCATCATGCTGCAAATGAGTGGGTCCTGGGGGATGTGATGTGTAAATTCTTCACAGGGCTGTATCACATTGGTTATTTTGGTGGAATCTTCTTCATCATCCTGCTGACCATCGATAGGTACCTGGCCATTGTCCATGCTGTGTTTGCTTTAAAAACCAGGACGGTCACCTTTGGGGTGGTGACAAGTGGTGTTACATGGGTAGTGGCTGTGTTTGCCTCTCTCCCAGGAATCATCTTTACCAGATCCCAAGAAGAAGATTCTAGTTTCTCCTGTGGCCCATATTTCCCACCAGGATGGAAGACTTTCCATACAATCATGAGAAGCCTCTTGAGTCTGGTCCTGCCACTGCTTGTCATGATCATCTGCTACTCGGGAATCCTAAAAACCCTGCTCCGGTGTCGGAATGAGAAGAAGAGACACAAGGCCGTGAGGCTCATCTTCGTCATCATGATGATCTACTTTCTGTTCTGGACTCCCTACAACCTCGTTCTTGTCCTGAACACCTTCCAGGAATTCTTTGGCCTGAGCACCTGTAAGCGTACCAGCCAGCTGGACCAAGCCATGCAGGTGACGGAGACCCTTGGCATGACACACTGCTGCATCAACCCCATCATCTACGCCTTTGTGGGGGAGAAGTTCAGAAGTTATCTCTCTGCCCTTTTCCGAAAGCACATTGCCAAACACCTCTGCAAACAATGCCCCGTTTTCTATGGGGAGACTCCAGATCGAATGAGCTCCACACCTTCCACCGGGGAGCAGGACATCTCAGCCGTTTTGTAAATGAATTCTTTCAAAAGGTGATAACAGTCTGAACATGCTAATAAGCTTCAAGGGTTTGCAGAACGAAAGAGACCTATAAATCTCCAAGGAGTCCAGGAACCTCAGGGACATGTGTGTCACTCTTTGTATTGCCAACGTGTGCTCAGAGAATATTCTGGAACAACTGCAAGTAGAGACTTTGACTCTCTAGCAAGTTCATATTGATTCCTGGAAAATTACACATTGCCTGGTGCTCCTGCTCTTTCTGGTCTTCACCAGGTCTTTTCTCACGCCCAGATTCTCTCTCTCTTTAATCAAGGGCCCCCCCAACCGGAGGTGGGAAGATGAGAAAAGCATGGGGAGGAGGGCAGTGAGTGTGAGTGGCTTCACTGCCCAGTGCCTGGGGGTGGGGGGGACCTGAGCACACTCAGCCTAGAGGGGGATCAAGGGAAGGGGTTTGCTTTCCAACCTGGAGAGAGTGCTGCCCTAGCCCTTCCCCACCTCCCCCCTGTATCTGACGCCCAAGGCTCTCCCAAGACTGAGCTCAAGGACTGTGATCACACTCTCAGGGATTTACGCTGGGCCTGTTGTGATGACCCTCTTCCACATGAGTGTATCACACATACTTGCTTTATTATGGACAATCTAGGAGAATCACAACTACCTTGGAAATCTATTCAATATCATGAACCATTGTTCATGTGCTTCTTAGGCCACATTCACCCCAACAAACTTTTATAAAATGTGTCATCTATAATGGGATTGAGAAAATAATAGACGCACTTGTTTGGACTTTCTGGAGGTAGTAATTATAAAAGAGGGGTGGGGACTGAGTTCCTCCTTCAGGAGTAGACAGAAGGTAGAAAAGTAGAGGAGGATGTGTAGGATCACCACAGGAATGTTCCATTATCAGTTGTGAGGAAAGACCCAGAAAGATACACCTGAATCAGAAAAGGCGTGTGTCTCAGTATCTGTTTCCTTCTTGCTTTCCTGCTGCCTTTGTCCGGTCTACAAGCCCCTCCTCCACCTTTATCACATAACTCTTGCATGCAGGTTACCTTACTCCAGACACAGGTGTTGGAAGTCTAGGAGAATAGACTCGGGGAGAATGGGAAGCAAACTGCGAGAGCCTTGTGGGTGGGTGAGTCTGGAAGAGGGAAAACAATCTGTGGGAGCCCTAGGGTGTATCCTCAGGACAGAGGGGCCTGGAGCTGTGACAGAGGGACCAGCCTTGAAAATCAGATATGGGCCTATAAATCTTGGAATCTAAATTTCCAGGCAGGGTATACCCGATGAAGAAGACAGTAGGTGGACTAGAAAGAAAATGCTTTTCAAACGACCTTCTGCCATCTCATTTGGGGATCATTTTTAGATCAGATTTTTTTTTTTTACGCAAAATAAAATTAAATCTGAAAGCTGCAACTTGCAAATGTGGTAAAGGGCCGTTTTTAAGAATTACTCGTATGCCATGCCTGAAAATACTGAGTTAGTCATGGAGACAGTTCTGGTGTTGAGTTTAAAACATTGGAATGTGTAGTATGTCGAAGAAACTGCCAATTCCACAGAGACAGTTGTCATGGGGATTTGGGAGTCTGTGGCTCACTGGCTCATAGTGATGCATCAGCTAAACAATGTCATTTCCATCTCAGCACACGCTCCACAGTCGTCACCTCAGCTGTGTCTTTAGGCTCTCAGATGTCTGCTGAAAATCTGTGTCATTATGAAGCCATGGCACAAGCATATTGAATGACTCAGTGCTTTCTAATGTCCTTACTGATGCTCCCATCATTCCCTCTTTGACCGGTGACCACTCAGCAATCAAGCTGACTCCTAATCAAAGATTTTTTATCCTATTTGTAGAGGAGGGGAGTGGGAGACGTTCACTTAAGCAGCAAGACTTTCTTGTTGATTGTGTCACGTTAAGAGAGGATGTGCATGCTGTCCGTGCATTTCTGTTCTGATGCGGGATGGGAAGACAGGGCTTCGGGAACCTGGCAACTCGGGGCGCTGGAAGTTACTATGGATTTTCTTTCTTGCCTCATGGCTTGAGAAGGCTTCAGAAAGAAATGTGGGTGCGGGGGTGGGGGCAGTCCCAAGGGCGCTTCATCTTCAGATATTTTTGTTTTCCTAATAAACGAACTAAATTTGGATGGCAAAATGTTACTGTTGCTTTTTAAAAATACCTATGTCTTGTAAGAACGAATTAATTTTTTAGCTCTAGTGTTTAAAAAATAAACTGATTAGCAACTTTTCGTTTGCCCCCGCCCCCTGTCAAGCCTCCCTTCTACTTTTTCCATCTCAGGGTTTGACTGTTATAAATACTCTGTGTGAGTGGAATTAGCAGTGTTGGTCCCCTGTGACTGGCTGATTCATTTAGCACAGTGTCCTCACGTTTTATCCTCAGGTGTTATCACGTCGCACAGGATTTTCTTCTTTTTTCCCTTTTTTTAAAGCAAGGTTGCAGGCAGGAATAACGATGACCAGGCAGGAAGAGAGAGGAGGAAGAAGCATCTTTGTTTTCCTTTAGCTGTTCTCACTGGTTGTCTCCACCCCAGAGCCAGGACTCAAACCCAGAGGTGTGTGGCCTGCGCTCCTTCGTACATGATTGACTTAACCACTGCTCCACCAGGTCGCACCAGAACTTTCTTCTTCTTAAGGCTGAATCTATTCCCTTGCATTATAAACCACATTTTCTTTATCCAATCACTGTGACTAAACTCAGTTATGCAAGATGAATATATTGTACATATCTGCTTTACAGCTTTTGTCTGTAGACAGCACGACTGTACTGTACCCTTAAAATTCTGTTAAGAGGGTAGAGCGCATGTTGATTTTTCTGTCACAATAAAAAAAACTGTTTTGTGATACAGGTGTTAGATTGTCTTGTTTACACTTTTCGCTCCTTCCCCTGTGAGATCACACATGCCTGTCCTTGCTGTATGACCCACAGGGTGCCCTTTGGGCGGGACACCACCCGTTCCACCAGCAGCTCTGCCAATTTGGAAAGTGAGCAGAAGCGACATCCGCTTCATCCAGCAGAGCATCCAAAGTGGGAGCCTCCAGCTCTCCTTGCTCACCAGCAGGAGACCGCCCCGCAGGTGCCCTGGTGAGCAAGCCAGCAAGACACAGAGCAGAGCCAGGGCCCCGCCACATGTCACAGGAGCAACAGGTGCTGCTTGAAGTCACCAAGATGTGGGGACTGTTTACTAAGAAACACAAACACTAACAAATACAGATGATATGCAGTAATTTCCTAAACAACATTTAGAAAAGTGTCCACTTGGTTTTTTTATCATGGAATTCAAGGTGACAAGGATCTGCCATATGCCAGACTGGATCAGGGACATAAAGACAGATGTGTTCATATCTGAATCCTTGAACCTCCAAGTCCCAGACTTGACAGGGAGGAGGGATAAAGAGTGGGGTGTCCATGCATCAGTGCACAGGAATAGAGCAGATGGGCAGTTTGGGGAGCCCAGAGAAGAAGTGACTAATTCAATGATAGTCCTGTATCACAGTAATAATAATTCCACTAGGATTTTATTGCCATCAAAGAAGCTGTCACTTCAAAGTTGCCAACCATTTTTATTTCTGGTAGAACCCTCATGTCTCCTTTATTCCAGGGAGAACAATTGAGTGGGCTGTTGGAGGTAAACAGTTGCCAGGAAAGGTCATCATCCTGAGGGTGGGGATCTTAAGACTTTTAATGGTATTGGGGGCTTGGCAGAGCCCACCCCCACCCCCTTCCTTTGAGCATTTTTCTGAGAGGCCTGCAGCCTCCTGCGAGAAAGCCACCAGATTCCATCTATACACTTTGCTTTTGCTCATTTTTCAAATTTCCCTACAAACTCAAATGACCACCGATGAGATTAACAGGAGACGACAAAAGGCCGCCAAGGAGAAACCCACCATGAAAAAACAGGCATCTGGACTGGAAGGTGACCGCTGCGATGCAGCCCCTGAGTTCAGGGAAGGACTGGCGCTGGTCGCAGGAGGGAGTAGCTGAGGCTGGAAATGTGTTCAGACATTGCCACTTTGGTAACATGTTTGTAACTGTGGGAAAGTGTGGTGAGTGTGTGTGAGAGAGCGAATGTGAGTGTGTGTGTAACACAGACTTACAAAAGGTCAGTAATAAGAGGTCTGTAACCCTGGTAGCTTCAGCCCCAGGAATAAATCAGATTACGCAGGGAAAGCCCTCTCCCTCAAACCATCTGAAACATCCAGAGGCCCTGCAGCATCGCAAGCAAAGGCTAGGGCATTCAGTCTTTTATTTTGTGCTAGTCTCTATTTTTAATTTTTAAGAAAAAGTACAAACAGAAATGAAGGCGAGCAGAGGCAGGCTGGCAGGGAGAGGAGGAAGAAGCACTTTATTTTATTTAGTTGTTCACCTTGGTTGTTCCCGCCCCACCCGCCCCAGAACTCACACCGGGGTCCTTGGGCTATATATGGACTGCAGACTTCACTGCTGCTCCACCAGGACATGCCTGCACTGTCTTCTACAAAACATCCTAATGGAGATGGTTCTGTGTGAAATTCTTTTCTTTCCTCTCAGTCCTTGTTGCCACTGGACCTTAGGGCTAATGGGTTCTGGAAGCTCTGCCTAGAGGAGGGTCTGTTCTCCCTGTCTGACCACCCCAGCCCTTGGGTACAGGTCTGCCTGCAGAGAGCTTCTGTGCCTTCCTCTTCTAGGATGGGTGGTGTAGAGAAGAAAGAAGGGCAAAGGCATTTTTATTGAAGGGGCACTGCCACGGCCCACTCTGTTGGTCAGGTGGCAAGTGTGGTCATTTTCGAGGACCTCGGGATGACAAGGGCCGCCCCCTGTCACTGCCTAGACAAGCAAGATCTCCTCAGCTAGACTCTGTTCAACCTGCCACTCCCTGGTTGCCGGAATGGCCTTCCCCACAAAGCGGGATCCCCACAAAGCGGGATCGGGGTGACAGTTGCCATCTGGCACTCGCACCGTCAGGACCTCCTTCCCAGCCCTGGACATGCCCTGTCTCTGCCATCCGAGCCTCTCCCCAGTTCCCTCTCCTGCTCAGCTGGTCTCTGCCTCGTGGACTCCCACCCAGCAATGAGGTGCTGCTCCCCCTCCTGCAGCCCCATTCCTCACATGACTCTCTCAGAGCCCCTCACTTGGCTTTGGCCCTCCTCCACTCCATCAATCCGACTCCCTCCTCTACAACCCTTTCCTGCCCCACTGGCCTCCTTGCACTGACAGAGGTGGAAAGGTTGATATAGTAATTGGGGGCACAGGCCTGATGCTGTCACCCTCAGCCCTGAAGGAGGTGTCTGACCCCAGGTGTCAGTGGTTTTCCCTAGAAATACAGGGTACTTAACACCTCTGTGTCCTCCACCGTAGGCCAAATTGCCAGGCTAGGCAACCAGAAAAGTGCCACACAATATCCTGTTATTATATAGTGTTGAGCTGCACGTGTGACCCAGGTGATCACAGTGGGCCTGCTACATAACAAGAGACTTCTGTCGCTGCACCCAAGAGTCAGCAACCCGGTGTAGGCCCCGAGCAGAGAGCAGACTTCCAGCTGAGTGATGGAGTCTCCAACATGCCTGGACTTAGTTCCTGAAGTAATGACATGGACAGCCCGCCAGCGGCTGCTGGGTCTGAAGAAGAGCACAGGGCCTGGGGGCCATGGTGCATAGACTGAGACGCGGAGTTACATTGTATAATCAGCATATTGGGTTTAGAGTTAGCCATTTTTTTCAAAAACCAAAATATCTGTTCTGTGTCTTCACAGCCTACCTCGCGGTCGAGTGGTGATTCAGAGTCAACTCGAGTCCCAGGAAGGCTCCTGTGAGCAGCTGTGTGGTTTTGCTCATTGTGCTCTTGCAGCTGTCTCCTGCACCCAGGGAGATGAGTTGACACCCTCCCCATCCTGCTGATGAAGCTCTAAACACGCGGTCCAGAGAAGGCGTGGGCACACAGGGTGAAGCCCCTAGAAACGTGGTCTAATGACTCGACGTGGAGCCACTGCTGAAAGACTGCCCAGCAAACAGGAGGGCTGTCATGAGACTCCTACAGTGTGGCCATCGAGCGTCAAGTGACAGACCTGTCAAAGATGATGTCTCTGGCAACTCCGAAAGCCATGCACATGAGAACAAAATCCTGGAGACTGGGAAAGGCAGAGGAAGAAGAGGTGCAGAGACCACAAAACATCACAGCAGGAGAAACTGCTAGGCAGTTGTTGTGCTGTTCTTGTCGTGGCATCGGGAATGATGCTTCATTGGTTAAGTGTTGAGGAAGTTCCTAGGGGTCCTCACTTCCTCGCGCAGCTGACCTGAAACTCATCTCTAAACCCAGGAAGCTGATAGGCTATGCTTCCTTGTTTCAGCCTCTGAATATCTCACCCAGTTTTCTAGCCAATGTGTATTTTCCAAAACAGCTTGGCCCTCGATCATTGTATAAGGTGTGAGCTGCCTTAGGCAAACCAGGACCCCGGAATTAGTACATCACTTGACAAATGAGGAAATGGAAGCTTTGAGGGGAAGTATCTGGAAAGACAGACAGTGAGTCAGCCAGAGACTGGGTGAGTACTCCACGCTGCCCTCTGGGGGCGCGTGCCCGCACGTCCTCAGCCATCACGATGACGAAAGTGAGACCCAGCCGTGGTCACACACGGATGTGTAATACTTGTCCAGCAGCATTCAAGAGATCACATCACCGTATTACTATTTAGCACCAGGCTGGTCTTCGAAGAACCAAAATTATGCTGATTATTACCCATTCGGGGTGATATTTATGTGTTACTCATTTTGTGAACTCTTTGTAAGACACACTTCAAGTTCACCACCAACTGTCCAAGTCTATCCTTTACCATTTGATTGACCCCTTTTCTCCACCTGACCCATTCCCCTCTTCCTTCCCTTCTGGTAACCACTCATTTGATTCTATACACTGAAAATCCACTTTTGTTTGATTTTGGTTATTTGCTCAATTTCTCTATATGCCACATATGCATGAAATCATTGGATTTTGGGTGAGAAATAATGTATGATATATATTAACAACGCTGCATACCTTAAACCTATATAATGCTGTGATGCAGTTGTTCCACAAATTTACAAAATGAAATTATTCAGATGGGAAAAATAAAGTTTTAAAGTCGACTATGTATCTCACTGCTTCAACAGAAGACAAGTATATGCAAAAATCTCTTCATTTGTTATATCATTTGATCTTGACCACAGACCTCTCGAGTAGCTTTGGGTTTGGGGTTTTTTGGCCTCCATTTTCCATATAAGAAACTAAGGCCTGGGGATTTCAGTAACTTGTACAGAGTCATGTAGAAAGTGATGACGCTGGACAAGAGTCCAGATTTGACCATTTCAGGACTCACGGTCATCTTATGATCACCAGTTGGTGGACTCTGTTGTAACAGAGGCATCTGCCCGCTTTGGGTGGTTCTTGAATACTGGGCTATTTCTGTGCTCTTCTGGCTTTCCCCAGCAATCGTTGCCTTTCTCTGCTCCCTACATCAACCTAACGCCACCTTTTCAGTTTTTAGTTTGCTAATACTTTCTAGACAAGGACCCCAGGCAACCATCTTGTTGGAATTTCTTTTAAAAAATAACTGACTGAGTGACTGAGATTTCGAGGTTCATTGAGTGAGCATTGTGTGCTAAATTCTGGACATGGATGCCCCACGTAATTCCTCCCCACAAACTCATGAGGCAACTGCTGTCATCGACCACTCAGCAGGTGAGAAAGTTGAGCGTAGAGACGCATTTCAAACTCGGGCAAGCCAATGGCAGAGGCCACTTTCTTAAAAGCTTTATTTTATTCTCCAACCATTCCTATAAACATATTCAAGGCAGAGTGATTCCTCTACCCTTAGGTGGAAATTCTTCTAAAGTCTTTGTTTTCTTTGTATTAATGTTTCAATAGTTAACAATACTATACAAGGTGAAGGAGAATAGAGTCACACCAAAGTCAATGTGTCTATCACACAAGAGCCACCACCAGTGTACAGTGCCATCAGCAGTATCATTTTTGTCCCCTCAACCTCAGTTTCCCTTCCCCCCTTAACCTTCCCCCACTCTAGTAACCACAGTCTTGACTTCAGAGTCTAAGAGAATTTTGTTGTGCTTTTTAGTTCGTATGAGTAAAACTAGACAGTATTTTTCTTTTCCTTTTTGACTTATTTCACTTAGCGTGATCAGCTTAAGTTGCAGTCGAGTTGTTGCAAAAGCTAAGCTTTCATCTTTTTTGATGATGAAAGGTGTTTTAATAATGGGCAGTGTTCCCCTAAACATATAGACCACAGCTTGTATATCCAGTGCTCTGTCAGTGGGCCTTCAGGTTGATATCACATCTTGGCTACTGTGAGCTGTAATGTAATGAGCACTAGGGTGCAGGTGTCTTTTCAGATTGGTGTTTTTATGCTCTACATCAGTCATACATATACACATATATACATATATACATATATACTTATGCATATACATACATGTCTCCTTGCCTTCTTTCAGATGACAAGGCAAAGCTTATTTGATAGCAGAGCAAACAGAAACCTCCAGAGGGTGCTCTTGTGGCTCAGGAGGGGCTCTCAGCTCTACCAGGTTTTTAGTTAAGTAATCCACCACCAAGAAAGTTTGATGTGACCGCACAGAGTACACTATTGTCACAGACTCGTAAACTTAACCCTGTCCTGTCGGCTGTTGCCCATTTCATATGGAAATACCTCAGCGCTCCAGACAGGCATCTTCAAAGCAAGGCTCCTTCGCAGACACACATGGGACAGCACAGGTGCTCACGAGTGCCTCTGGTTTAGAGGGCACACGAGAGTGAACAGGTAGAGTGAAAACACGCGAGGAGGTGCTCCATAAGATATCTGACTCAGAGAAAGAAGAGAAGGTGTTCAGTTCACATGTGAGCCTATAGTTCAAACCATGCTGAGAGAAAGAGTACAGGATGGTGAATGTCTGTGTGTGAGCTGTGGTTGGCAAGAGAGATGCGAGGAGAGAGATAAAGGGGGTCGAGGTTAATGAAACGTATTCCCTCTCAAGTTCAAGTTGGTTTGAGTTGGCTTTCACTAAGGACAAACATTAAGAGTCAGAATCTCTCACCCTTTTAGCCTCATATTCTCAAGCCTGTGGTCTTAAACGAATCTTGCCTCTTGGACAGCAGGGTCTTTCAGTAAAATGAGGCCTTTTAACTCTAGAGATGTGAGTGTTCTTCTAAATTCTACTGTCCTTCAATTCTTTCTTTTTTTCTAGCAACAGTCTTTGTGTATCTGGAGAAGCAAAAGAAAAGGAATCAGGGAATGTATGAATAGACTTTCAGACCAGAGATCTTTTCCCTTGTCTATTTCAAGCTCAATTTTTTTAAAGAGAAAGAAAAAGAAGAACTGTTCTCTGATTTTTTTTTTTTGTACCCTGCAATATACTTACTTATTCACTAAAACTCCACCCCCCCCCCTTGCAGAAGAAACTGTGCATTTCCTACTTTTATGCTTTCTATATGTTTGATTTGCACAGCTGATGTGATCAGAGGAGCTGAGACATCCGTCCCCTACAAGAAACTCTCTGGGTAAGTCCCTTTTCCACCACTTTGCCTAGAACTAGCTCTGCTTCTGTGATAAGTAAAAGCTTTTATAGGAAGCCTATAAAAGATATTTGGCATATGTCAGATGCTTATAGAACTATCTTAAAATACAATCTTTAAGATAATGAAAGAGAATTTAGAATGAGTTTCAAACTCTGGTAACATCAAAGACACAAAAAAAGGATTGTGAATGAAAGATATTAAAGGAAGCAATATTATTTAAAAAAAAAAAAAACTTCACCTTTCAAAAGAATAATTCTAAGAGAGGATCCTTGGTTGAAATCTTGGCAAAAATGATCTTCTGGAGGAGAATCAAAGCCTCCTGGTAGGTGTCCTCTGAATATGTGGCCCCCCCTGATAGTGTCCAAGTCTGGTTCTTTGTTTTTCCCAAAAAAAGAGAAGCTGAAAAATTGTCCAAATTGAAATTAAATAAAGTTTCCCTTTAACGTGTGAGTTCGTAGTATATTAAGTATATGATTCTTGTTCTGGCTCAGGATTTAAAGATGAGATTTTTCTGGGTGCCTGTCTTAACTGTCTAATGAGATGCAAAGAGCTTGAGATTCACAAGGATTCATTCAAGAAAATGCGCAGTCAAGCCACAGGCCTTAAATCCACCCGGCAAGCCAAAGGGTTGTGAAGGGACTAAGCTACCCTGGAGTGCACAGTGGTAGATAAAACATTTTCCACTGGGCCATTTCTTGTGTAGGTATGGGAACTCGTAATCATGGCAACTCCAGAATGATCCATAGATTTCAGAGAAAATGTAAAGACAGGGATCTGGGTTTTACAGTTGGCTGCTGGCTCCTATGACCTCCTTGGGGGACCTGGGCATCAACCCATTTCATGCTGACTATGTCAAGGTACCAGATGGTTCTGCTCTTTAGTTCTCTTTAGTACTAACAAGTGAGAGACAAAGTAGCATGGTGGATATGAATACAGAGTGTCTGCATTCAAAATCAGTTGCCGTTGCCTGCACATCTTTGGGGTGTGCTCATCTTCTCTATATTTGTCTGTATAATGGGGCCAGTAAAGTGAACTGCCTTGTAGGGTCATCTTGAGGATTAATGGAATGAATGGATGCCATGCCAGAACAGTGGCTGGCATACTGAGTTCTTTTTGGACCTGTTAATGATTCCTGGCATGCTTGGTGATGCTCCGTATGCACCACCAACGAGGACTGGCAGCTGCAGCATAGATTGTAAGACGGTGGTGGATGGTGTCTGACTCAGTTTCTTGAAACTGTTACCAAGGCTTCATCTGTGTGACTATGGAACATCAGCTTTTGTTTGGTGAGATGATGCTTTCACAAATTTCCACAACAGAGCCCAGCTTGCAGTGGAGTGAGCAGAGAAACTCGCAGTAAATCTTTCTTTTACAACAAAAGTCCATGGTTTGGTCATAAAAGGTATCTGATTGATACCTAGAAATCTCTGCCTCAGTTTTAAAAACCTGTGAATGTATAAGATAGTTTGCACTCATGATAGACTGCTAGGTACATTCTAAAACTTTGTGAAAGATCACTTTTTCTTTATTCACAGAATCAGGCAGGATGGATTATCAGACGCCAAATGAGAGCTATTACTTTGATTATGGGACATCAGAGCCCTGCCAGAAAACCAATGTGAAACAGATCGCAGGCCAGCTCCTGCCTCCTCTCTACTCGCTTGTGTTCATCTTTGGTTTTGTGGGCAACTTGCTAGTTGTCCTCGTCCTGATAAACTGCAAAAGGCTGAGGAGCATGACGGACATCTACCTGCTCAACCTGGCCATCTCTGACCTGCTTTTCCTTCTCACTCTCCCCTTCTGGGCTCACTATGCCAACGACCAGTGGAACTTTGGAAATACAGGGTGTCAGCTTTTGACAGGGTTCTATTTTATAGGCTTCTTCTCTGGAATCTTCTTCATCATCCTCCTGACGATCGATAGGTACCTGGCCATCGTCCATGCTGTGTTTGCTTTAAAAGCCAGGACGGTCACCTTTGGGGTGCTGACGAGTGGGGTCACCTGGGTGGTGACCGTGCTTGCCTCTCTCCCAGGAATCATCTTTACCAGATCCCAAAAAGAGGGTTTTCGCAGTACCTGCAGCCCACATTACCCACCCAGTCAATTTCATTTCTGGAAGAATTTCCAGACACTGAAGATTGTCTTCTTGGGCCTGGTCCTGCCACTGCTCGTCATGATCTTCTGCTACAAGAGAATCCTGGAAACCCTGCTCCGGTGTCGGAATGAGAATACGAAGCACAAGGCCGTGAGGCTCATCTTCGTCATCATGATTGTTTACTTTCTGTTCTGGACTCCCTACAACATTGTTCTTCTCCTGAGCACCTTCCAGGAAGTCTTTGGCTTAAATAATTGCAATAGCTCTAACCAGCTGGACCAAGCCATGCAGGTGACAGAGACCCTTGGCATGACACACTGCTGCATCAACCCCATCATCTACGCCTTCGTGGGGGAGAAGTTCCGGAGCTACCTCTTAACGTTCTTCCGAAAGCACATCGCCAGACGTTTCTGCAAACACTGTCCCATCTTCCAAGCAGAGACTTTAGAGCGAGTCAGCTCAGTGTATACTCGCTCCACAGGGGAACAGGAAATCTCTGTCGGCTTGTGACCTGGACCCCGTTCTTAGACCCAGCCTGGGGTAAAAGCTGTTCTTTTTAAAAGGAAGTTATTGCCATAGAAGGGCTAAGATTCATCCACCATTTGGTATCTGTGTTAAATCTAATAGCTCTTAGCTATTAGCCCATCGATTCCAGAGAGCCAGATCAATATGTATTGATGAAATAGCTCCTTTCTCACCTCCTCTCCACATAATCAGTTGTATTGGCAAACTCTCCCATCACTGTAAAATTTCATTATTTTTAAAAAATCCTGAGATAATTGATTATTCTTTATTTTAACTGCCTGAACAGGAACAGCCACATTAATCAAGAAACAACGTTGTGTAATTTCTTGTCTGTGCAAGGCAGCAGACAGGCTGCAAAAGTGCTGAAAACAGGACCTTAAAATGTTTTTCGGGGGAGCCATGGATAAGATCAGATAAGAAAGGTGATCTCCCCTCAAGGCATGGTCCCTAAGTCCCACAGATACTCAGGACCCGGTGACCTGCTGATAGCTGGGGTGGTGTCTTCAGTGGGTAGGAACTTGCAGTGTCTTCTCTCTTGGTGGAGGAGAGAGGTGCTGAGTGCAGGAGGCCAGTGCTGTGTGAGCAGTTGGCTGCGGGAAGAGGGCACTGGTGCGGGGCTCTGCAGAGAGAGGACCTGATAGGGTCAGGAGGAAGCTAGGCAGTACTGCTGGGCCACTTCTCCAGTAGAGCACGGAGTGCCTGGCTGGTGCTCCAGAAGGCTCATTCCATGGCCAGTGGCTGACCTGGAAAGGTGAGCCTTCAGGGCAAAGAGACCAGTCACACCCTGTCTGGATGAGGGGGATTCAGGCAAGGGAAGGAGAGGTGTATTTTCGCCTCATTTAGGATGAGAGTCAGCAAAACTTGGGGCAGATTGGGGTTGGAAGTGAGGGGCGGGGGAGTCAGAGAACCCTGAGCTTATAAAGTGGAGATGGTCTAAAGAGACTTCAAGCATGGAAGGAGGTCTAGGTCAAGAACAGGAGAGCTGGAGGAAGAGGAAGGGTCTGGTTTGTGAACTTGAACACAGTCTTTCACAGTCAGACTCCAAGCTGTCTCACGGAGTCCTCGGTCCTCAGAGCAGTTCTGCCCATCCCAGCTCATCTGATGAGGCGCCCCACCCCCCCCCACCCCCGGGGAGGCTTTGAAACACTCAGTTTGTAAATGCACAGGCTTGCGCCCAGCCAGGCCAAGGGTCAGACATGAGCACAGGTGAGCTGACTACACAGAAGATGAAAATCCAGAACTTTGTTAGCTGTCAGCAGAGAAACCCCAGCGAAGCCAGGGCAGCCCAGATGACTCTGTGTCTGCCAGCCCAGGGCACGCTTCTGTGTAAGCATCTTCTTCGAAATTAGCCAGCAGTAGGCGAAGGGGAGAAGGGCACATTCATTTGGAAACAGGCTGCCTGCAGGTTTCAGAGCTACAGGAAGTGCAGCTGACCGACCTCTGTGTCTAAGACTGTGTCTGGGGTTTGGGTGCTCCTTCCAGATGCCTTCCTCAGACAAGTGTTCCCAAACACTAAGGGACTTTTTCATTTCAAAGAGAGAGCTGTGACTTTTTTTTGTCTTTTTGGCAGTTGCTGCTTTTATAATTTCATAGATTCCTGAGATTGTTTTGACTTTGAGGTTAGTTAAAACAATTGTAAAGATTAGGTGGGGAACAGAAAGGAGTGAGAATCACACAGGAGATTAAGGTGTCAGAATAATAGCAAGTGCTACTGATTGTTCTCAAGCTTTGAAAGGTGAAACCTGAGGGCTGTGGCTATCAGCTGGAAGTGACTAGAAGCGCCTTTTCTCTGGTTCCTAAGATTGTGAAGAAGGCCTGATTAGCACATGACCCCCACACACAAGGATATTCCGGGATCTTTGTGTGTATTTCATGATGTGCATAGAAAGTAACAAGTTGCTTGGAAGAAAATAGTTGGCTAATAAAAGGACCTCTCTGAAGCAACTGACTATACTCTTATTCTTCAGTTCAGCGAACACTTGGGAACAACACATAAAAGTGTGAGAGCATTTTGTAAGTAGCTCTTTTGGAAAATGTACATACATAAATTATATTTCTTTTCACATATTTTTAAAAGTTGAACATCTCCCAGGGTCAAATCATCAGGAAAATTTGTACTGAAAGATGCCACCTCTGCAGGCAGTTTCTGAGCAATGATCCCTGAAAACCTTCAAATTTCAAGTTGAATTCTACTACTTGGGTCAAAGAACTGACATGGTATTTAAAAAAAAAAAGAAAGGCAATCAATGGCATGCTTTTGCCACTTGAAAATGAAGAAGACAGAGAAGGGCGTGGCCTGCTCACTCCTCTGCGCCCAAGCTGCAGACACACTAGACAAGAGGAGGGAGCAGCTTGCTGTCAAACTTGCTTTCCTTTCATTTCAAATCCCTTCCAATGGAATGGGGAACCTGCACACGTGGGTGCATATTATTTTGTAAATCAAAGTGACCTCAGTAAGTAGTAAAAAATGAATAAATAAAACCCCTCCCCCAAACTTGGCTGCCATGTCAGTGATGACAACAGTCTCCATTTGGATGTCTGAGCATGTGACTCTTATTCTCGGGGACACAGAGGACAGATGCTCCAGGCAGAGGTGACCTGTCTGGATCACCATCACAATTTGGCATATGGTGGTTTTCAGCCTGTTGTGTGTTCACTTTCTGGAGTAGATCACAGGCTACACTCTAAAGCCCAACACTACTCTGCTGGGGGCCAATGAGATGAGCAGAGACAGGACGCTGGAACGAACTCTCAGGATGGCATCTCCCTAACAAGAAGGCAGGCCGCCTTCCATCTCTTAGGCTGATGGGAGGCATGAGCCAAGGAAGGGCTGGCGGTGCTGGAGTTAGAGCAGAGGGAGTAGGAGATCTTTCTCCTAAGATGAAGGCTGCTGCCACAGGCAGGAGGGACGGTGTCCATGTTTATGGCTAATATGCATGCACGTCTTATCCTCTTTGCATCTTAATTAGTGAACCCAATGTTAACACAAAGAAGCTACCCAGGGTGCTGGCAGCCTTTCCAGGCCATACCCCATCATCTCCAGCCCATGCTTCACTCCTCCTTTGCCTGCATCCTCTGTGCCCACCGGGCTTTGTAGACCCTGCTGTATCCACCCCACTTGGATTGACCAACAAGCTGGAACTCATGTCTCTGACCTGATTCACCATCCTGGTTGAGGGTAGCCTATGCCTCCGCCAGAGAGCCCTGCCCAGGAGAAATTTGTGCTTGAACCAGGGATCAAGTCAGAGCGAAAGTGTGTGTCCTTAGGAGTGGTGTCATGTGAAAATGTACAAATTAGGATTTTGCTTATGCTTCTGTTCCAAGAATTCCCAGTCTAAACTGCTCTGATAAAATCAAACTGCATTGGTATTTCCTCTGTAATAACTCTCAAGTCATTTATTTCCATCTATGGGCAGGACAGATTCCCAAACACGAACCTCAACTTTCAAGGGCGAATCCTACTCATGAAGTCCTGAGACTTACCACCAGCTACGCTGGAGGTGCCAGTGGAGGCAGAGGGCACATTTCCACAAAATTACCTACAAAAGTGTTGCATGTATTTTTCTAAAACATGGTCTCGCTAATATATACATATACGTATAACACACACATACATATGTACATTTGTCATCATTGTGCCAAATTTCCCATTTTCTCTCATCATTTTTGGTAAGCATTTTGACACACCTAACATATTGGGATTCATGTCATTATTACTTTAATGTGAGTATAAGTTCTCAGTCATTGTCATTCTGTCATGTTTCAGGAGCTTATCTTTGTTTCTTTTTCTTAAGTTTGTAATTTGTTACATAAAGTCCACATTTAAGTTTTTCAAATTGCAGTCAATGGACAGACCTGCAAACACCACTAAGTGTCTGGGGCTGTACTGCCCCTCAGTGGCCGCTTTGGCAAACCAACAAGGTAGAAGCCAGGCTTACTGAGAATGTTGCCAGGAGAGCATCTCTACAGTCTCTCTGCCAGCACCACTCCCGTGTGGACAAACAGTATTGTCACAGCAGCTCAGAGCAGATGACGCACACCACAGTGCTGTTTCTGGAGGACGAGAAGAAGCATCGATCAAGGACTCAAGTGGATGCCTGTGGTGAAATGAAGATTCCAGGCACCTGGAAGCGAGCTCTGTCAATCGCTGAAACTTGCAACAAGATCAGAAAGTGTTGGTGAAAAAGCATTTTTCGTAGCCCATAAAGCATCACCAGCTGCTCCCATATCTCCAAGAACAGTTGCAGGAACCAGGATTTTGAAGTATCAAATAGGAGTGGAATGCAATTGGGTTTCTTTTGTATTCACTCTTTTTACAGTGAGCATCTCATTTTCATCACTCTTATGATACTATATGATTTAAAGCAGAAAACGTTTTTGAGAATCAGTCAGTCCAATGTCCTCACTTAATGGAGGTGGGGTTGAGCCCACGAGGTCTGTCCCAGGGATTCCAGGGTAAAGGGCTGCGTGAACCACAGCGTTCACCTGTCTTCAATGAGAGGGCGTCTCCCTGTCTCACCTTGGCACCGACCATGAGCCACTGAGGAGAGCAGGTAGGGTCAGTTCAACTCCCTCCACAATCAATACCCATGTTCATTAGGGAGATTTGGGCCTCGGATTCATGAGGCCACGTTCATGACCCTGGCTTAATCAGGGGTGACCATTCAGTTTTTGTTTCTTTTTCTTCAGGTGGTGACTCGTTTTTTAAGCTTCACACTTGAAAGATTTTTCAAGACTCTGGGAGTTTTACAAGCAGTAACATTGAAGGAACCCTACCCCCAGCTCTTCTGATATGATGGGTCTGCAACAAGGCCTGTCTGCTGGCTTCACACGGTCCCAGGTGGTTCTACGTGCAGCCAAGCTGGAAAGCTTAAAGCGGGCCCAACTGAGAGCACATGTGAATGCGAGAGTCTGGATTCAGCACCTGGGTGTTTCCTCACAGAACGTTACTTCTGTCTTCCCCCAAGCTGGTTTTGATAGCATTCGCATATAAAATATCTCTTTGAGGCGCCAAGCATTTCACTTTCGTTTCTGGTTTTGGATTACGTTTTGACCAGTCCTTTCCAAATGACAAGTAAATGCAAGGGGCATGTTTGGCACTTATGCTGAGCACGGCAGCGTCACATTAAAGAGAAAACAAACCTCACATGTAGAAAACACGCGCACACACCATGGTAGACGATCCATTTCCCTTGCTCTCCCTTGCTGAGAGAGCTCAAATCCAGCACCACAGATGCAGCGTCATAGCTGGACAGGGCCGCCCAGCTCTGCAGCATTGTGTTCAGTCCACTTCACCTGTGTGGTAGTCTTCTGGAAAATCTTTTGCGGGTAGCCCACCTGAGCATGTGTTCTGGTAGAACGTAGATCCTGCAGCTCAAAGCAAGCTGGGAGCTGTGGGGTGGCATGCCAGCTCCTTGCCCTCGCCCTCGGGGAGTCGCTGACAGAAGCTTACACACAGGAGAAATGAAGTAGGAATTTGTACATACCAAATACCCAATGAGACGTTCTAGCAAAGTCCCGCAGGTAGATGTGACTTACATGCTGCAGGAAAGGAGGTGGGAAGGAAATCCTGACCACCCACCTCAGTCTACATCTGGGATCCTCATGCTCAGGTGTGCGTGGTAAGGGAAGCAATCAGTAGACCCCAAACCCACTCCCCTCTGTGGATGCCAGGCAGTCAGGAGGGGAGAGCTTTGGGAGGCATCCCCTTCGGCCCTTCCCTGAGAGGGAGAGGAAATCGGAGGCAAGCACTTTCACTGCGCCCCCTCCCATGTTCCCATGAGGGGAAGGTCGATCAGTGGGTTCAGGGGCTGTTAGGACAGTGAGAGAGTTCCCTGTCAGCCTGTGATGGTCATTCAAGGGCCATGGCCGTAGACACAAAGTAGAGAAGCCACCTGCCCAGCAGCTCCCTGGAGAGAGGGCCCATGAATACCTGGGAAAAATGTCCCAACATAGAACTACCCTGGGTCACAAGTTTCCCAAGGGCAGATGCTCAATAATTTCTCTGTTTGAGAATCTTCACACACTGCCCTTCTCAGCCAAGTGAGCCTGAGTTGGTCCCTGCTGCTTTCACCTGGAGACCCTAATTAAAAGAGGTCTCTACTTCTCCTACCTGCTCAGAAAAGTACGTGCCTCCATGCCACATCTTAGAACTAACTGCCCCTTTTCCTTTTCCACTGAATGGACAGGTTTTCTCACACCAAGACCAGCTGTTGAGGACTGAGTTGTTTTGACCACCTCCTCTCAAATTCCTATGTTGGAATCCTAACCCCCAGAGGTGATTGGTATTAGGTCATGGGAACCTCAATAGGGGATTAGATCTTGAGGGTGGAGTCTTCATGAATTGCATTAGTGCCCTTATCTGATGTGATCCTCTTCTGAAAAGGGAAGGGAGATTTTCTAGCTCTAACTAGCTAGTGGGTACTCTTTCTCTCTCTCTCTCTCACCATTTCCCCTGTGAGGACACAATGAGAAGATGGCCTCCTGAAAACCAGGAAGGGGACCCTCACCAGACTAGGGGCTTTGATCTTCAATATCCCAACCTCCAGGTATGAGAAATAAATGTTTGCTGTCTAGACCACGCGGTCTGTGGTGAATTCTTAGAGGAGTCTGAACTGATGAAGACACCAGTCATTTCTACTACAAAGTGTTTGTCTACCCTGTTGGAAATTGCTTCATATTAATTACAAAAAATGATTGCTTTTGGAAGATGAACCCTTTGGCCTCCCTCAGAGGGCTGCTTCTCCACAGTCTTCCTCCTCAGCCAAGACTCCTCTCCCATCCTCACCCAGAACAGAGTAAATAACAGACTACAGTGGAAAGTCACTAATTCAGGGGCAGTCTTTTATTTTTAATCTCTTCATTTGTTTGAGAAACTAGTGTGCTTATGCTAAGATTACAACAGGGCCTGAGTTCAAGGAAGATGTAAGAATCTAGAGACGGGAACCAGAGTAAGGAGGGCCTCCAGTGCTGAGCTGTCATACCAGCTTCCTGGCAGCGATGACGGCTCAGCTAAAACTAAGGAAGGTCATGCTGGTGTCTCCCCGTTATATCAGGCCCCATACTCAGAAGCACAAATGGAACTGTCTTATAACCAAACATATTTTTAACCTTCCTGCTGCATTTGTTTTAGAACCCAAGGTCCCATCACATCCTTCCTAGCATGTTCAATCTGTCACCTGGTGCTTGGCCATTCCCTCCAAATAGTAAAGCCAAAGCCAACATATGGTCAGTTGTGCTTACTTTTAGGAATTGAGAGAACAATGAAACAACCTTATATTTGACAATAATGGCAGCTCTGAATGTGCATTTGGAGAATGATGGGAACTAGCCAGACAAAATGGAGACAAAGAGAAGACACAGGTCAAAAAGGACATAATAAATCCCTACCTTTCCATGCCATGACAGCTCTGATCTAGACCATATTAGAATGAGGAAGTAGGTGTGGTCCTCTGGTCCTAGAACACTTCATCCCTTCTACTGGAAGTCTGCATATGTCAGAGAACTTAACTCCTCCTTTTTCCTCCCCTTCCTTTGAGATAAGCACATAACCTAGTCTCTACTCAGTGAGACGATGAAGAGGCATTTTGGGCAGGAGCTCCCCTCTTTCTCTTTGGCCAAAGAATGAATTTCTTTACCTGTTTCTACTTGTGGCCCACGATCTTTATTAGCTGGATGGGCAGAAGAACCTATGTGATATTGGTAACAAATCCAGCCCCATATTTTTCAGTCAAATTCAAGATGCATAGGATTCATTTTCTACTCAGTGATCCCTTACAGTAATTTTCCCTGTCCTGTTCCCCAAACTCCTATGGTTGATTCTAGTGTAGCGGATCTCAGTTGAGGATGATATTCCTCTAGGGATCATCCAGCAATGCCTGGAGACATTTTGGTTGTTACAACTTAGGGAGAGACAGGGGATTTGCTGAACATCCCACAATACCCAACAACAAATCACCCGACCCAAGAGATCAATAGCACTCTGGGTGGAAACCCTACTCCAGTGCTCTCACCCTGCTCTCCCCTCACCAGGAGGATTCTGAGGCCTGTGGTGGACGGGATCAGGCCCCTCCCAGGTTGCTGCAGCTTACTCCAGACCCCTGGAGCAGTCTGGATTCTTGGCGTGGTCACAGGACACAGCTGTCCATAGGTACTCTATCTTTATCCACCAATTCTTGTCCCTCAATCACTCCATGGCCTCCTATAACTGTTGATGCAGGACGTGACCATGATGAGTCCCACCAGACTGCTCTCGTCTGCCCCACAGCATGCATAGACCGGGTGAGTGTGTATTCTCTGGACCCCAACTGGCAAGTTGCCCTTAGAACATAGCAACTCTAGCTTGCTTTCTCAGTGATCCAGTTTGTGTGTGTTGTGTATGTGTATCCTCTTATACAAGAAGGAATTATAAGCAGAAGTGCATACATGGTAGGGTTGAGGAGTTTCAGAGGAAACAATGTATGAGGAGCAAACATGACCAGGAGGCAATTTCAGGGCTTCAGGAAAGTAGCCAGTGAGAAGGGAGTAGAAGGAAGTAAAACTAGACACTGGTGAAGAGAAGGAAAATGAGGCCAGGCTTGCACACCTCACTAGGAGCATGGGTCCATGGGGGTAGGAGCATGGGTCCATGGGGGTACCACCATGGGTGGTTAAAGTCAAGGGGTAAATACGTACTTTGGGCATTTTGGAATGATCATGGAAATTGGAGAATATTCTAGAAGAAGATAAGAATGGAGGTAGCAACCCTAGTAGAGATTCTGGCAGTGTTCCTTCTGGGACACAATGGAGGACTCTGCTGTGATAAAATTCTCTGACTGTAGACGAGCATTTGGGATTCAGAAGCTACGAAGGAGAACAACCCACCAGGACTTGGACTGGGGGAATGAGTGTGTAGGAGAGGTCAGACCCAGTGGGACAAGAGGCACTGGTTTCAAAATAAGGGATGATGGATTCTGTTTTCAGGAGAGGTTGACTTAGAAATCATGGGGGACATCCAGGTGGCAGTGTCAGAGGAGCTGGATGTGCTGGCTTGAACCCAGTAGAACAAAATGGATGGAGATGCACATCTGGGCTCACAGGTGGTGGATGCCATGAGGGTGGACAAATGACTCAGGACAGACCCTGAGGTACCCAGGCAGCAAAGGAGTCCCATGGGAGGAGACTGTTCAGGGAAAGGCAGATCCAACTGCCAAGAACCAGGCAGAAGGAGGAAGTATCACCAGTATCACTGGTGAGACCCAGGCAAGAAGCCGAAAAAACACCCATGTTGGACTCAGACACAATCAGAAAGGCAGCATCCTTTCATCGCCCCTGTCAGATCTTTTCCTCAGCTGATTCAAGGCAAAGGAGCACAGAATTATCTTCCCTAGGAAAGCACAACTTGTGTCCCCAAGTTTTGGGTTCCCTGGAGGGGACAGGATCAGACTTTGTGATTTGAAGATCCTGGTTTACTAGGAGAAGGAAAGATCTTTCCAAGGACCTTTTCCAGAGGGTGTGACTGAAATCCTTTGGGACAGGAAGGAACTGGGGACCTGGAATGCTGGTGCAAAGATAGGAGCCAGTCCAAATCATAGGGAAAGAAAGGGAGGGGAGTGGCTGCAGAACTTTCCAGAAGCCTCAGGGAGTGTCCTTGAGGGAGAACTGGGCTTGGAGAAAGCACAACCTTCAATGTTCAATGTAAGGGACTCACAAGGGCCCTCCAGGATCCAGAGCCACCTCCCAGACTGAGGACCAGGGCCAAATCCTGGTCCATGCAGCTAAAATCTGTCACAATTTGGTTTTGTTAAAGAGAATGTTTTTTAATGATAGATTGTTATTTTTTATACTTCTTTTTATAAGAAAATGGTATTTATCTATTTAAGATGTGGTTACTATCAGACCAACACCATCCTGCATGCCCCACCCAAGCGGGGAGCAGCCTACAAGGCGGGGAAAGAAAAAGAGGAAAAGGGAGATGGAGGAGGAGCTGGACAGGCTTCCACTTCCCTTTAGACCCGACTCATCACGGTTCCCTTCCCAGGACAGTGGGTGAGTAACCAAGGGACTAGTTCAGTGGAGGGTGGGGACGGTGCCACCAACAGCCACGTGGCCCCTCCGTCAGTGTGCATGAGTGCGCACAGTGGGTTTCAAGGTCTTGCAACATTGTGGTTTGGGGAATTCCAGTTTCCATATCTTTCCATTCAGGTAAATAAAATTTGCAGGACAAAATGCAAATATCTGGCCCTGCCCCGCTGCCAGCTCCAGGGTCACCCTCCCAGCTGCTGGGGACAGGACAGCTGCACCACTCACTGGGAGTCACCCTCAGATACCTGGGACCTGTCTGCCAGGCCAGGCCCCTCTCAGGGGGCGGCTGAGGCCAGTGACCAGCCCAGGCCCTCCTTCAACGTGGGCAGTGCTCCAGGGTTCACAGGGGCAGCTGCGGCTTCAGCGGTAACCTCACTGTAATCAGCTTCTCCCTCTGCCCTGTCCTCACGTACCCATTTCCAGTGTGTCTCCCCAACACGCCTTCTGCATGCAGCTCTCCTACAGAGAGCCCTGGAATTCAGGGGTGCAATCAAAAATAGTTGGGTTCTTCATTTCAGTTTTCTCTTCCACCAAACTCAATCACAGTTGCCAATAAGTAAGAAAACGTCTTCACCTTGAGTTCTGTTATTTTCTCTTCTTTTGCCCCACTTCTGAAATACAAGTAGTGGTCCTTCAAGAACCAGGAAAAAAAGGAGGGGAAAAGCAAACACTGGGAGGAAAAGGGAGGGAAGACAAGAGGTCTATGCACCCCTCGGGCTCAGTGTTACTCAGTGTCTCCCTTAGCTGACACCTACCTGGGGAAGTGCCCTGCTCCCTCTCCATGGCGTGGGGCCCTTGCTGGTTACCACAACTCTGTGCACCCCAACATAGCACGTGACTCCCCTGAATGATGTCTGTATCAACCTGACCATCTTCCTCCAGCAGAGAGCAGGCTGCTTCGCTCATCATTTTCTCACAGGGTCAGACCAAGTTCCTGGCACCTGGAAGATGTTGCCTTCAGAGTGTTAACAGAAAAAAAAAAAAAAGTGGCATCATCAAACAGGGAAACCGAGGAAATTTCAGTAAGAGGATTCTTTTATTTATTTGTTTATTTAATATTGATTAAGATAACTTGACTTTACAAAATACTATAAACCCATATGTGCAGGTTCCTCATGCCTCAGACAAACGACACACCCTGCTCACCCCAAATGACCGAAAGTCCTTCCCATCCACCACTGGACTCCACCACCACCACCAATTGCTCCTACCCTGTTCCCCACTGGGAACCTCAGTTCTATTGTTAGCATTCTGTGGTGAATCTGCTTCTTTGTTCTGTTTCTTTAAAATGCATATATCAGTGAGGTCATCTGGTATTTGTCTTTCTCCTGACTTATTTCTCTTAGCATTTCCCTTCTACTGCCATCTATGCTGTAGACTTTAGGGTTTTGTTGATTGCAGTATGGGGGAGCAGGGAGATAGTGGACATTCCCTGGTCATGAATACATCATGCAGCTGTCCTGACTTAGTGGAGCCATTGATCACATTTGACCACAAGATGATGTCAGTGACCCTGGGGAGACCAGTCTTGGGGGAGTTGGGGAGACAGAAAGTAGGCTAGTGGGGAAGGACTGGGAATGAACAAGAATGAAGCAGGAAGAATGAGTTAGGACAATTAATGAAGGCTGCTCTTGACAAGGGAGGGCAAGTAGAGCAATGTGTGTGGTTAAGCTTGGGTTTATAGTAGTTATTTAAAGGGGAGACCAGAGAGCTTCAAAATTCTGAGGAATCTGATAGAGAAGGAGAAGTCGCATCTAAAAGAAAATAAGGAAACGACTCTTGGAGATTAGAAAAAATGAGATCCAAGTGTAGGAGGGAAATTAGCCTTCAATTTAAGAGGAGCCAGTCTGTAGACGGAAAGAGGAAAGAAGGAGATGGTCTCGATCCCATCTGAGCCTGGGGACTAGGGATATCACCTTCCGGCCCTGAAGTTTGTGGTCAATGTGAGAGGGGAAGAATATCTTCCAGGCACAAGTTCTGTGGAAATATTCTGGGAATAAGTCAAGGATGTCAAGAAGATTGTCGATGCCAAAGGGCCCAGAGGAAAAGGATGGGGGGAAAGAGAATACTGGGAAGAGAAGGGATGTCCAAGAAGGCGAGGAGATATAGAAGGACATGACCTGAGGTGCAGTCTAGAGCAGACCAAGGGAGGGGCGTGATGGGTCATTAAACGGTCCTAGTGTTCCAGAAAGGGCAGTCCTAGCAGGCCACCGGAGGATGGTGGGTAAGAAAATAAGACAGGATTAAGGGGTCACAAAGGGTATCATTCTCCAGTGAGCAAAGGACTCAAGACTCTAGGGGCTGATGCCCTTTCTTCCAAGGCTGTGTGAGCCCTTCTAGGCAGAGACAGTGAGATGGAATGTGACTTAAGGAAATGGATTAAAAAAGCAACACAACACAATCAGACAAACCCCAACAAAAGTCACAGGAAGCAAGACTGGATACCGGGTGTTGTGGGGGGCAGGAAGGGAGGGGCCAGGTGGTGTGTGAAGGACACTAGAACTCTGGTGGTCATATGGTGTGAAGCACAGACTGAGGTGTGACTTCAGTTTCCTAAAAAGCGTACAGCAGTGTGAAGGATAAAAGAAAAAAATGATTATTTAAAAACTAAACACAAAGTTTTGAGGAAATGTCCCTGAGAGAAACTGTGAAAAGAACAGGGAGAAACTGGGAATGCCACCAGGTCCCAAAGCTGGCCTGACCCCAAGTGAAGGTGAAAGGGAAGAAGCAAGGTTCCGTGGAAGCATCAGCCAAAGTCTCCCATTAAAGGAGCCCTCTCCTAGTGTCCCTTACAGTGTCCCTTATAGGGCCATCAGCTGGGAGCAGTCCCTGGTTGGCGTGGCCTCAGCCTGAACACAAGGCTGCAATGCAAAGTATGGCAGCCGGGAGCTTCAGTCAATCACACCCGCTTTAGGGGACTCATTCCTACAGTTGCCACACAGCATAGCAGTGTCTGCGTGTCTAAGGCAATATTTCTCAAAGTCAGTTCTGCAGAACGTCCGATGGCCCACAACTATGTGTATGAGAATAAACAAGCTGGTTCCATGATTCAACAGTTTTGGGAAATTCTACCTACCCTCTCTCCCTCCTGGAGGAGCAGATGGGAATTCAGAGCTCTGAAAACTCAGTCCTGCAGCAAAGAAATGTGCTCTCTTTTTTTAGTCCAGTTATTGTTCAGATTTACGTCAACAAAGACCCCGTCGTTGTCGTCCCCCACCTCCACCTGTATTTTTTAAGGCTTTCTAACATACTGCAGGCTAAGTAAAAGATGTATTAAGAAAGTTTTTTTTAGGGGAGAGTTCATTTCCTTACAGTCAATACATGTAGAGTCTGCATTTCCAGAGTTGATTATCAATATGATTGTATTTCAGAAACCTCTCCCCTTTGCTGCCCTTCCAGGGACCCTAGCTACTGCAGGACAAAGTACTAAGGTGGAATTTTAGGCATCAGCCAGTTTGAGGCAGGAAGTGGTGGGGGAGGAGAAGATATTTTCAGCATCTTTAAAGAGACAGCACGTGAGTACTTGCTTCTCCCATCTGCTTCTCGATACTCAACAGCCAATCCAGCAGAAGACTATTGTTTTCCAAAAGTAGCTATGCACATTTTCCATTAAGAAGCAGTGCTATTTTAAAACTGCATTAGTTTTTCTTTGGAAATATCACTATCATAGATTCTTTTTTCCATGCTTCTCAATGTTTCTGTAATGCAAAATTTGCTAATAAAAATTAGATGGTAGATAAGATAGATCACTGGGGAGCACTGTTATTTGAGAAAGGCATTATAGTGATAAATTGCATTTTCATAATTCTAAACTTTTTTTAACTACCCATTTAACAATTTCAAGTTGAATCTCTGAAAAATGTCCTCACCCTAGCATTCATCATCCTAGCATGTTACTCCTTCACTGAATGGATTTGATGTTGTATCTCTCATCAGTATCTACTCAAGAGACAGAAACCACACCAGCACTTAGAACAAAGCACAATACTACAAAGAACCATTTACTAGCAAAAGGAAATCAACATCCCAAGGGAGTGGGGAGGGCTCTAAAGAACGAAGGGACAGCTTAGTCATAGTTGCAGAAACAGCCTCTACCTCTCGGCTGAGATTGAGCTTCAAAGAAGGAAGACTTGGAGACTGCCTTCCTCCCAAGGCTGAGCTCACACCTAGTCAGATGGGGTGTGACTACAGCCCATTGGATTATCAGGGGGTGTGAGGTGCAGCTTTCAGGGCTGGGGCGCAAGAGACAGACATGGTGGTGCTGTGGGGATTCACAGAAGGGTAAACACCCTGCACCTCCCGCTGCCTCTGGCAGGGAAGTCATACTCTGGGGGACCAGTCAATCTCCATAAGAAGCCCAGGTTGCAAGCTGGCCAAACTCACTGGAGGGTGGACTCCATTGTGTCTCCACATCACACTGGGAGGTCATTCCAAAGAAAGCAAACAAGAAAGTCTTTAACCAGATGGGAAGCCCCTGCCACTTTCTGGGATCCTGCATCTGCAAAAAGATGAGTATTTGCAGGGATCCAGGATCATAAAATGGGGCAGAGAAGGGTGGATTGGGAGCTGAAAGACAAGGATGGATAAGTGGGGCATTGGATCCCTTGCCTTTGATTGAGGGCCAATGTAATATGAAGACTGTGTCTGTATCTTCTGTAAGATCATTTCTAAATTCATGACCCAGTGTGTTTTCCACCCTCCCTGACATAAGAGGTGGGCAACACACAAGGATGAGCAAATGAGCAATCATTATGGACCCGATCACATATTTCAGTGTCCTCTTCTCAGCAAGGCTTCCTCTGACCATCCCACTTCAAATGTGAGCCCTGATTCACCATCTACTCTCCTTCCCTGAACCACTACTCTCCAGAGAACTTCTACTACCTTACAACTCACTAACTTCTTTGTCCATAGAATACACGCTCCGTGAAGGTCAGACTATTTGCCGACTTTGTTCAGCAATGCAGCTGCATTCCCCAGCTCCTAGAATAGTACTGGGCATAGGCTGGGCACTCACTAAATGTTTGTCAGATAAATAAATTGAATAAACGAGTGATCGACATGCATGGGGGGAATGAGACAACATCATAGTTCTCCTGAAATTCGGGTTGAATTATAGTGAAAAAGAGAAACCCAGAACATCAAAGGTAAGGTTTATGAGCCCCAGGCCAAATCACAGAATGACAGTGATGACCCAGTTGTGGCTCCAGACACTAGAATGGTAAATAAAACTTTCCACTCAACTTCGGTTCTCCAAACTGTTGCTACCTAACCTGTTGAGAAGTTTCATCAAAGCCATGGCCTGAGTGCGGGTAAGAAAAATGCTCGGACTCAAGCCAAAATCTAGTAAGACTGAAAGTGAAGGCATGCTAATGTTGGGAAGTTGGTGTTTTTCTTTGGGAAAGTTCACACTTCACATGATTCTGTGATATGCATGAGGTGCCATCTCCTGCTCATTTCCTCCACTTAACCACGTGATGTGCCATGTGTATTTTCTTGGGGTTTTGCAAGATTCTAAGTTTGACATGACTCTCAAAGAGCCCCGTCCCAGGAGCCTGCACCTGCTGATCTCTGGGCTGGGGCCCTGGGCAGAGGGCACACCCACAGAAGTGCAGGCCTCATGGGGGAGCAGGGGAGCTTCTTGGGAAACAGCCCCACTCACCCTGCCTCCCTCCATGCGGAGGAACTGCGTTTCCCTCGGAGTTATTGTAATGCTCAATCACATTTCCTCTGAGCACTTTTAGTGTTTATTTTTCCTTTCTCTTAATAGTTTCCTCATTTCTATGTCTATTTTAAGAGGTCTGCGTTCCCTATGGAATGTTACCTCAAACTCATCTTTGGCATTAAAAGAATGACGTGTGACCAGCCATGTGAAGGCTAACCCCATACCTAAGACTGGTTCCGAATCAGGTCAATCGCAGGGATGAAGACTGAGTCAGTAGAAGTTCATAAAGATTTCTCAGTTATTTCAAGTTCTTCTCAGTTCATCCTTCCTCCAGAATCCATTCCCTTCTGCTCCCTTCCCACCACCCTGAATCTGAGCCCCTGTGTCCTTCCTCTGACCTCAAATCTCACTCTACCCACAGCCTCTATCCAGGGATGAACTTGCCCCACTCACATTCTCTGTATCACTGACTCGAATTTTCCCCTGGTCAGAGCAAGGTCAGCGCCTATCAGCCTGCTTAACTCCTTGCTTACCTCACTATCAATTTTTCTCATTGCCACAGCAGCCCCTCGCTCACCACACTAAAGCTCTTTGCAAGCCCCCTTCCCAGTGAACATCTCTCTGTGGCTTCCATTGTCCCCAAATCGTCTCTTGGGACTCCATTTCTAGCCAAAGAACACAGTTTCTCTCAAAAGTGGCAATAAAGGTGTGTCCTGGTCACTTAGTGGCTAGGTCTGCAGCCTCCAGAAGCATAGCCCACATATATCTCAAGGACCTGGGTTCAAGACCCAG
Organism: Solenodon paradoxus; assembly: GCA_004363575.1. Taxonomy (NCBI): domain Eukaryota; kingdom Metazoa; phylum Chordata; class Mammalia; order Eulipotyphla; family Solenodontidae; genus Solenodon; species Solenodon paradoxus. The sequence continues at coordinate 129,879 of RJWH01002169.1, forward strand.
GGCCAGGACCAAGGGCCAGGGGAAACAACCAAAACTATCTAAATAAAAATAAGCACATGCTCCTCTCTCTTCCTTCCTGCCTCCTGGCCTTCATTCCTGCCTGCACCTTTCCTTTAAAAAGAAAGTGGCACTAAAACCCTAAGCTCACCGTGCTTCTCACTGTGAGTTCTCCATGCCTCTGTTGACTCCCGGACAGGGCTTCTGCCAAAGCTGATGAAGGGAAGCAGGTGAGAGGCGGCAGGCCCCTCTGGGTCTGGGGTCTAGGAGCATGGCATCCTTACTCTGTGACTTCTGTCACCTGCCCAGTGTGTCCTGTCTGAGCCTCCCCAGCACTCCCTTGGTGTCGCCACTGGGTGGGGAATGAGGCGGGCAGCAGTAACTTAACTCCCTTATCTAGGGCAGCCAGCAGGACAGCTGGCTGTCTAAAGGCCACTAAGGCCACACAGGGAAATCAAAGGCGGGGTAAGAGGAAGCAAGAGGAGAAAACAACTTCTCTGTTTCTCTCAAAGACTGAAGAAACTCTGGGGGGTCAGGGAGCTTTCAAGTTGCTTTATTTCATCAGTCCTGAACCCTGTGACTGGAGGGATAGTCACCAAAGGAACAAGCAGCAATTTCTCTTGCCTTTAAAGGTCAGGCCCCCAGTGCAGAAGGAAGTTGGGCTTTCAAGAGCCTCAGGCCCTTCCCACAGCCATTTGGATGGTAGGTGGGGAGCCCGGGCCACCCTCCCCCACCGGGACACAGGCGAGTGGTAAGTCATCTATGGATTTAACCAGTTATGTCTCTGTTGATGCTTAGGGTAGTTTCGCTTTGCAAAACTTTATTTATATCCTTTGAGATAAGAGCTCAGACCTCTCAGCCTGTCTCAGGAAGCCATTTCAGGAGGTGAGACACTTTCGAAACATGTAGAAATGATGACCGCCAGCAATTTCTTGAAGCTAAACCACAATACTTGGTTCTCTTTAAGTACATGTGTTCTTACATATTGTCTTCAGGTGCAAGGCTCCTTTCTAACAAGAGAATTTAAGTTCTCCAGAAAAGGGCAGAAGGGTCTGCTCACTTCTGTCCCTGTGTTACCAGCTCACACCTAAGTGCTGCATGGTTCATGATTAGAGCAGCTGCTGGGAAAGTGGGGAGGTTAGAGAAATGGTTTTGTTTTTGTTTTTAACCACTGTTTTTATTCCCTTGCCTGATGGATGCCTCAGGACCAGTGCAAATGGTCTAAGTTGCTGAATAAAGAGCTCACTCCTTTTCAAGTTGTAATGCAGACTGTCTCTTTACCCTGCAGAAAGCTTGCCTCTCGATGGATGGACTCACCAGCAGGTTTGGAAAGGCACTCCAATTTCCTTTTCCTCAACAAAGCTAGGGGTTAGAATGCTTTTGATGCTCTCTTAAATAGGTGAAAAAAATGTGTATGTAAAGAGAAATGCTCTTTAGTCGTCCAAGGAGCAGACATCCGCTGGCTCAGGTGAAGCCCCAGAAGAGAGAACGGGTGTCTGTGTGGACACACATCCTGTGTGCTCTTTCCTTCAGGGTGACACACTGGATGAAAAGAAAACAATCTCCCTTTTCTCCACAGGGCAGACTGAAGATGACCAATCACACGCCAGCACCAGAGGATGAGTATGACGTGCTCATAGAGGGGGATCTGGACATTGACGGCGAGCATGAAATGGGAAAAGGCCATCAGTACGATCCCAAGATCCTCTCCGCCCAGCTGGTGCCGCAGCTCTATGCCACGGTGTTCGCGGTGGGTCTGCTGGACAATATCTTGGTGGTGCTTACCCTGCTGAAGTGTAAAGGCCTCCGACATGTGGAAAACATCTACTTCTTGAACTTGACTGTTTCTAATTTGTGTTTCTTGCTGACCCTGCCATTCTGGATTCATACCACCTCCCAGGGCGGGATCCTCGGAGGCCCGGCGTGCCGCGTTGTCGTCGGGTTCTCCTCCGTCGGCCTACACAGCGAGGCACTTTTCAGTGTTTTCCTGGTAGTGCAGAGGTACCGGGTGTTTTTCAAGAAGAGAAGATTCTCCATGGTTGCCAAGACAGTGCCCAGCATCCTTGTCACCAGTGCTATAGTGTGGGTGACCGTCATTCTGATCTCTCTGCCTGAATTCATATTCTATAAACCTGGGCTGGAAGGTCAGAAATACAACTGCTTTTTTAGCATACCTCATTCCTCACCGGTGCATGAGACCTTCTGGAAGTATTGGCTGATCTTAAAGATGAATGTTTTGGGATTTCTTTTTCCACTGCTTGTTTTTATATTTTGTTATCTGCGAATGAAAAAAACACTCAGGTTCAGGGAGAAGAAGTATGAACTTTATAAGCTTGTTTTTGCCATAATGGCAGTTTTCCTTCTGATGTGGGGACCCTACAATGTAGCACTTTTCCTGTCCACCTTCAGGGAACCCTTCTCCCTCCAGGACTGGCCGAGCAGCTTCCATCTAGACAGGGCGGTTCACATAACGAAAATCATTGCCACCACCCACTGCTGTGTCAACCCCCTCCTCTATGTGATGCTCGAGAAGTCATTTAGGATGCATCTTTGCCACCGGTGTGTTCTGTGTGGTGACACTCCAGCTCAGGCCACCCTGAACTCTGCAGAGTATGCATCCAGGGAAGAATACAGCCATTCCACTGAAGTTTAAATTAGCTTCCCTCAGAAGCAAGGTAGTTAAATATTGCTATTTGTCTTGTTGCATGGTTTTGTGTAAGTTTTGTACACATGAATAAATATGATCTCAGACACAGCACTTTGAGAGTAAGGTTTTTATTTCTAATGAAGAGAAATCAGGGGTGGAGGGGGTGTGTGAGAGGAAGAGAGGAGAGAGGAGGGGAGAAGGGGAGGAGGGGAGGGGAGGAGAGAGGAGGGGAGTGGGGTAGGGGAGGAGAAAAAGCACTGTTCTCAAGACAGGACAAGCCGATAGGGCTCAAGTGAATCCCAAACCCCTAAGCTACTAGGGGTGCACATATTTATGAGGGTTCTTTTTCATGACCCGCCCCCATCTCTGCTCCAGGGGCATTTCTGGACAGAGGTTTCCAGGAAAAAGGCTGTCTTTTCCAAGAACAGCTATTCCCTTAAGTGGGCATGCTCACTACCCATAATTCAGTTTATTAGAATAAGCCTAATGAATGGGTCCATATACAATTTTATGTTAGTTTCTTATACTGAAGTAGAGGGCACTTGCAAGTAACTTTGAATTACTTTGCTTGTGCTCTAGCCCGCCAGTCTGGGCAATTTGGGCAGCTGCGGAAATGTATCACCTTATCTAGTCATTTCAAGGCCTAGTCTGTGTTAGAAATTTATCTGTTCCTTGACCCTTTGGGAGCCTAGTTTGTGTCAGTATTTTATCTGACAGTTTTAGAGCTTGTCTGTGGGCGTGCCTCTTCTGTTCTGACCCTCTTTCTAGCTAGCCTGCTGACACCTCCACGCTTCACTCACTGCTTGTTGGTGGTGGGAATGGGAGAATCTCGTTTCCCCGAGGAGGAAGCTGGGCCTCAGAAATTCATCCAAGATCACGTAAGCTGGGACGTGGACCCGGCGCTGTTGGCTCTATAGAGCCAATGTTCAGTCCAGCATGACCAGCATCCAAAAATTGGGTAAGAAAACACATCAAATAAATATCTATTTTAAAAATCAATTGGAGCATGTTTAGGTTAGAAGCAACCCCTGGGGCGTGCCCTGGTGGCTCAGGCACGTAAGTCTGCAGCTTCAGAGTCCCAGTCCATGTAAAAACCCAAGGACTGGGTTTGTGACCCGGGGCCAAAGGCAACACCCAAGATGAACAACTAAATAAATAAGTGCTTCTTCCACCTCTCTTTTCTTCCTGCCTGCCTGCCCACCTGCCTTCATTCCTGCCTGCATCTTTCCTTAAAAAAACAGAAGCGATTTTTCAGGTTCATTTTCTTGCAGGTATTGAAAGAATGGAAGGTTATGCACAAAAAGAGGTAAATAACTCACTCTATGGAAATGCTTTGGATTTTCTTGACCACTTGCCACACCCCTGCAGCCCCCACATTCCCTGCAACCTGTGTAGATGCAGCGTTATGCTTAGATGTTTAACACAATGAGTGTTTCGTCCTTTTTAGTGTAACATATGCCTCAGCCCCACTACTTGCAACTAGGAAGCCATGCTCCACCTCTTTCCCATGGTTGCATTAGTGAAACACAGGCTTCTACCCACCACTCCAGCAGGAAACCCACCCTTCACAAGGGTTACCTCCCTTGGCCCCCAGGTTTGTAAGGGCGGCTCATCCTAGATCCTAAAACAATCCTGTCTCTCTTGTGTGGAACCTGACCCCACCATCTCTTGACGGTCTTGCCTGTGGTCCCAGTGGCTAGGATGTCACCACTACCCTACTCTGTACTGTACTGCTCATGGCTGATCCTGCAGACGTGGCCCTGGCCAGCTGCCCTTTCTGTTGGCCCAGCATCTTTACACAGAAGAGAACTGGAGGCCTGGCATTGATACTTGCTGGAGACCTAACTAGTCACCCACTCCTGCAGCACCCAAGGGCACCATTGTCTACACTCAGTCACATGTTCATGTCATTGAACCTCATCCTTGGGCTGTACATGGTCTAGGCCCCAGCTGCCAGTTTAGCCCCTGAGCCACCAGGGGGAGCCTACTGTTGGAGGAGGAGAGCAGTGCCCCACCTCCCACCCCACCCAACCCCAACTCCTTCTGATCTAAAATTCATCATAAAGCATCCTTCATTTCTCCCTCAAGAAGAGTGGATGGAAACTTCCTTTATATTTAAGAAATGAGGAAGAGAAAATCCTATTTTCTTAACATTAGAAAGCTCTGTGTGTCACCTGTGATATTGTGATGTATAAGAAGTAGATATTTTGGTCATTCAGATGAGCATGATTATGGTATCTTTTGTTAAGTAAATGAGAAGGCTTTTGGAAGCACCTGTAAATGGGGGCTGGTTGCTAGGGGAACCCACTAGAGATCTGAGGGTTGGAACTGCCAGCCCCACCCCTAGATCTCAGGAAGGGGGTGTGGCTGGAGGTTGTGTTCAATTGCCAGTGACTGGTGATTTAATCAACCTTGCCTAAGTAATGAAGCTCTCATAAGAATCAAAAAGGAAAATCTTCAGAGAAGTCTTCCCAGCTGGTGAACACGTAGAGATCTGGGGAGAATAGTGCCCCTAGAGAGAGCTTCCACAAATGGTCAATAGATACAACAACCTGCAGGAATCTCAAAATGCTGAGTGAAGAAAACTGGATTTTTTAAAAGAGGATTTAGTTTATGATTCTCTGTATATTATATACTATTCTAGAAAATGCCTATCTATCCCAACAGAAAGCAAACTGGTCATTGCTAAGGATATTGGGGGAAGAATAGATTATAAAGGAGCACAGGGAAATGTCAGGGGATGTGGATATATTTCCTGTCTTGATTGTGGTGACGGTTTCACTGGCATATATATGTCAAAGCTGATCAAATTGCATAACCTAAATATGTGATTTACTATGTGACCACATGTTTCAATAAAAACAAAAGCAAACAAACAACTCTAAGGTCCCCCAGGCACTCCATTGTATTAGTACAACTTAGAAATGCACAATAAGCATTTGCCTGGGGAGACCCAGTGCCTGGGTTTCTGTTACACATCCCAAGGATTGTTGACATGTACGATACAGGATGTCCGTGGACCACTGCCTCTCATCTCCACTCCTGAGGTTGGAGGAAGAAGCAGTTGTCCTGGGAAGACCCTACAGGAGCACAGTCTACAGCAAACACTGGCTCTTCCATGTTTGCTGCAGTTGCTGTGGAGATATTGTGCCCCCACCCACCCACCAAATTCATATATTGAAGCCCTAACTCCTAGGTGAGAGAATCTGGAGACAGTGCCTTTCGGAAGTAATTAAGCTTAGATTCGATCATCAAAGGGTGGCCATCAAGATGGATTAGTGCCCTTGGAAAAAGAGGCCCCAGAGAGCTTGCCTTCTTTCTATCATGTGAGCTCACAGCAGGAAGGAGTCATCTACGTGGCAGGTCTACCAGCTAGCCATGCTAACATGGCTATGAGAAGTAAATGTCTTTTTAGGTCACCTAGTTTATATTATTTCCTTATAGCAGCCCAGGCTGACTAAGACAGGTTCATCCAGATTGATATTAAATAAAAACACCATGACAGATCAAGAGAAAGACCTTGGAAGAAAGTATCCCAGCAGGTATGAAAAAGGAATTAAGAGGTTCAAGAAAAAATGGAGAAATTCTCTTCACAGAATTACTCAAGTAGGTCTGGACTTTCTATCCTCTTCTACCACATGTAGGGCAGAAATCTCAGAGAAAATGACATTATTTTCAGATGTTTATAGACACATGATGATGCTGTCAGGTGTCTCAGAATGAAAGCATAGCATGTACAGAATAAAGATCTACACACTCTCACAGTGACTGAGAGTGAGAGATGAAAATCTGAAGCCTGTGATAGATACAGCTACACACAGAGGTATACTTGGAATCTTAATTGTCAAAAAATTTCTTCCTCCCTTGTCAGAAAAAGAAGGCAGTTATCCTAAAAATAAAGATAACACATGATTGTCCACAAGTTATTGCATTAAAAATTTAACAACCAGTACAAGCAAAAGATAAAATGGCTAGGATAGCTGCCCGCCCCACCCCAATGACAGTATTTCTGTTTTGCTTATAAAGTATTTTCTAATGCAAAAGCAATTCCTATCAAGTCAAGGTAATTCTGATTTGGGACATTTGAGAGAACAGTTGAAATCTCATGAGCAAACTTCCATTCATCTTTATTCTATGTATCTGTGAGTTCAAACAGAACAAACTTGAAAATGACACACGTGGTTGATAATAGTAAATGGAAAAGCAGAAAAAATAAAAACAGAACAGGATGCTTAGTTAAATTTAACTTTCAGTTAAGCACAGTCTTTTCCTTTTTTCAAATGTACTGGGACATTAACCCATGTTCTCTCTGTTAAGAATTGCTCACCCTCTACCATCTAAGACTCCCGCTCCAAGCTTGAATTTATAAACTTCATCCTTTATAATGTGCTTTCATATATGTCTTACTGAACGGCCTACGAGTCTTTCAAAAAAAAGTGAGAATCACCAGCCTCCTTTTATAAGTGTGGAAACAAGCTTAAATCACACAGCTCCCGTATCAGAATCCAGACTGGTCATTTTCTGACATCGGATCCCTATCCTACAGGGTCCCTGCAGGTTCCTTCTACCAAGTCCTTCCTTATATTCTACAGGGCTTCATCTGCACAGTGAGTTGTCACACATTCATGCCGTGGATTTGTCACGGCAGTCCCAAAGACTGGGGGAAGGCAGGTCCTATGACCACCGCTCCCTCAGCTGCCCATTTATAGGCACTAAGAAAAATAAAGTTCTTCTCCAAAGAACTGTCTCTGGCACCTCTAACAGAAGAAAAGCTTTAATTCACATTTCAGATTCTAAATCCCTTGATCTTGCCCTGTGGTGTGCCCATAGCTAGAGCTGTGCCCCAGGGAGCAGAGAGCAGGAAGCAGGAACAGTGAGAAGGGGTATGTGTCTCTTCCAGTGGGAACTAACACAAGCCAGCTGGCCTCTCTGCCCCTCAGGCAACTGGATGGGGCATGTTCTCTCACTTGCCTGCAGGCCCTGCTGGGGTCTGAGCAAGCAGCTGCTTGACTGACCCGAGGGAAGCTTCCCAGGCAGCATTTTCATTGCCCTCTCAGGATGTTGCCTGCACCTTCTGGTGCTTGAGTTTCCCCCCCAACATGGGCCTCCTACGCTTGCTCCAAGTATATGACAAAAGGACCTGAGGATATGTGGCTGAGCCCCTTCTTTGAGTGGGTGGTGGGAGCATTAGATCATCTCATCTCACTTACGACAAAATGTGCTTTCCTCTCTACCCTCAACCACAGTCAGCTCAGCAGGCTTGCTCTGTAAACCTGTGGGCAGCCCTCCTCGCCAGAGCCCCAACCCTGCAAGTCCCTTCAAGCATCTGTCTTGGGGGTGCACCTGCCGCAGACTTCCTGGGGTGCACACAGCTAACTCACCAGAGTCAGGACCTTCCCCAGTCACCTTGTGCAAAGAGGCCCTCTGTCCTCTGCAGAGCACACAATCCTGTCCCCAAACGCACACCAATTCCATCTTCTGACGATTCACACATACACTAATTGTGTCTCCATCTTGTCTCTGAAGGACTAGAGGGCAAAATCTTTGTCTCATTCATCTCTGAATAAACCAGAAGAGTTGGGATATGGTGATAGATCAGATGACCAAAAGAGAACAGTCAACACAGGTGCTGTTACTCCCCTAGAGAGAAGTGACCCTCATGCAAGAGAGCGAGGTTAACTACCAATGGGAAACGGGGTGCCTGTGAGCGGTTAGTATTTCTTTAACCTTTTTTTAAATCAATTATTTTATTTTTACAGATTGAAATAAACTTACACGCAAAGGTTCCCCATTCCATATGTGTGTGTGTTTGTGTGTGTGTGTGTGTGTGTGTGTGTGTGTGTGTGTGTATTATATGTAGCTCAACACACCCTGCCCTCCACCAAATCACCAAATCTTCAGCATTGTCCAGTGGGCTCCGCCACCATGTCCCCCCTCCTCCCTCCCGTCCCATTCCCTATTGGTAAACTCAGTTTTGTTGCAAGTGTCCAAGGGTTAGTTTTGTTTCAATCTGTTCCTTTTTTTTGTCTCTTCACATTCCACCTATAAATGAAGTCATCTGGTATCTATCTTTCTTCTTTTCACTTGTTTCATTTAGCATCATCCCCTCTAGTTCCATCCATGTTGATTCAAATGACAGGGTTTCATCTCTTCTAAGGGCTGTGTAGTGTTCCATTGTATATATGATACCTCATCTTAATCAAATGGTTAGTATTTTAACTAGGATATCACAGAGAGTAAGCCATGCTTTTACATATCAAAAGAAACATGTAGATTATCTGGCAATGTTAGTATTAAACTGAGGAAATCAATATATTCTAAAAGCCTCCGAAAGAAACAACTCCACCTCTGTCACTCAAGGGCACTGGTGACAACTGCTTTAATAGTAACAATGGAATTGTAGGAGCAATGGGGTTAGGGGAGTGGTTTCTGGGCACAAAAGACTGAAAACAATAACCATCTGCTGCATACCAACAGTGGGGTGTTAAGATAACGGTTGACAAGTCATCCTGACATTCCACTATCCTGTCACAGCTGTTTCATTTTCGCACATTTCCTTTCATTTGCAGACGTATTTTTTCATAGCTTCACCTCTATAGTACAACAGGGTTTTGTATTCTGCATTATTTACCTAGAGTCTAGAAATAGCTCTTCTGTCCTTAAAAATTGGCCCGAATTCCTCTTTATAGAGACCATGTAATAATCACTTTGATGTACCTAAACTTATTAAACCCAATGCTCTAATACAGGATGTTTTTATTATTTCAGATTTTATGTAATGAGTGACACCATTCTTAAGAACTCTTTACTTAGGATGAATTATTTTCTAAGGATAATCTCCAAGGAGAGTGTGGTGGCTTGGTAGGATGGCAACTTAGCTGGGCTTCCAGTTAGGGTGGGTCCCAGGAGAGTCTCTTCTGGGAGGTCTGAGGATGGAAGTGTAATAGCAGCTGCTTTTGTGGTCACATTTTCCACTTACTGTCATTTATTTCCCCTCACCTTTGTGCATGTCAGGCCTGCAATTGTTCTGACATCATCATTCAGACTCTCGATCTTTCCATCCAGGTGTGTGGGCTTAGCTGCATGACAAAGGTCAATCATATCAGCAGTTCAGAGCAACAAGAGCTGAGGAGGTTTCCGTCTGTCCTCATGGGCACCAGATCATGCTGTGGGTCTCCGCTCATCCTGGTCTTTTCCATTTTATATCCATCTTCCCTTCCCAACTTACCTTGTTTCCTTCATGTCCCTGCATTGAGTTGATGACAAAAGCCTTGTAGAAACAATTGGTCAGCTCCCAGTTATGTCAGGTCACATCCCTGTAACAAATCTTTAATATATGCATATCTTCTAAAGGTTCTTCTTCTCTGACTGAACAGATTGATAATAGCATTTGGTATTGAAAGTGGTTCCAGAGTCTTAAAGATACACTTTCTGAATCAGCTCTGGGTTCCCTTGAATTAGTTTCCTGATCTGAGTAGATTTAAAAGCACTGATGACTTGTTTCCAGCTTTACAGGAGGAACCAATAGTTCATAACGTGCAATAATAAAATAGCTGCTCAGATCACCGTCTTTAGATGCTCGTAACCAAAACCTACAGAAGGTAAGGATGTGGGTGACCAAGTGTTTACTGTCATAGGACATTTTAAGAAAGAGTATAACAGGTGCGCCCCGTGCAGTAGCTGTTAGGTCAGGCTCCAGAGAAGCATAGTCCATGTACATTCCAAGGACCTGGGCTCGTGTCCCAAGTCTGGGGGGAACAACCAATGTGAACAACTAAATAAAAATAAAATAAAAATGCTTCCTCCTCTCTTTACTGCCTGCTTGCCTTCATTCCTGATTACCTTTCCTTAAAGAAAAAAGTATAAGGTAGATTGATTGTTCCAACTATGCTGAAGAATGGAGGGGGAAGAATCAGGTCAAAACTTTCAACACCGGCACGCCCTGGCGGAGCAGCAGCAGGTCACTATTGTAAACAACTAAATGAGAAGAATAAAGACGAGAGGCCTCTTCCTCCTCTCTTCCTGCCTGTCTTCCCCTTCTTGACTTCATTCCTGCCTGCACCTTTCCTAAAACAAACAAACAAACAAAAAACACTATAAACACCCCACTCAAAGTCTGCACAGGGAAACCGAAAGTATCTGTGACTGCGCTGTTAACCCTTGTCTCCTGCAGCATGACTGAGAGTCTCCAAACCCAAATCTCATCCTGCTAATAATGACTGAATTATAAGACAAATGGAATTGCCAAACTTGGAGAGTCTCTTTTGTTAAAGTAAGGACATCTATTGGAAAGAATATTTCTTGAAAATTAGGGTGGAGACATATGCAGGTGCAGATCCTGATGAAACTGGGCATGTCCCCAAATTCCACTGAGACTTCTTTGCCAGTAAAAATAACTCTTCCACCCCTGATGAGGAGGTGAACCCCTTTGCCTGAAGAAACTAGGATAGTTCTCCTGAAGTAGCTACCTTGTATTCGCTGCTGTTTCTTCTCAGGATCTACTCTCACGTCTCCTTACTTCTAGACCTATAACCAGACTTATGTCCCGGGAAGCCCCAAAAAGTGTGGGGTTCAAAGTATAATCAGCAAGAATTGCATTATTTTGCCAACTTTTATTAGCAGAAACCTTAGGAACACAAACTTTTAAGGTTGTAGGGTAATGGTAGAAGGAACATGAAGTTGGATCAGGCCAAATTTATCAACATGATAAACAGATATTTGAAATTCAGTTTTAGTTTAAGGAGTTAAAAATGACCTTCTTTGCTTATTGGCTGACTGAAATATGAGCCCAAAGGAGGTCTACACTCCATGAAGTAGAAATGCCACAGCTTTCTTGGTTTAGCAAGAGGAAAATCTCTAAGTACTTAGAAAGGTTGAAATGCCTGAGTGTCTACTCAATCTTCTAAGACCGCTCACCCACCCATGGAAGGTGTGAAGAATACATGAGCTTCAACATCCTTAAGGAACTCTGTGGTGACTCTTCTCTGTAGGTCAGGAATTATCATGGAGCTACTCCCATCCAATTGGGATCTCTAAATAGTGGGAATGATTGGATCATGAAGAATCAGGGACCATGTGATAACACTTGCCAAAGACAAAGGCAATCAGTCATGGTTATCGTAATGGACAATGGAGCCAAATCATCAGTATACTCTGACCCACAGAGATCTTGGGCATTAACTGGCTGACCGTAGTGCTCCTGAAAATAGTAGGATGGGCAGGCCTTCACATTTTTACTTGGTTGCTTGAAGTGGAGGTGTTCTAGGACGAGTGGGCAAAAGTCTAAACTCGAATCACAAGAATAGTCATATCCTTTCAGTCAACGCTAAGATTTGAGGAAGTTTACAGATGAGAGCTCCTTGACTGAAGGAAAGGCTAGATCCTCCTTGGGAAAGAACTCCACTACACTCCCAGCAATTTATTCTGTTAACCTTTCTCCCATCCTTCCCCAAAGCAACATTTGACAATTTACCAAGGTAACTGTGCATTGAGGGAAATGAAATTCTCAGGCTTTGAAACTATTCCTGGACACTAGCTCTGAACTGACACTGATTCCAAGAGCTCTCAAACATTATTGTGGTCCCCAGTCAGAATAGGGGTTAATGGATAGTGGGTGATCTTTGGCATTTTAACTTAGGTCTGTCCCACAGTGGGCCCAGAGAGTCCCTGAATGCACCCTATAGCTCCTTCTCTAGCCCCAAAATGCATGACTGGAATAGAATACTCAGCAATTAATAGAAAACCCACATTGATGCTCTGACAGTTGAGTGGGGGCTGTTATGGAAGGAAATGCCAGGTAGAAGTCATTGGATCTGCCTCTGACAAAAAAAACAACAAAAAAAAACACACCTAAAACAAGACTAAGTCAGGAGGGATTTCAACAAGAACTTGGAATAAGAAGGTTGGTAATTCCTACTCCATCCCTTCTCAAGTCACTTTTTGGGTTTGTGCAGAAGAAAAATAGATCTTAGAGAAAGACAGTGGGCCTTTGTAAATGGAATCAGGTGCTGACTCCTGCTGCAGCTGAGTTTCAGATATGGTTTCATTGCTGGGGCAAATCACATTTCCTCAGCACCTGGTATGCAGTTGACTTTTTCTCCCTCTAATCTTGTTAGTGAAGACCATCAGAAGCTATCTGTTTTTAGCTGAAAGTTCAGCAGTCACCCCAAGGGAGGCACTCTCTGCCTCGGGTCCAACAAATACGGGAGAGTGGGGAGTGTTGGCCCCTCTTGATCCAGGGCCAGGATCTCATCTCAAAGTCACTTCCAGAAGGGTCCACATATTTTGCACTCTCAGTGGGCAAAGCACCTGCTTAGTGCCTTCTAAACACACTCACTCACTCCCAGCCACATTTTTCTGTTGCTTTTTATCATAGGTACCCAAGCAAAACATAGTATTGTTTTCCATATTTAAAAAATATATATAAATAGCCTTATAGTATAAGTATTTCTGCTACTGGTTTTGTACAGTGTCTTTAATGATTTGCTTGGATTCATTGTTTACGTTTACTACTGCATGGTATCAACTATAAAAATAGGCCACACTTCACTGGGTCCTTTCTCGATGGGGATGAAGATTTCCAGTACTCTGGTTTCTGGTGCTATTTCAACTGGACATTCTCATGTGTATCTCCATGTGCACCATGGACAGTTTCTCTAGGGAAGTGGTTTACAAACTCTCTGGTAGGTAGAGGATGAAGAAGCAAATATATTCCAAAATTTTGATTATTTGAAATACTGGGGTATGACCAGGACACCCTCAGGCTTTCTCCCAACTCAACACATATGCACACATCACATATGAGCACATTAGCACACACATATGCACATGCACATACCATACACTCTCACACATAAGCACACACATACATACACACACTGAGACAACTATGTGAATCACCAATCAGATGCCCTTGGGAAATTGTCATGTGACTGTCCTTCGACTATCAGGCATCATACCCAAAACTGCAGGAAAGAGGAAGAGTGGGGCCTGGAAACCTTGGAAGGCAAGGTCCAACTGTGCAGGTATTTGATCAGACACATGATTTCAGCATAAAATTTGCAAAAGACGAATGATGCTTTACAGGAAATGAAAAGCATATTTCTAATTTTATTTCTTGTTAGGATGACAGCAGAAAATGCAAAAGCAGATGAAATTGCCAAACTCTGCCCTCAGGAAAGAGAAAGCCAGAGCACACCTGGGGATAAGGGTGAAGCGCTGAGGGCTGAGGATCGCCCAGGGGAGCTGTACCATTGCCTGGAGTTTTACCCGCTCAGGAAGGCACAGGCTTCCAGAAGTCCTATGGGACAAAACAAAACAGGATATTCAGAAAGTGATTGATTGATTGATTTTTTTAAACAAAAATCAGTAGGGTACTATCAGAGACTTTGCTCTGACCTTCCCTAACACTGTTAGTCAGTGCTTGCCTTATAGTCCTCACCACCACACCCCTCACAGCTACAGGGTTCAGGCAAGCTCTGACCCTCACCAAACTGGGGGATCCCCTGCTCTGACCTGAGTGGCACGCCCTCCCCCAACTTGTCTCTAACTGAACCAACCATTACGCTCAAGTTCACAAGACATTGGTTGTCCTCTCAATTCTGGAAGAGGTGAGTAATTAACAGCATTATCCATGTAAATCTGTTTGCAATCAAGTTCATCCACTCATACATTCACAAATACTTGCTGAGTCCTGCTTTGTGAGTGAGCCACTGTGCTAAGTGCTGGGGACCCAATATGGACAGATGGATCCTGCCCTGAACAAAATGAATTATCAGTTGCTAAAATCTCCATGACAGTCACTGTCCCCAGTATTAAAAATTTAGCACAGTATCTACTGCTTTAATTTATTCTGTATTTCTTTCACCTCATCACTGAGGTTGTAACTTTCTGAAGTATAGAGACAGGATGTTGCCTCCAGCATTTTCACCCATCATCATGACTACAAGTGGTTTGGCTACTTATGATCCACTTACGGGAGGTAGAACATTGTCTAACAGTAGTGATGGCCGCAGTATATCTTGGTCCCAAATACGCTTCATATGTTGTTTTGCCGTTGAGTTTGGCCAGACATTCAGTATTGTCATTGAACAGAAGGTTTTTGGTTTTAGACTGGAACAAGCAAAATTTACTGGGACAGTCACGTCCATTTCTTCCAAACTGAGCCTGTCAAATGGGCAGACAGTAAGTGAAGTAGTCGAGGAAACCAGAGGAGTGTATGGATCAGGGAGGCGTGGACATTTTCTTCCACCCAGGTTCACGAGGAGCTGAGTGAGGGAGTTATGCATTGCCTTGCCATGCCTCCTACCCACCCGCTTCCCATCCTGCTGCCCAGACCCCTGCCTGCAGACTCATCTTGAGTGGCACCCAGTCCTCCCCAACCACCCAGCCTGCCTCTGTATCCCTTCCCACCACCATTTTTCCTTTCTCCTTTCTTCTCCATGCAGTTTTATGAGAAATAATGGAGACCTATCATCGTATAAGTTGAAGGCATACCCATCATCGTTTGATTTACAAGTATGGTGAAGTGATTACCATAATCGTCTCAGCTGACACCCATCACCCATCTCCTCATTATAGTTACAAGAAAGAGAAAAGAAAGAAGAAAAGCAAAATAGAAAATCATTTTCTCCTTGTGATGAGAACTCAGGATTACTCTTATCTTCCCTGTATATCACACAGCAGACTCAGCTACAGCCATCGTCCTTCGTACCCTTCCTTCTTAATTGGTAGCCTCTTCCCTTAAAACTTCTTATGGGTGACTAGGTGACAGCTGAGGATTTTTGCAATCTGCCCCCAAAGTTGATCCCCTCCAGTATCCAAACTGGCCTGCTCTCCCAGAGAGATGGTCTACACTGAAAATCTGAGTCTCTTCTCCCACCAGCCGGGTCACACAGCCTCCCTTGGCTAGAGCTCCCCGGCCCCCCTCACCAGGGCTCCTGCAGCGCAGCACAGCGTGAGCTGTGAGAGCCAGTCACCTCAGTGACAACAGACCTCTTGTCAGGGACTGTGTCAAGGTGAGGGTGTCATCAATGCCAGTGATTAGCCTCTTATCCTCATCCCAGGACCTTGTCTTTAAAACAGAGACCTGATATTTTCATGGAAAACTGGAAGCTCATATAGACAATCACGGACTTTAAGGAAATTGTAGGGATTTCTTCAAAGCACTTGACATAGACAACTTTAAATCTCTAGAACTTCAGGGTATGTTGCTTTTAGAGATTTCAAATGCAGGTTCTTGTCTAGAACGGCTCTGTCAGCCCAAGCCTGGGAAACATCCCGAGTAAACTATTCTCCACCTAAACTTTGAAGACTCCATCTCTTCCCTGGTTAGCCTGAGGAACAAAAGGAGGGACAAGGAGAGAAACCATCTCCAAACAGGCAGTGAGCACAAGACTAGGGGTGTGAGGCTCAGGGCAGAAGGTAAGTCACCCCCACAAAGCCCAACGTCAAAAGCCTCTGTTTCTTTATGAAGACTCTGGGCTGACCCACACATGAAGAAATGCTGACACCACCAGCTTCAAGCAGAGGGGCCGGAAAGAAAGGCTTGAGAAGGGCTGAGTTCCCTGCTCTGAGGGCCACTCTCCCAAGCCTGCGAGCGAGGAAATGGAAGGAGGCCCTGTGTCTGTACCTGCTGCTGGAGCAGCACCTCTCGCACGCGCTCCACCTTATTTGCCTGAGACATCACACCATGATTTGGGGCCATGGCCAGGTTGCAATTCTTAGCCTCAGTAACAGGCTTTCGGGTGCCATCAAGACATAGCAGCTCAAAGTCTTCCAGTTTTAAATCTTTAGCCCACTCTTCAGAGCTCCTTCCTGGGGAGAGAAAGACATTGTCATGGACTATGCAGCCAGGCTAAGTCAAAGGGTCCTTTCTGGGTGGCCGTGACTACTCACTGGCCTTTGAAATGCACACATGGGTGGGGGTGGGGGGGTTGCAGGGAGTGATGGGGAGAGAGGGAAGCTTTCTCCTGCTATGCAAACCAAACATAGCAAACTTGATGGCTGCATATACACAGTGGAATGTTACTTCGTAATGAATGGAAGACTGAATCTGGCTACGACATGGGTGAACCTTGAAAACATGATGCCAAGAGAAAGAAGTCAGTTGCAGAAGAGCTCATGTTAGCGGATTCTATTTCTGTGAAATGCCTGGAATCGGCCTATTGGATGGGTGCTGCTCTGAGGGGGCGGGGCAGTGACTGCCAGCAGGACCAGGCTTCCTTCGTGGGTGGTGTGAACATTATAGAATTGAACTGCGTTGGTGTTTGCACAACTCTGAATACGCTGGAGACCACCAAATCGTGCACTCCAAATGAGTGATTTTATAGTCTGTGAAATGTATCTCCATAACGGGATCACATAGTTTTACATTTTTGAAAAAGAAAAACCCTCCCCTTGTGCCACATTTTCCAGTAAGTTCCAGAAAAAGAATGACTGCTTTCTGTTGAAGAGATTATTTTCTCCTTCCTTTCATATTCAAATGCTCTTAGAGTAACTAGAAAAATGTTTACACCAGTCCAATGTGTTTAGTTAATTCCAATGAGATACAGTTTAAAACATCAGAGAAACTTAAAAAATTAAATTTGACAGTCTGATCCCTGGAGCTGACTTAGGACAAATGATTCATAAATTTGAAGTGGAATTGTATGCACATATCCATGTGTGCCAATGTGGGTTCATAGTTCAGGCCCCTACCTCTCTGTCTTTCTGCTTTTCCCCTTAAAACAACACTTCATCCATTCCTCTTGGTTAGTATATTTGACATTGAGATCATTCCAAAAACACAAGCCTGATCTTCGTCCCACTCCCAAGAGCCATGAAATGGGAGGAGAGGCTGTCACTCTCATTGAAGGAGAGGCGAGGAAGGATGAGGAGGTTCTTTCTCAGGGGCTGAATGAGGAGGTAGGCGGGGAGGCTGAGGGGGAGCAAAGGAGAGAGGTGCCCTTTCAAAGGTAGCAAATGGGTAGGAGTCCTGAATTTTGGTAGTTATTATTTTCATGTAGAGATCAAAAAAGAGAGTGATTATTCAAACACCGACTCGTAGATTATCTTCATGTGCATCCATCCCCCTGTGACTATGTCCCCCTTAACTCCCAAGGAGGAACTTCAGGACTAAGGCTCACATAGACTTGAATGAAGGCCCCTACTTCCTTTTCTGATAAGGGAAATTTTATTTGCCTATGCCTGTTTGCTTGTTTTTAAGTATCCACATGCAGTTTTCCACAGGCCGAGACAGGTAGACGGCATTTATCTAAGGTTGACCAAAGTCAGGGAAGCATTTCCTATTGAGCATGGCTGTGCGGGGAGGGGGGCAGCAGGTTGAGAAACCAATTTCAAAACCAACATGCCACCATGTTGCATACCAAAGCAAAGCATTTAGGAATTAACTTGACCCAAAGAAATCTGGAAAAGGTTGCAACAGCTTCCTAACTGCTAATCTGAACGCTCAGATGCGCTCTGATGGTCCAAAGGAGAAAGGGAAGCTCTTCACCTACCATCAGTGTTCTCGATGACAGTGCTGTCTTTCACAAAAGCCACATCTCCAGCCTTCTCAGCCAGGCACCTAACATGTTCCAAGAAATAAACATTGCCAGAGAAGAGAAATGATTAACGTTTTCATAAATATTTGAAGTATGTATTCCAAAATCTGAAACATGGAAGTAAACATGGAAAAGATAAAAACAAACATTTCCAGGAACTTAGGGTTGCCAGTGGCTGATTGACAGTGTATGTGTACCTCCCCTCCTTCTAAAACCCCAATCAATGACATTAATGAGATATTTTTAAAGGCATAAACCCAGGGGGGAAGAGAAAGGAAATAATCATGACATTTGGAAATCAGAGGACAAATGGATGAGAAAGAACTGACCCAGCAGAATAAAGAAAGCTGTAACAGAAGTTGGAATTAGAGGAAACACCAAAAAAAGCTGATGTGAACACAGAACCCAGAAAGGCTCAAATGTCTGGAGTAGGATCCGCTTTGAAGTGTCTGAGAGCAGAACAGGACAGCACCTGCATGAGATGCAGCTCAGGTGTCCCACCTGGTGCCGCTGAGAGAATGCTCCCCGCTCACCCTGGCAGAAAGCAGAAGGTTGGGTCACGAGGACATTGAACCTAAATAACAGTGTGGATCAGAAACGCAAACACAACTGAAGACAGATGCCCAGCACTCTGCAAACAGAAAGTGGAGTGAAAATCTATAAGCTGGAAAGTAAAATCACTGTCCCTTTGTCCTACTCAGCATCCCAAGAAGCAGACAGGAGGAATCCTTCTCTGAATAGTCTTATCTACCCAAGAAAAATGCCATGTGTTCTGACATGTGGGTGCACCCCAGTGAAATGACACAAACCCAATTCCCTGATCATTTACTCGTAAACATAAACAGAGAGTCAGAGACTTTGGGCTATTTGAAGAAATATCAGAAAAAGTGAAAACTAAAGTAATTATACTCAGAGGAGATAGACACAATATAGGAAAGAGAATAAAACTTAAATTACAATTACAATGATGCACACTTTAAATCAATATAATATTACAATCAATGTTCCTTCCACAAAATGTTTTTAAAACTATAATTAATATTAAAGAGTGAAATAAAATGTAACCCTCATGAAATAAAAATAGGAAACTCTTAAAAACAAAGTCAGAATTTTAAAAAAGATACCTAGAAAGTACATACTTAGGAGTAAAATATAGTAACCATCAAGTTTCTAAAAAGTGATACAATGGTTAGAAGGTTGAAGAGGGAAAATATTCCAGAAACTAGATGATAAGGAGATGACGATAAAGATTAGAAAATGAAATGATAATCTTGAAGAGTCTATAACTTAAAAATTAAAGTTTAAAAAGAGAAAACAATATAGAAATTATCAAGAAAATATAAAGTAACATTTTCCAGAACTAAACAATTTGATTTAAAAGGCCCATTAACTAAAAAAGAGTCACATAAGGAAATATCACTGTGAAGTTTTGGAACACTAGAGATAATTTAAAAAATAGCTCAAAAAAGATTTTAAGAAACTAGATTTAAAACATTTTATGTTTGCTAAAACCCAAATTTATTTTCCTAAAGATTATTTTTCACTCATTATTAAATCTCTGTAAATTCAGAGAGAAATATAGCGAACTATAGCTCCCATGTGACTGATTTGCTCTTCACAAATGCTCTTTGTGTAGACTTGTTTGTCTAAGACACCTTGTGAGTCTTCAAAATCTTATTCTCTCAGAATTAGGATGCCAAAAATAAATTGTTGAAAACTAAAGAAAAAAGTTTTCTAGAAGAAAGAAAATTACATATAAAGTAACAAATCTAAAATAGTATTCAATTTCTCAACAGCAACTCCAGAAATTAGGATAAAACACATTTAAACCCTTTAAATGTTTTAATTTGCTAATTTCCTATGTTTCTTTGCTACAGTCTAGATAATTATTTTTTACATCTTTCACTTTACTAATTATCTTTTTTAGCTGTGTCTGATCTGTTAACCGGTCAACTGCAAATTTAATTTCAATTATGTGGGGTTTCTTTTTTCCTTCTAGAATTTCTATTTCTTCTTTTCTAAAAATATTAGTTTGTTTTTTTCTATTAGATGTTCGCTTCTGCTTGAGTTTTTCCCAGTGTGTTTGACTAATGCTATTATAATTACATTTTACTGTGTATTATTCTTTGTTACTGAAAGAATATTTTTGAACTATCTCTGAGGCTTAACGTGAAGATGTTCTCTTCCAGATAGGCTCCCATAGGTGTCACTAGTCTGGAACCTTTTTTAAAAAAAATTAGTGATTTGAGAATTTCTCGCTCATCCAAGGAGACCTAAGTTTGAGCCACAAATTCAAGCAAAAGGAGGCCCATGGTTTCAATTTCTCAGGGATGGTGTGCTTTTCCTTGGGTTTTCCCAAGTACCCAGGCAACTTGAAGTCTTGTGAGAGCAGGCAGGGAAGTTAACTTCTGGTTCATTCTTATCTTAAAGGCAACCTTGGGTTCAAGTTTGTCAAAATAGGTAATATATCTTCAGGACAAATCAGCTCAGCTTAGCTCTCTGAATTCCTATTTTCCCTTATATTTTAGACTAATAATTCCTTATTACTTTGTCAGTTATTCAATGCTCTGAAGCACACGTGTGTATCTATGCACATACACATGCACACACAGATAATGGATCCCACATTTTCTTGTTTTTCTTTGTTTTAGGAGAATTGATCAAAGTAGCTCATGCTGCAATTTTCCTCATATGGAAATCCTGCCAGATTCCTAGGGGAAATGCTTTCCAACCTCCACTTAGCTATACAGTCAAATTAAAAATCATTTCAAGAGTAGAATTAGCTTGTTTTCAGACTTGTAAATACCGCCAAAACAGAAACTCCAAGCCACATGTCTCAAGATATTCTGTTCCAACAAAACAAAGAGGGATAAAGATATGGGATCCAGGAAACAAGAGAGCCAACAAGAGCTATGAGAAAGGCAAATCCTAGAATGACGGACCCTCAGGACCACAGATGTGTGGAGGTGGAGAGGGCATGAGTTCAGACTGGGGCAGGGGCTGAGGTCTTCGGGAGCAGTATTACCAATCTGCAAGGCAGCTGAAACTTCACCGACTCTGCGCCTTGTTTGATTTACACTCTGGTAGTGAGTCTTAAGCTGAATTTGTGATTCTTTTTCAAATTTACAGAATACTGAGCAAACATAAGATGCCTACTCACTCCAGAGAAAACACAAATGTTGTACAATAGTAAAAGACAATCTCATTGCACCACATGTTTAACAGGAGAATATTTACATACTTATACTAATGTTGGCAATGAAAGAACATAGTTTCAGGTACTAGAAGAAGGTAAGGCTGTGCATGGAGGTACCACAGGAGCCACAGATAGACTAAATCTTCTTTTATAACAGAAAATCAGCAGAAAAGGACTGGCAGTTAAAAATTAAGAGTAAGCAGTAAAATAATGTTAGCTAGGAATCTAGAGGTGACTGGGACTTTGAGTTCCAGCTTTGAATTTGAACAGAAGACGCAGAATTTTCTTCTTTATAAATAGGAATACTAAAGCCTAGGTATTTCTAGATCGAAAATAAACTATTTTCTGGAAAGAACACCTTACCATAGATTTGAAGGGAAGGGAGAAATAAGACACTTGATTCCTTTGTGTTCTTATCGGTTATGACTCTTCAATATTTCTGAGTGGAATCACATCACAAATTTTCAGTTTGCAAATTCCTAGTCCCTTAAAGATATTTTTGGACATTCACAAATTATTTTAACGAGCCACTTCAAGTAATTGCAAAAGCTCCTGTTCTATCATCCTACCACAGGAGCAAAATTTACATGAAGTTCAAAGACCAGTTTGATTATGGTCATGCTCAGACACATGGCGCCATCTGGTGGTGAAATGTAATCTTGGAGACTGGAGAGAGCCGAACAGGGGACCCGTGGCCATCAGACCCCTAACATTGAGAGGCAATGTCCAGATGAATAGGATTGTAAAATGTGGTATGTGAATATTTACTGTAAATCAAAAAGTGGTGAATTCTGGAAACTTAGGCTTTTGATTTATTTTTCACTTCACAAATGGAGAATAACCCAGCAAGACAACTTTCTCTGCTATTTCAAAGGTCGAAATCACAGAGAAAACTGAAACAAGAGACAGAATGATGATCAGGAAATGAGGGCGAGGGTGGTGTCTTTGGGGAGAAGAATTCTTCCCCACAAAATTGAATTGTAGAAAGCACTCAAGATAACACATCTTCTGGCATCACCTGGCGGCCTAGCAGATAAGGTCACCAATGTGACCCACACAGATCCCAAAGACCCAGGTTCAAGACTCAGGACCGGGAACAACAACTTAGATGAACAACACAATAATATAAATAATGAGTCCTTGTCTCTGCCTGCCTGCACCTTTTCTTAAAAAAAAAAATCCTCTACCCATTTGATTTTGAGATGAAGACAATGACGCCCCCTGGCTCCAGGCTGCAGAGAGGAGTCCAGCAGCGCTGGTCCAGGCATCAGGCGCCAACCTCCACTCTGGACAGGACAGAGCCCTCATATGTTCGGCCCATTAGCACACCCTAGGGGTGACCCTTGGCTCTGCTATGAGACACCCTGTCTGGTCCTAGGAAATGCACTCCCAACATGCTGGCGACACGAGACAGACCCCCTGGCAGAGCTCAATCGATCGCAGTGCCTACCTCAAGGCCCCAGTGTAACCATAGTATTGCTCAGCACTGTTGGGCACGCACTTGTTCTTGCCCTGCTGATCGCCAATGCACAGCGCACAGAGATTGGAATTCGGGTCAGAGCCAGGGGCACAGCTTTGAGTAAAGAATTCACCTGTAAAGAAAGAACAAGAGGTCACTTCTTCCTTCCTGAGTCAACATAAGCGATTTTTACCAAGCAGGTAGCTTGGTCTAAGTTCCTTATATTGACCAGGATAGACAGAACACAGTTACTATCACAAGAGTGGCATGTCCCCACCAACATAGAACCCCACAGGCAGGGATCAGATGATAGCAACGACAGAAGCCCTGGCTGGGATGGCGGAAGAGTCTGCGACAGCACAGCCTTGAGCTAGAGATTAATTTGACCTTGATGGCCATTTGCAGCAAAGCCCAGTAGTTGCTTTTACTCCAGGACCTGACTGCCCTTGTCCTCAGTCATAGAAATGTTGCTTTTTACCTGGACATCTGATCCCATGAAAGAAAAACTAGTATTATCACGTTTTTCCAAAGAGGATACACAGATGGCCAACAGCCACATGAAAAGATGTTCCTATCCCCTGGCTATCAGGGAAATGCAAATCAAAACAACAGTGAGATAGCATCTGACACCTGAAAGACTGGCTATTACCCAAAAGTCTAGAAATAACAAATGTTGGCGAGGATGTGAAGAAAAGGGAACACTTTTACACTGTTGGTGGGAGTGCAAAGTGGTACAACCCCTATGGAGAACAGTTTGGAGACTCCTCAAAAAGTTGAAGATGGAAACCCCATATGATCCCAGCACTCTACTTCTTAGCATCTACCCAAAAGATACAAAAACATTTGCAGAAATTTATGCACCCCTGACATTTATTGCAGTCCTATTCACAATAGCTAAGAACTGGAAACTAACAAAGTACACAATGTCAGATAAATGATAAAGAAGATGTGGTACATATACACAGTGGAATACTACACAGCCCTTAGAAGAGATGAAACCCTGTCATTTGAATCAACATAGAGGGATCTAGAGAGAATTATGCTAAGTGAAATAAACCAAAAAAAGAAAGATAGATACCAGATGACCTTACTTGTAGGTGGAATGTGAATAGATAAAACAAAGGAACAGATGAAACAAAACCGAACCTTAGACACTTGCAATAGAACTGAGGTTACTGATAGAGAATAGGACGGGAGGGTAGGGAAGGTTGGGAGAAATGGTGGTGGAGCCCATTGGACAATGGTGAAGAACACTTGGTGATGTGGTGGAGAACAGGGTGTGTTGACATATATATGAGGAATAGGGAGCCTATACATGAGACTTCACTTTAATGTGAGCAAAGGGTGTGGCAGAGAGATAGGCCCCAGCACCCTTGAAAATAACGGGGTTTCCTTTGCAGCATGTAGTAAAAAGTCAGTTCTGTTCAGTGAGCAAAGTCACCTTCCATGAGTAGGCTGGTGCCTTTTCCCAAGTTAGGAAGCCAGTAACTGAGGAATTAAATCAGGAGCTTCAACCGGTGAAGGACCTGCATCCCTTCTTAGGATACAGAGAGCCAGACTAATATTCTGGGTGTTTACCTTGGAGCAGTGTCAGGTGGAGCTTGAGAAGTGTGCAGAGAACCACTCACTGCATTGATGACTGCAGGCGAATTTGCAAACACAAAAGGAGGTGCAGGCACAGTTGGCCTGCAAACTGCACCCGCTTCCCGGAGGTTCCCCACCCTCAACTCCCTCAGAACCCCTTACCAAACTTGCAGGAGCCCGTCTGGTTGAAGAGCAGGCCCATGGGGATGATCCAGCCTGCGGTCCTGTCCACGGCAGTGTGGCAGGACTTCCTGCCTCTCAGAGAATTCCAGGTGATGTCAGTGTCTGATTTCCTGACAACTGCCACGCCACGATACCCTTGCATGACAGAAGAGCAAGTCTTAACCTCCAGAGACCCTGGCAACTCGCCCACAATAGGTCAAGATGCATCACCAGCAATGATGTCCCTGGGAAACTGGCCATTGTCAGGCAGCCCAACAGCGCTGAGTTGCTGCTTTATGTTAAGGTGAGATTGAGCTGAGCTAGGAAATAAAATAATCAAAAAAGCTGATCCTGAGTGACTGACAGGGACTGTCCTTGAATAGCCACACACTGTCCCTGAGTTGTAAACCAGCAGCTCACCTCTGGTTGGACTGCTAACAGACACTGAGCATCAAGCATGAGCCCCAGCACCAGACACCGACTGCACTATGCCAGGGGCAAGAGCAAGGACGGCGCCAGACGTGTGCTGTGTGAATGTGCAGTGTGTCTGCAAGCCCCCTGTGCTGAGTCTTGCCCAGTGGTGCCCGGTGATGAGGTCACTGTGGTGGCAATCCTCCTGAGAGAGCGCACCTGACCGACTGCCACTGCGGGCTGGTGTGGAGCTTTCTGAAGCTCTTCAGAGCAAAGATTAGCTCTGCCAGGCAGGTGTGAGAGTGCTCAGAGCCATGAACATGACAGCAGAGAGCCTGGTTCACGGCCAGGGTCGGCCGCAGTATCGTCCATGGCCATGAGTGAGATCACACACTTCCAGAGACTCTCGGGGTCACCCTGTCCTCATCCACAAGAGACGGGGATGTAACTGCCCTCCTTCCACATGACCAGGACACAATGAGGACCTCTGTGAGGGTTCTCTGCCAAAAGGGAAGGTCAGAGACCCATCAGTTATAATTGTTCATGGGAAATACACGCATTTCAGAGGAACCACGAGGTTTCTATGGCTGCATCTCTATGTGAGGTTTCTAAAGATCCCACTGCTTCCTCCTTCTGCAGCAAGAACTTACCCGTGACCCTGAAAGTGACCAACTCACCTTCCGCGGGTCTATTCACACAGTCGGAGTTATCGTCAGAGGATTCTGAAAGAATAAAGAAAAGCCTTGATGTCGTTACACATTCAGACTTATTAAGCAGTGACAACGTCTTAAATCTCAACAGCGCAGGACCACCTCCAGAGACCGTCCCAGCAGACATGCATATATGGGTTCACTACCACTCATGAAAACGATGCTCAGAGTAGCACGATTCACGACAGCCACCAACTGGAAATGACCCAAATGTCCAGCCACGGGAAACCGGATTCATAATTGTGGTGGCTTCCGACAAGAGAACACTAGCCCACTGTGCGGCTGCATGCTCGGCAGCTGCATGCCTACGCGGATCAGCAGCACAAATATGATGATGAGCAAGAGACGCAAAAAGCAGATCCAGCGCAGCGCCTTTTACATGAAGTTCAGAACCCAGCAGAACCGTTCTGTGTGGTTTGCAGTCAGGAGTCTCCTCCCACAGGCATCTGCGGCTAGTGACTGGAGGTCCAAGGGCACTGTGGCACGTGCCGCGTCCTGATCTGGGCACTGTGCCTGGCGACATGTCAGTTTGTAAAACGTCACTGCATCGGGCACAACGTGCACTTTTCTGCATGTCCATTATTATTCTTTAAGAAATCTTTTTTTTTTTCTTAAGAAGAAGAAACTAATCTGTGCTTTGTGAATTCTCAACACAGTAACTGCGGGCAACACAGCTCCTTGGGGTCATGCTTTTCCTTGATTTCCCTGTTTAAATGCATCCGCCTGCCATATCCCGACCTGGACCCACTGAGTGGGGTGACTCCTCCCCAACCCCCACAGTCCAGAGGGAATACACCAGGAGGATGCTGCCCACTTACTTTGGCTCTCTGCCAGGACAGGCAGCAAGCCACACTTGCCCGCAATGTAGATAAACCCTCCATCCAAGCTCATGGCATCGGCTTCTCCTTTCTGCAAGAACAAAACAAGTCGCCAGTTCCATAGTGACCCCGTCTCCTGTCCCACCCATCTTTTCGGCTCTCTGAGAGACTGGATTGTGTCAGGCGTCCCAAAGAGACACGGCTGTATCACCCAACCGCCCAAAGGAGACACCATGTGCCCTGTTTGTGCCCTACCAGCCCCACAAGCTTGGCTTCCTGTCACGTCCCTGGGAAAGCGGCACAAGTCACACTAATCCTCCATTTCTGGACAAAACGTCCGTGTGCTCCGAGCCTTCCTGGCCAGCCTTGCCCGCTGAGGAGACAGAGCGGGCAGCGGGCCTCATCCCATCTCTGCTCACTGCTCAACCAACTAAGCCACATCCACATAAAAGATATCCCGAAACTGATTTTGCGAAGGTCTTCAAAGAACATACATTCCCATGGGGAAATGACGTCTAGTTAAGTGACAAGGACAAAAACAAGTACAGCTTGCGGGATCCAGTATTACCAGGAGCACATGCATAGATTGGGAGGATCCTGGACTGGGAAGTTATCCAAACTCAGCCCAGCTGTCTCTACGTGAGCTCACAGGAGGGTGGGTTGTTGTTTTTAACATCACAGCTTTCTATATTTTTCAAATTACCTGCAATCATTGTAAGTTGTCCTTATAATCAGAGGAGTGGAAAGCCCACAACTGACAGTTTTTTGCTTTCTATGATTAACGACAGCTGTGGCTGTTTCCAGCTGTTTACACACTGAGCAAGGCGATCCCTGCCTGGCCGCTGGTGGTGGCTTTTAACTCCCCAGCCCTTGTCCTTCGTTTTTGTTTTTATTGTTAAAAGAAAGGTGCAGGCAGGCATGAAGGTGAGGATGCAGGCAGGCAGGCAGGCAGGAAGAGAGAGGAGGAAGAGGCATTTTACTGTATTTCACTGACATTGATGCTCCGGCCCCAGGAACCCCATCTTGGGATGCATGTGGACTGCGCTCCAGAGGCAAGGTGGTGTACATAACCGCTACTCCACCAGGGCCCGCCTTCCCATCCCTTCAAAGAGAATGCAAGCAGAGCCCCTGCCCCACCTACCAGCACCAGGGTAATACAGTCTTCCGTGGTGGGGGCCGAGACACAGGACACGCTGCGGCTGCTCACACGGCTCCACTGCTGGCACTTGCGCTGCTCGTCCCTGCCCACCGCGCACCAGGCGACCCGCGCCTGCCTCTCTGCCACCTGCCCAGCATCTGTGGGAGGCGCACAGCCTGCTGAGCCTGTGAGCCACAGCCTGGACAGGCACCCTCCGGGAGGGGAGGCTGGGCTCAGCGCAGGGCGCCCTTCCCACTGGGTCCCTCCCACCAACGGAGTGGGGCTCGTCCTCTGGGGAAGAGCCGGGTGCCTGCTCCTGTCCTCTCTGCTCTCAGCTTTCCAACCCCTTCTTCCACTGGTGGACATTGACATTGACATTTGTTTCCCATTTCTGTTCCTTTGCAGACTTCCCTTGGCTTCTGATCCACCCTTCAACCTTTAGTGTAATGACTTCTCTAATAGCTCGGTCCCATGGAATAAAAGCTCCAGGACATGAGACAGTGGCAGCCCCAAGAGATGACCCCTAGAACTATGAGCCCATGGGTGGCCTTCCCGCAGGACAGCTGCCACCACTGTTAACTCCACGCAGCCTCTGGGCTCAACCAGCCTCCATCCGCAGCCCCCAGCAGAGGTGGGCCCTGGCTGACTGGTATCCAGGTCAAGTCCAAGCCCAGGCCTTGGGGTGCATGCCAGGTTTACATCCATTTTTCTCACTTCATAAGAAGCAAATTGATTTTTCTGTCACTTTTGGGGAGCCTGATATATAAGAGACAGGTAGCCCCTTAATCAAGTGGCCGACACATTTGTTTGGATACTCCCACGGTTACATTGCTCTGACTTGGTGGACAGAAAGAAGAAACTCGCATCAAAGTTACCACAGCGAAGACCTCCAGTGGCAGATGCAGAGTGACCAGTACAGAGCAGGGCCCGAGAAGGCGACAGAAGGTGCTCTAGCAAGGCCCCACCCATGGCTCACTGCCCACATCAGCCTGCTCTCAGAAACCCCGCCTGGTCCTCACTCACCTTCCCTCAGGCTCTTGATGGAGTTAACATAGTTAGAGCCGAGGTACAGCAGAAAATCTATCTTCGCAGGGACCCTCAAAAACCCAATGGCATTGTCTTTGAACAGCAGGTCGCTTTCCCCAGGAGGAGATTTGAAAAGCTGGAACGCTGATGACTCTCCTTTTCCAAACCTTTTCTATTTAAGGAAAAAGAGAATTATGGTATCAGTAGTAAATAGGGAGGAAACCCCCCAAAAAAGACATTGAAGAAGAGTATCTGGAACTCAGGGATGATTCTAAGAGTGGAAATCTTGGCCGGATTCCTCCGGCAGAGGACTCGGGCCATTCTTGTGACATGGCTCAGCTGTGGCTGATTCTTTAGAATGTTGCTGGGGTCCAAGCATGTTCAAGTCCTGAGACTGTTGCACCCTCCTCCCCCTGCATCTGCTCCAGCACATGAGACACTGTCAGTCGATAATGCTAAAGAGGATTCATTTTCCTCCTGGCCACAGGACAGTCTAGGCAAGCAATGCATTGAGTTCATAAACTCCTAAGCAGTGAAGCTACAGAGGACTTGTAGAGTGGCAGGAAGTTAGGGAAGGAGGGAACCTCCCCGTGCCCCCAAATCCAAACAGGTGGGGAAGACTAAGGGTGGGGCTACCTGTGCCCTGGAGAGAAGCTCCCAGATCAAGTTCTCCTTGCCATTCACACTTCGGGCCACAACAGCATGAGAAGGAACCCGGGCCAAGTGGCAATCCTTGAATGCATCCACGGGCCTCCGAGTATTGTCCAGACAGAGCAGCTCATACTGATCCCTGTCAGCCTTTTCTGGAAGGTTCTCTGGGGGAAAAGGGGAGGGCAGAAAGAAGTCCACCTGAGCTGACTCGGAATAGTAGCCATGAGCTGCAGTTGTCTTTGCCCCATAGAATCTGAGCTAGAGAGTCGTTTATGCTGTTGACAAAATGGGGAACAGGAAAGTCAGTGAACGGCTCCAGATCACTCAGAAAGGTAAAGGCAAAGCCTAGAAAGCTTTGGGGGCCGGGCTGGCATGCCCCTGACTGGGGCAAGGGTTGCCCTGGAGTGCTGCTGTAGCTACTGCCTGAAAAGTCGAGGAAGCTGAATCAGAGCTCATCTGTTTCCATGGCAACCCTTCCTGGGAAAGGGTCACGTCATGGAGACAAGCCCAGGGGGCTGCCTTGCCCATTCCTCTGGAAAGAATGAAAATAATTTTTAACAAAAATTTTTAAAGCAGGAAGCACATTTGAGTCACTTTCCCACACTAGATCTAGCCGAGAAGAAAAATGACTTTAGAAGCAAGTCCAGACCAATTTTGAATTTTTAATCTCTATATTATATAGATTGCTTCAGAATTTATAAAGTGAAAGAAAGCTTCCCAAGTCATTTTATGAGATTAATATAACTTTGATCTCAAAGTTAGAGAACGTGCAGGAGGAAAGAATAATGGGCTTACTTAACTTAAAAGCATCGACGCAAAAATCTCAAATAATGTATTAGCTAACTGAATAAAACTGAGTATTTAAAAAACTAGTAGGTCGAGATTCAGATTTATCAGTTTATTCCATTAACAATAACCACAAAAAGACTGAACATCAGTAATGTTAAGATGATCTACTATAGTAATGGATGAAAAGAAGA
The DNA here is from genome assembly GCA_004363575.1 of Solenodon paradoxus. Classification (NCBI taxonomy): domain Eukaryota; kingdom Metazoa; phylum Chordata; class Mammalia; order Eulipotyphla; family Solenodontidae; genus Solenodon; species Solenodon paradoxus. The sequence goes on from RJWH01002169.1 coordinate 160,200, forward strand.
AAACTAGGAGATTACCTTAGTAAGTGCAGGAAAAGCATAGCTGTTCAACACCTATTTGTGATATTTTTGTTTCAGAAAACTAGTAAGATGGATAACATGGCAAAATTATTGAACTTGATCAATGTCATGTATCAAAATATATATAGAAAAATCATAGTGAAAGAAGAAAATTTTAAAATTCACTTTGAAATCAGGAAGCAGGCAAAGGAGGCAGCTATCACATTACCCACACAATACTGAATGACCTGATTACACAATTTACGAAGTGGTCAATGGTATCAACACTGGAAGGAAAAAAAAGACAAACTCTTATTTAAAGATGATGGCAGGAAAGCACCCATCTGCAGAGAGGTATGTATCCCCATGTTTATTGCAGCCCTATTCACAATAGCTAAGAACTGGAAATTACCTAAGTGCCCAACATCAGATGAATGGATAAAGAAGATGTGGTACATATATACAATGGAATATTACCCAGCCCTTAGAAGAGATGAAACCCTGCCATTTGAATCAACATGGCTGGAACTAGAGGGGATTATGCTAAGTGAAACAAGTCAAAAGAAGAAAGATAGATACCAGATGACCTCACTCACAGGTGGAATGTGAACAGACAAAACAAAGGAACAGAGGAAACATAACCAACCCTGGAACATTTGCAACGGAACTAAGGTTACCAATAGGGAATGGATTGGTTAGGGGAAAATGGTGGCTAGAGCCCACTGCACAATGGTGAAGAACACTTGGTGATTTGGTGGAGGGCATGATGTGTTGAAATATAACTAAGAAATGGGGAGCCTATACATAGGAAGTTATTTTAATGTGTAGAATAATTACTACAATAAAAAAATACATTTAAAAAATATAAAATAAAGATGATGGCATCATTTACAAAGGAAAGTCAACAAAACTAAGAGAAAACTAATAAAATGAACAAGATAGTTCAGAAGGGTAACATTACAAGAAATCAAATTATCTTCATTAGCACTAACCAAACAGAAACTAATAAAGAATATAAAATACTACAATAGCAATTAAAGCCATTTAATAACTAGTAGTTAACCTCACCAAAAAAATGCATGAGCCCAACAAAGAGAAAAATGTTACATTCTATTAAACAATAACAGAAGAGGTATGCTCAAATGGGAGAGATTATCAGGATTAGGGGTTGAATAATTTATCATGATAAATATGTCCATTTTTCATGGATTAATTTTAATTAAAATTAAAGTATGCTATTTTGAGAAATTCATAAAATAATTCCTAATTTGAGTTGCAGTTTTTTTAATAAACAGCAAAATACGAGTAGACTCATGAGTCTCTCTCTCCTCTCTCTCCCCTCTCCTCTCTCTCCCCATCTCTCTCCTCTCTCTCCCCACTCTCCTCTCTTCTCTCTCCCCTCTCTCCTCTCCTCTCTCCTCTCTCTGCCCCCTCTCTCTTCTCTCTCTCCCCCCTCTCTCTCTCCTCTCTCTCCTCTCTCCTTTCTCTCTCTCTCTTTCTTCTCTCTCCCAGATATTAAGATCTACATCAAGTCAGGGTACTGAAAGCAAAAAAGAAAAAAATCCCACTGAAACGAAATTAACTCCGAAACTGATTCATGGGTGTACACAACTAAATGCAGAAGCAATGTCACATAGCAGTAGGAAAAGGTGGATTTTTTTCCTAAGGAAAGGTCCAGACAAGATTGAAGGCGAGTCAACAAGCAGGCAGGAAGAGAAGAAGAAGAAATATTTTTATTTTTCTTCACTTTAGTGTTTCCTCTTGCTTGTTCTTCCCTGTCCCAGAACACGAATCTGGGCCCCTGGATAAAGGTAGACTTTTTATAGTTGTTATTGTAAGGAAAAAAATCTCACATAAAGGGAGGGGATGCTAATGCTGAATCCATACTGTATTTCCTTATAAGGAAATAAAAACAAATGTGCTTTGGGGAGGGAGGATTTAAATCTTGTTGTAAGAAGTCTTTATGACTTGTTATCTTTAAAACATAAACCAACAGGGCAAAACTGATGGATCTGATTCTATCAATATCAAGAACTTTGTTCAACAAAGGGTACCTTTGGCAGATTTTCGATAGAAAAAATGTTCTTAAAATCTAAAGCCAACAAAGTTTTGATAGCTGGATACAAGAAACCCTTATCTTCCTATGAAGAATTAGGCATGAAATTCAAAAGGAAAATGGTCAGTTTACAAAATAAGAAAAACTCAAATTACTAGTAAATATATTGATAAACTCACTAAATTAAACTAATAATGAGATACTGCATTATAGCCATTATTTGGATAAAAAAATATGAAAGCCAAAAATACCCCAAATTGAAATCATGAGGAAATAAGAACAATTACAGAGCATTCAGCTGACGGGAGTGTAATTCCTAAGAGCAAACTGATAGTCCTTAGTGGAATGTGGCCCGTCTCGGGTAGTTCTAGGTGAAGGCGGTGATTCTGCCTCCTGTGTGCTGGGCAGACTATGGCAGGCCTGTCTCCTGTGGTCCTGGGTGGACTGCGGTGGGCAGCCCTCGGTGGACCAGAGTAGACAGTGTCCAGTCTATGCAGACCCAGGAAGTCCAGCTTCCGTGTGTGGTCCCTCTGGGACATTCTCCCACGGGACAGGAAGAGGGGTCACGTAAAGGCATGAGTTACGGAGCTGTTTGTGGTGGAGGTAAGAACAGGATGATGGAACTCATCTCTAGGCTGGAGACAAGTGGAATCTAGTGAATGCAGTCCCTGGAGTCGCCTGCAACCGTTCAAACCACTAAACTAGACACAACCAACAACATGGATGAGTCTCTGAAACGAAACGCCTCATGGGAAAGCTTGGTAGCAGCATGGTTTCTAAAGCTTAGTAGATCACCCGTGCGCTCAGTACCCAGACACACAGACCAGCACTGGATATTTTGTGAGACCACATACATCTCCGGGGACAGGTGTCGAGATCCTTGGCAATGGGTGTCTCTGAGGGGGAAAAGAAAGGCAGCGGGTATGGGAGATTTAAAAGAAACTGATTAGTTAAAATATGAGCTAATCATCATAAAAGAGCCACATCCTACAGGGAAGCTTGATCATAGTGCGCTAAGAACTGATGAAGTTTAATACCCAATACCCGTAATTATGATCAAATCAAATCAAAGGAGGCAGGACCGCCGCCAGGGTTCTTCTCCCTCTTACCAAACACTGTACTTTCCTTGAGAAAAGCCACATCTCCAGTCCCATCTTGCAGACACCTGTGAAATGAGAAGGCAGCAAGGGTCAGCAGAGTGGCCGCCCGGGGCTTCCTCGTGCCTCCCGTGGACCGGAGCCCCGGCACTGGTCACGTGTGGTGTCTGCTCCCTCCTGGAGAGCCGGGCTCTGAGGCTATGCGGGCCCTGACTCAGAAGGCAGCAGGGGCTGCTCCGGGTAGACGGGGGGCAGCAGGCCTCCGGCATTGGTCAGAGCACCCAACTTCTACTATAAGGGCTGAGAGGGCAAAATTTTGTCTCTCTGATAAACCTCCAATAAAAGAGAGTTTTGAATCCTCTAGGTCAGAAGGTAAAAGCTCAGTATCCTTGGCCATGTGGTTCTTTCTCCCAGACTGGCAGGCAGAGAAGCAGGAAAGCCTCCCTCTGTCAAAAGACCTGAGCCTGGGAAGCAGATGGGGGAGAGAAGCTTGGGGACACAGAGGGTGCAGGGGCTCACGGGGGAGGGTGACCCTAGTGTGGGCAGGCCCAGGTAGGCCAGAGGCCTAAGTGGAGGGAAGGCCCAGGCGGAGAGGAGGTCTCAGTGGGAGAGAGGCCCAGGTGCAGGAGAAGGCCAGGTCGGGGGAGGCCCAGGCTGACAACCACGTGGGACTCTGGGCCTGGTTGTCATATAATGAGACTCTTCCTGGCCCTCTGTGGTTAGGAAGGGGGCAGACATAACAGGAGGAACCCCGGACAGCACAGCAGTAAAGCTAGATTCAGGGTTCTCTGGGAGGCTGAAGAGACCATAGCCAGGAAGACTGTTAATGGGCTGGTACAGAGGTGAGGGGGCGTACGGGGGCCCAGGGGCTGAAGGAGAACCACGCACCAGTCAAAGTCAGCACCCTCTTTGGATTTATTCCTCTCTCTGCACAAGAGTAGGAAACCAGACCTCTCCGGAACCCAAGTCCTAACAGGCTGGCTCTACGGGAGACCAGAGTAAAGGCCTCCCAAACTGAGGACATGTGACACCGAGGCCACTCACTCACCTGAAGGCACCCTTGTAACCAAAGTATGGTTCCTCAGAGGAACAGGCACATTTATTTGCTCCTGTTCCTGCGCACAGACGACACAGGTTGGGGTACTCATTTCTATTCGCGCAGGGGACACAGCTGGATAAGAAGAATTTGTCCACAGCTATTGAATATGGAGAAAGGATGACAGAGTGAGAGGCAGGGCCTGGTCACAGCCAGTTACACCTCCCAGTGTGCACTCCCCATGGGCAGAGAGCCCTTCTTCCACCCCTGCCGGACAGCCTCCTGAGAGCAGAGCTCAGAGACACACCTGGGCTGATCGCGGGCTGAGCTGCCGCCTCCGAGGGTTGCTGGGGCAGGAGGCCTGGCCAGCGTGGCTTTCCACACTCCCCTAGACAGCTTACCTTTCTCAAGGGGCTCAGGTGGCCCTGTCCAGTTCAAGAATGGACGAAGTATTCCCATAGGGACATTCCACCCGGCGTTCCTGCCCAGGCCCGTGTGGCAGGACTTCACGCCTTGCAGTTGGTTCAGCTGGAAGCTGCTATCCTTCTTCACTAAGGCCACAGCATAATAGTGGTGTTGTGGGTCTGCAAAGGGGCAGAGAGAAAGGAAAGGTCTTAGCTGGATGAGAAGAAGAGTCCCATCTGGCACAGACTAGCCCAGAGCCTGCCATGTATCCCCAGGAGCACACCCGTATCCTCCCACAGGGGGTCAGTGTCCGGGCCAGAGAGCCCAGCGACTCCATTCCCTGCAACTGTGATGCTGTCCAAGACTCCACCTCCAAGACTCATCCACTCTGACCCCACAGGCCAGGACCAAGGCCAAGGCCACCCCAGCTTCTGGGTCCACTGGGTGAACTCACTCTCTTTGGTCCCGTAGACCTCTGCCACTATAGGTCGCAGTTTGTAAGGGCGCTGGCCAGCCTCAAACACCAAACCACCGTCAAGGGTCACAGCATCTGCCTTGTTTGTCTGAAAGCAAAGAGGCCAGATCAGCTTCAGGGGAAAATGCCCTAAGCCAGACAAAGGGGCTCTCAGGATGCCAGCTGGCTCCATGACTAGAAGAGAGTCAAAGGGACCAGTTTCGACAGTCTCCACTCATGCCCTGGAAGGGTAGCCCTAACCAAAGTACCTCTTTGAGGACAAAGAGAAGCAGCTCAACTGCCCTCATTCCTAAGGGTGGCACTGTGTCTCTTTTTCATCTGCCTATCTCCCCTCTGATGCTCCCTCACCAGCTTTCTGTTTAGTGTAGACTCTTCTGGGCACTTTCTGCCCTGTTTTTACTCTGTATTTATTTCTTTTAAGTTCTTTCTTATTGAATAGAAAGGCTTACTAGTAAGATATCTTTAAATTATCAGAGTAAATCACATGCATCCTCTTTGGCATATCACTTCTCACGTATTTCTTTATTTGAAATGTGCTATGCTCATCTAAAGCTGCATGCATTTTCTGACTTCCGTGGGACCTTATTAAGTTTACTGAGTGCATAATATCTGATTGTGGCGTGGTCGTTCCATCATTTATTTTAAAATTCCCCAATAGTTCAGCTCTCAGGTCGTTTCTGACTTTTTACTGTTCAAACGACTCTAGCATGGATAGCTTTGTCCTCAGTGCTCTCTTCCTTCCCGCAACGTGCTGGCCTGGGATAGGCATCTCACGTAGATGATGAGTATATTTACGCCCATCACCCTGGCTGCTGTTGCCATTTTACTTTCCAAAAGATTCTTCAGATGGATTTAGAATGCCGCCAAGCATAAGGAAGGATCGACCATAAGGCTCAAACATTCATTGAGCTGTGTTATTAGAAAATGCAAATACTGACAAATAGCTTAAATGATATTTCTGTGATAAATTAAGGGAAACATTTTCTAAGTATTTTTGTTAATTGCAAATTCCCTCTTACAATATTCTATGCATATCATTTTTCATACTCATTTCTTTATAGAATGTATATAGTAGTCACTTATTGACTGGTTCATACTCATTCTGGTGCAATTTTTTATTTAAATGCTTTAATGGTTGTGAATTAGCATTTTTGCATTTTAAAATATGTCAAGACACTTCATGATTTCATTCATTGTTTAAAGGCTTAGAGAGTTCTCTTTCCTCTAATATTCTGCTAATTAATCTGCCTCCTAGTTTTTTGTGATATGCATTTTATTTTAAACCATTAATCCATCTCAACTTCACTTTCACTTTGGGGTTTGGTATCTAGCACTAATTTCAAATGGGGTTCTTATTAAAAAGACATGTTTTGTGATCTCATTCGCAGATATTTTGGTTGAATAGTTAGAATAGGACCTAGGAATCTGCATTTTAAACCAGCAAGAAATGCTGGGGATGCCTGTCTACAGGCCAGAGTTGTCAAACAGCAAACTAAAACATTGCTGAAGCTGGATAGTCCCCCTAAGTACTGTTCTTATAACCCTAGATATTACTAGAAACATGCACAAATTACTCACCCTGTGCCTGAGTTAACCATGACCCACAGAGGGCATTTGCTGCATAAATGAATAAAAATTATTTCAATAGATCTTATATCTCAAGAAACAAAAAGAATCTAAAACCATCCACATGTCATGATTGTCCTTTCTCTCCCTCTGAATATGCCTTAGATAAATGTCTTTCCAACGCCCAGTGCCCTGCAGGCTCTCCCCCAGCACTATAATATGGTGACAATGATCAGCTCATCTTATTTCTCTCAGGGTTTATACCTAATGATCTTCTGGAGGTTTCACCCTCCAGAATAACCATGACTTCTGCTAGTGCTAATTATTCATCAGATGAGATTGTTTCTGTGTTTTGTTTTTTAAGGAAAGGTGCAGGCAGGAATGAAGGTGACTAGGTAGGCAGGCAGGAAGAGAGGAGCAAGAAACACATTATTTTTATTTAGTTGTTCACATTGATTGTCCCGCCCCCCTTGCCCTGCCGCCTGCTCTGGCCTGGAGTTTTAAACCAGAATCTTGGGAGGCCTGTGGACTGCGCCAAGGGTGTACTAGACCTCTAAGTCATCAGGGGATGCCATCATTTTAGCACAGCTGTTATGAACAATTTATATTGAGATCCCAGTTTCTTCACACCTGGTCTTTCCATTCTAGAACATAAATTCTGCTTTCTAAATAGTGTCAAGTCCTATAAGAGGAATGGTCCCAGCACACAGGCATGCAGGAAGAAAAGCAGAGGCAATTTCAGAGCACATTTTTTACTTTACTCCATTCCTTGCCCCTTCATTCAGTTCTGCCCCACTCAAAACACGGCACTGACTTACCGCAATGGCCTGGATACACTGAAGGTAGGAGTTTCTCTTTTCGCAAGTGACAAAGGGGTCACCCTCTTCTTTCATATTTTGTTGAAATTTGTAGCATTTTTCTTCTTCTGCTTGTGATATGGTACACCAGCGAACAGTTTTCTTACGGACGGCCAGACACAATCCTGTGAGAAAAAGACCAAGGAATAAGGGTTCAACCACTCCATCTCTGATGGAGTTTTCCAGACTCCTCCATCTCTCACTTTGCTCTTCGCTGTTCTGAGTCTCAGTAAGGCTACGCTCTCAGGTGGCAGTGCCTTGTGACCTACAAAGCACTCCGTGGTGGACAGAGGACTGCAATTCCCAATAAAGGAATTAAAGGAGACAATCAGCGTCTCTGGATTCTTTTCCTTCCTGTGACTGACACATTGCCTACCCCTTCAAAATAATGAAGATACTCCCTTTCATCCATCTGTGGAGTTCTACCTGCTTTCCCACCTTGCACCTGGAAGGTAGGCAGGAAAGGAACTACTGCTTCTGATTTGCTGATATGGAAATTGGCTCTTGAGGAGACTGAATGACTACAGCTCAGCAGTGAGGAAGTCAAGCCTAGAACCCAGGTCCCTCTAAATTGTTGAGTCTCCAGGCAACTCCCCAGAGGATACCAAAGGAGCTAAGGAAAGCACACCTGACTCCTTCCAAAGGAAGTTATGGCTTTGACTAGTTGTTTGCCTTGTCCAAAGTCCCACAACTGGTAAATGTTGGAGCTAGGATTTGACCTGGGCAGTCCAACACCACCCCGGCCCCCCTGCTCTCACCACAACACTAGCCCACCTGCTTCAGTTGGCTAGCTTAGAGTCAGGCTGCAGTAGATGTGGCAGATAAAGGGTTTGGGCTCAGATCATGAGGAAAGCCACCAATGCTACTCAGGGTGGTGTTATTCCCTGGACTTTGGAGCTGTGACTCATGGGAGAGTAGAAATCAGAGCTCTGTCTAGGGCAGGAGGCAGGGAGGACTGAAGCAGGGCACGGAGCCAGCAGAGAAGTACTGCCAATGCAGAAAGGAACAGGAACAGGGAGTTGGGGTCAGTAATTAAGTTCGTGATTGAGGGGACTGGGGGTTCAGGAAGTTTAAGGCACATAGAACAGGCAGAACTGGTTTCCTGCCCTGGGTGCAACTGAACCAGGGGACTAAGAGACTAACAAGGGTGCTCATTGCAGCCCAATGTCAGGTGAATGGACGAAGATGTGGTGCATATACACAATGGAACACTACACAGCCCTCAGAAGAGATGAAGCCCTGTCATTTGAATCAACGGGGATGGAACTAGAGAGGATTATGCTAAGTGAAATGAGTCAAAAGAAGAAAGACAGATACCAGATGACCTCACTCCTACGTGGAATGTGAACAAGCAAAACAGAGGAACAGATGAAACACAACCAACCCTGAAATATTTGCAACAGAACTGAGGTTGCCAAAAGGGAATGGGGTGGGCAGGGGCAAATGGTGGTGAAGCCCACTGGACAGTGAGGAAGAACACTTGGTGATTTGGAGGAGGGCAGGGGGTGTTGAAATATGATTTAAGAAATGGGGAACCTATATGTAGGCAGTTATTTTAATGTGTAGAATAGTTGCTACAATGAAAAAAGAAGGAAAGCAGACCACAGAGGGCTTCAGGGAGCCCCACGGTGCCCAGCTCCTACCTCCCAGACTGGTGCAGCGCACAGCACTCATGCTCCCACTCGCACAGCCCTTGCTGTCGGCGCCACAGCTATGTGTCCCCTGGAGACCAAGTGCTCCCTGAGCAGGCCTGGCTCTGGCTCTCTTAGACCTCCAGCCCAGCTCCTGAAGTGCCAGCCGCTGCCCACCTGAGCCAGATGGATCTTCCTGAAAGTTCGCGTCAGTCCTCCAGTTCCTTCAGATTCCTCCAAGTCAGATGTCAGAACAAGAGTTCCTCTCCCACCCCCAGCCCCTGCCAGCCAGCCCCTGCCAGCCAGCCCCTGGGGAACAGAACTGGAATCCTTAGGGCAGCTGTGACACCTTCCTCAAGACTAGAAAGGGATCCAATGACACTCTTGGAGTGCTGGTCACCCCATTAACTGCAGGCTTTAAACTGCCAACCTCTGGCAACCAAAGATTCAAGAGAAAATCGGACGTGGTGGTGCACCTCTGAGCCAGAACCCTGACCACGGGGTGACCACCTCCAGGAAAGCAAAGTTTCCCATCTCTTCCCCTCTCCCTATTGGCCCAAGAGCAGTTAGTCCTGGCCAGGCACAATCCCCTTAGAGAGGAGGATTGTGTTGGATGACCAACACATGGAGGGGAATTTAGAGAAAGGAGCATGCTTCCTAGGTGTGGGGGCTTAAGCTCACTGCTGCTCTCTGGGGAGACCATTCCCTCCAAGAGCTCCCAGCGCAGAGCTATGTGCTAAGACTGGAGGAGGTTGCAGGGGATGGGGGATGATCCCTGAGTTTTACTCTGACCGCCCACACATTGCCTAGATGCTAATGCCCATCACAGCCCTGGCAGCTGCCTGGGACCCTCCTCCTCCTCTGCAGAAAGCCCTGCCCCCACACATGTACTTATATCCCAATGTCCACCACCTGGGAGATCCCTCTGAGAGCCCCAGAAATTATTTCCCGCACTTGAGTACAGAACTAACACTTGTTTAGCCCCTTCTACTTGGTCCCTTCTAATCTGGACACATTTCCAATGAGAAAATCATTTCTCAAGCGCTCGGACAGAGGGGAGTCTGTGCCATCATCGCCCCTGCCCGCTGCAGTGGGAGGCGGCTGTGCACCTTGCCTATCCCGGGCAGGTGACAGCGCTTCCTCCTCACGGTTCTTTGAAAAGATGGTTGGACACTAATTTTAATGAAGAAATTTTAAAAGGTTCTGTCTTGCCCGAGTTACACAGTCTTGCTGGAGCAGGGCTCTGAACTCGTGTCTCCTGTGTGTCTCTGGCAAGCCGCTCGCCCTCTCTGAGTCTCCTTTTCCTCCCACGAAAAACGCGTGTAGCTGTGCTGTGGGACCCAGACCTGTCAGAAAGCGCCGCTCAGCGCTCTTGCACGGGAACCGCTTCTTTGGACCAGCCCAGATCAGGCGCCCGCCCGGGCGAGTGGGCGGGGCTCAGTCCCAAGGTCGCGCCACCTCCCGGCTGCAGGCGAGGGGTGTCAAACCCGCTGGACCTAGGGGCTGAAGCGATCACCCAGAGGGACTCAGGGACATGGGACCCCATTAGATGGAGCTCATCCCCCAGGTACCAGCACTTACCTAGGGCACTGAGGGCCATCAAGGTGGGGAAGAGGAGTCTCATGTCGGAGATGTTGAGGTGACTCCGGGAAGGAAGACTCTGCCGCCTGTCCCCTCTCTGCATCCTTTTATCCAGGACTTGGTGACCTCACCAGGTCTGCCCCGCCTTGTGGCCTCACGGGCCCTCCCCCCACTCCCCCCACTCCCATTAGTTCCTTGAGAACAAACAACCCTAGGGGTGGGAAGAGGGGAGAAGGAAATGTACTTAGGCAGAGGTTGGCACTGGAGAGAAATTCAGCCCAGGCTCCAGCTGTGGGTACAGCCCTGGTGGGCCCAGTACCGGGGTGGTCTTTCTCTCCCGCTCATCTGCAAGCCCCCGGGGCATGGCAGCCCCTGAGTTCTGGCCCTACTGTGATTTCAGTGCCTCTGAAAGGGCGTACAGAGAACAGGTGTCCCTGAGTGAAGACTGTGCTTGATCTTCACCTGTGAGATGGACCCTTCCTTTAGCAGATGGTGACAAAGGACAGTTAGGACAGGTCCACCCACCTTCATCTTGGTGCAGCTGTGAGCCCTGAGTCCTAAAGAGACCAAACTCCTCCACCCAGGATGCAGCAGCCAGACAGCTGGCAGAGACAACAGAGGCTGCTTGAGTCTTACAAATACACTCCCATGATGCACAACGGCCCCCATACGAGGGTCTCCAGGGCAGCCCCGGGTGTCATTGACCCGTTGACCAACTATCCGACCATCTCTGAGGTGTGACACAGAGAGTGTGGTGTATGTGTGCCGTGGGGCACACTGGATGCCTCATAAGGGACAGGCCACCCTATGTGTACTGATGTGAACTCCAAGAGATGCTAAGTGAAGACGTCAGATACTAACAGGGAAATCACAGGTCACCTGAACACCCTTTGGACATATCAATCTGGATAATGGTTACTCCGATGTCTGTTTGTCCTGAAAAGTTGGTCATGACTCTACTTAGACTGCTAAGTACAAAAGACATTTTCTGGAGCCAAGGGCAAGACCTAAGACAGCACCACTGAGGAGGGCATGCAGCCAGTCGGCTGGCGGCCCTGGAGAAGTATACCCAGATCGAATATGAAAGGCCCTCCAGGAGGCTGCAGGGTCCTCCATCCTGGGCAAGTGTGTGCCAAGGCAAGAAATGAGTCTGATCTGGGACCCTACTTGCTGAACTCAAGAATGGGGCACTAGCATCACCAGCTGGGTTTGCGGGTGACAGATGTCTGTTTGGAAATACGATATTGCAGCGGTGAAAGTTGCTTCCCTTGATAATTGCAATGAGCTGTTTCAAAAGTGGTGAAGAAATACAAAATTGACTAATTCTCATGAGCACTAAAGCAGTTTTGTATCTAAATTAACTACTTGGCTTTGCTTTCCCATGATTATAAAAGAATTGAGGGGCACACCCTGGTGGAGTAGCAGTTAGGTCTGCTGACTCTGGCCAAGAGGACAATCCATATACATCCCAAGGACCCAGGTTTGCATCTCAGGGCCAGGGGGAGCAACCATGATGAACAACTAAATAAAAATAAGTAAAATGCTTCGTCTTTCTTTCTCTTCCTGTGTACCTCTTTCTTGCCCTCATTCTTCATTCCTGCCTGCTCCTTTCCTTTGGCAGAAAAGAATTGAGAAATCTCACAGCTCATGTGGAATTAAGACTTAGGATGAGTTGGGCAATAAGAAATCTCTAGAATCTCTTCTGTCTGTTACAGCTCTGGCATGAACACAGAGAGCTTGGGGCCACAATCCAGAAACTGCGCCTAAGGGGTGCCCTGGGGCAGGACAGGGGTAGACAACAAGGTAGACTGTGTTCATGCAGTCTGCAGGGAATGGCACCACCCTGGGGCAGGAACATGCTCAGCTGGACACCTGCAGAACCACCCTCCAAGGTCATCTACAGAGACAAATGTCCTTCCACTAATCTATTGTCAATATTCAGATAGAACTGAGGGTGCTATAGGGGACTCACAGAAGAGGGGCTGGCCCTTGCCTTAAGGAGCTCAGGCAAATGGGTGGGAGGGGAGGGGGCACATGCAGGCACTTCTGTCACACAAGCCATCTGGGAAAAAGCAATGTAGCATGAAAAAATGAGTGCGGCAAGACAGGCTGCTTCTCATTTGCTGGAAATGGGCCCGGGCTGCTGACATGGTCCCTGGCCCTCAGAGTACATCTTACTCTCTTTGGCTGTCCCCTCTTCCTCAACAGGTGGCTTGCATCCCGTGAACCAGGGGAGACCTGTGCCCAGGTGAGTCACTGGTGGCTTGCCAGCTGGGCACCTCTCGAGAGTCCACCTGAGCCAGTGGGGGCATCCAGGCAGACAGTTATCATGTCAGACTCTACGAACCCAGCTGTGTCCAAGTTTTTACCTTGGATGGAAAACAGCACACGAAGACTGGCGGGCTCTGTCTGCAGGAGCTGATAATTGCTGGCCCCCTTGCCAAAGGTGGGCCTTGGTGGATGTATGCAGCAAGAGAGCAATAAAACACAGTGAACTAGGAAGCCAAGGGAACAGTGAGGGATCAGCAACAAGGAAAAAAGAATGAATGACTATAACGCGTTGTGTGAACCTAACATGTTTCTGTACAACACTGCAAAATCGTATGCCGAGTAGAAGAGGTCAGACTCGGATGAGAACATTCTGCACAATGGAATTCATGATGCCCTAGACTGGCGAGGGCAGCAGGGCCTTGAGGGGAAGATGGGCAGGAAGAGGCGCTGGGTTTGGAGGGAGAGGGCTGGGATGTGGCCACGCTAAAGGCCACGTTTGTCAAAATTAAATGAGCCATACTCTGTAATAGAGGCACTCTGCTATACATAAATGAGAATTCAATAAAACTGATATTCACTGAAGAAAAAAAAAAGTGAGTGAGGGAGCCTGAGGACCAACAGCTGACCGTTCCCATCATGAGGCTCCAGAAGGGTTGGAGGCAGAGCCTGGTGCCTGAAGGAAGGATTTCTAAAAGGATGAGCATTTCAGGTAGAGGAAAAGCTGGGAGGATAGGCCCTAAGCATGAGGAAAAACAAAAGGTGACTGGGCTTTCTGACCTAGACTCTTAATGGAAGGTTAACAGAGTCACTTCGTCTATCCCAAGCTCCACACCAGGTGGCCACTTGCCTCTGGAAGCCCCTGATGCACCAAAATTCAGTTTCTAAGATGGAACTCATCTGTTCCCTCCACCCCCGCACCTCCTCTCACGTTTCTGATGACTTCCCATCACCCCCAAGCAAAGAGCCTTAGATTCATCTTCAGGTCCTCTGCCAGCTGTCCCTGTGTGTGAGAGGAGCACTCGATTATCGACATTGGTTGAATAAGTGGATGATGGAGAGGAGGGACAGACTAACAAGGGACTGAGGGATCCCGCCTGCAGTCTGTCAAGTCTGAATGATGGTGAGAGTCAGGGCTGGAGCATGTGTGCATGGCCTCATCCATTCACCCATTGAGTCCACACTGATCTAGGGGGTGTTTCTGATGTGCCGGGAGCTGGGCCTGATCTTGAAGAGCTTGCAGGAAAGAGGATGCAGGTTTCCAAATTCTGAGACCGTGGCATGTACGTAAGAAGCACCAAGAAGGTGGCTGTGGTACCGACCCCCATGTAATGGCAAGTGCTGGTGCTTGACGGGCAGGTGAGGGAGGCCGGCCCTCTTGCCTCACACCCCCAGGCTCTCTCTACCCCTTGACTGCACAGTGAACCTTTGCAGGATCAAGTGCTGGCCCACGCTAACCCTCCCCACAGAGAGGCAGGGAACCCCACACTCAGCCCTCTCAGGAGTCCAGTAGCTTAAAGGCCCAAGAGGAGTGTGGAAAAAGAGGGACCCCACGTTGGGGTCTGGACAGAGCCTTCCTTCTCCAGAGAAAATCAAAGGGAAAAGGAGCTCCTGAGACAGTCACTCATATCTGGAATCCAGCGCGGGCCTTGTGTCCTGGCTGCCAGCAGCACGGGCCGCTGACTTGGTAGAACCATGTGTTGGCTAAGTAGGCATTTTGTGGTGATTTGCTAAACCACTGACAGCTTGAAATCAGTCATCGTGGGAGTATGTGCACCATGGAAACAAGCCAGTGCTACAAAACTAAGCACTCCTCCCCAAAGTCCTTTCACAGCACACCACAGCCTGTGTTTGCCCTCGTCTGCAGACACGCTTGCTGTGTTAGTGTGGTGGTGTATGTGGGCATGGCTGTGCCATCCTAAGAGAGAGGGAAGATAACAGTCCTTAGCATTTGCATGGGTCTGTTAGCCCCAGCCGGAGCTGTCAGTGACCTTGTCTCTTGTGACTCGCACAGCGCTATGAGTTAAGGAAGTCATCATTCTCATTCTAAAACAGAGAAACTGAGGTGGCCTGTGGTCCCACAGTCAGTGAACTACAAAGACAGAACTGCTAACACGAGTCTCCCATTAGGTCCACAACGAGGCCCTCCCTCCTCCACAGGGCCCAGAATTCTCAGAGAGCTGAGGCCCAGGGGTAGCCTCCACGCTAATGGATCTCAGCAGGAAGGAAAGCAGTGGGAACTGAACCCCTCTGTGGACCTGGCACTGACCACATATCAGCCGTGGCCCTTGGTTCTGGTGGAGGTAACTCCGTCTTCTTAGACCTCATTCCAGATGAGAGAACCCAGGCAGAACAGCTTGTCCACATTCTCATGGCTGGTCAGCGGCACATGGAGAAATTTCCCAAGGACCTCCTTGTTGGTATGGACCATTCTGCAGCTGGCACCCTGAAGAGAAGGCAGAGGATGAGCAGGAGGGAGGAAGAGATGGACAGAGAACTCCCTGCTTCTGGGCCAGGCCGAGTTCTCACACAATCCCCTCAGAGAGATAAGGTGTTTTTGGAGCAAGGCCTTACGGTTGGCCCTGAGCTGGCCTGGACTGCAGGACCAGGACAGTGTCTGGGTGTGTCTGTGGGTGCTGGGGCTGCCATCAGGAGGGACGCTTAGCTGAAGTGCAGTAGGGCAAGAAAACTGTGGCTTCATTTACTAGTAAGTCTTGTTGCCAAATGTTGCCCAGCTTACAAAAAGCCTCCAGAAAGAAAAAAAACTTCCATCTCCTTGGACCAGCCCTTTTTCTCACCTCCTCCTCCTTATAATCAGGGCTAGACCTTCAGGGCCAGCATCCGCACACCTGATGAAGGCCACTGCACCACTGTCCCCAGAGACCCATGGAGCATAGAACAAACCAGATCTCTCCAGCTGCAAAATTTCCTTTCTACTGGTCAAGGTTGCACCCCATGTCCCTGGCAAAATCCCCACTTCCTGAGCACCTGTCTCTGCACTGTGGAGAGAATATAGAGCAGGTCAGGGCCCAGGAGAGTCTTCCTGGAGATGCCAGTCAGGGCAGTCCCAGAGGTGGTGGAGGTTGGCATTCTGCTGCCTGAACCTACTGGGGATAAATCAGCTGGGCCTTCCCCGAGAAGGAGCTTGGCATGGGTGCTCAGAGGAATAAGGAGCCACTTCTCCCACCATTTCCTTGGACGAGGCCTGTGTTCCTCCTCCCATCCTCTCTGTCCTCCTCCTCCATTCATTGGTCTATCTCACAGCCTGAGAGGCTCAGAGACACATGGCTAGGAGCCCAAAATAGCTACCTGGACCTGAGCTGGTCCCTCCACCTGTCTAAGCCTCTGTTTCCCCATGAACAAAAAAAGGGGCACAAATAATACTCATGTCACAAGGTGGTGGAGTTAAAACCTGATGTTCGAGATGCTTTCTCAATGCTCAGTCCAAACTAATTATTGTCAGTCTTTCCAGACACTCGTGAACCCACTGTGCCCAAACCACAGCTGAGCACCAGGGCCTAAGGGCAGGCAGGCTGTGGCTGGGGCTCTGGGGACACCTGGTCCAGTGGGCAGGGATGTGTGTGCTGCTCATACTGGCAGAGGTGTCGTTGGGAGCTCTGACAGCAGAAGGAAAAGCCACCATGGGCAGAGACAATGGCAGACTTTTTCTTCATGTCCCCACTTCAGAGCACACAGCTACCCCAGGCCATACTTTTAGAAGATTCGGAGTCTTACCCAGTCCTATTCCCTGGCTTCTGCTGTGTCTCTCTCTAATCCCTGCCTCTTCCTCTCTCCTCTCTTTCAGTTTATCTCTCTCAATGGCTTTTTTTTTCCATCTCTCTCTTTTTTCCATTTCTAGCTCAGTCACATGTCTCTCTATTTGTTCTGGACCTCTGCTCATTGAGAGCCTGCTGGGACCTCCGCTCATTGGGAGCCTGCTGGGACCCTCTCTCTCTAGTTGTCATTACTGGCTCTCACCCACCCCTAATGCTGAGCTCCAGCACAGGGTGGGGGTGTTGACCCAACTTTCCTTTTCCCCAGTCTGTGTCCTAGGGACCAACCCAGTCGGTGGGACGTTATGACAATCTTGCACTGACCCTACCCTGACCCTGAGGAGGAGCAGGAAGTCAGAGCTGAGCAGAACCCAATGTCTCATCTAAGGGAGCAGAGGATGAGCCTGCATAGAAGCACCAGGACAGTTGAGAAGTGGCCCTGCCTTGTCCTGTGCAGCACCTGCTGTCTGGTGTCCTACAAGAGTCAGTAGGAGGACAGTGGCTGGGGAAAGTGGAAGAGAACATTCCTCCATCAGCCCCAGCACCCAGCTCTCCCCTGCAGGAAACGTTTTCCTCCCTACAACCTTCATCAGATTCCCAGGTCAAAGAGAGAGGGCACTAGGAATGTACCAGGGACCAGTGATCAGCAGGGGACAACCATAGAGGCGAGGAATCACATGCTCAAAAACCCAAAGCGCCCTCTTTTTAAAGCCAGAGAGGCTCTCAGCTTAGCGGATTACATCTGCAGCCAGAGACTTGGAATCTCCAAGTAGGTCCTTGACAGCCTAGGGCCTCTCACTCTAGCACCTTCCAGCACAAACAGAGGTCCCTTGGGAAGGCTGTTGCCTGTGAGCTGTAGCATTTCGTCCTACAGTGTATGTTACCAACATTAGGCTCTCCTGAGGTCACACGGCAGGTGAGTTTGAGAGCCCTGACCCAGGGCTCCCCCCAGGAAACTCTGTCTGCTTGTCCTCAACCACCCGTGTGTTCACTTCGAGAGCAAAAGAAGGGGTGACAGGGGTAGCTGCGTTCCCCTCACCCTTTTTTATTTTTACCATTGATCAGATGTTGATCCTAACCAAAATATCCCTGCAGAGAGTACTAATTTCCAGAGAAATCCATTTTGAAAAAGGCTGTTAAAGTTCAGCTCCTGAGTTGGCCTTCTTGAAAAGACCACTGAGCCTCTGGAGGCTGTGTTGTTTCAGGGGGCTTAGGAGGAAGCTGAGGGTGGGGCTAGGGCACAGAGGGGCAATGGCTCTGCACCAAAGTTGTTGCTGCCCAGTGTTGCCCCATTTCTAAGGGAAGTTCAGTAATCAAAGAGTTTCTCTCTGATTGAATCACTTCTTCCTGTCCTTCTCCCTGTCTCTCTCCTTTCCCTCTGAAACCTCTACTCTCCTTTGGTCTTCTCACTCCTGTCTCATAGGGCTGCAGTCTCTCGGTCTATCTGGGTCAATACTTGGGAATCCTTTCCATTCTTCCTTCTCCTTCATTAACTGGGTGATCTGATACCCAAGTGCACTCAGTTCTTCCTTCATCCCACCTCCTGTACCCATGCGTCCTTTTCTACTCAACGGTTATGAGCTGGCCCTGGACTCATGCCTCAGCTCCAGACCACTTGCTCTATTGTTACCAGGTAGATGAGATAAGATAACATACAATAAGATGTTAACCAGGTTTGTTTTATTCTCCCAATTCTTTAGTGTTGTGCATTGGATTTCCAGACCTCAGTTCTTGTGTCCCTGCAGGAATGAATTCAAGTAAGGCACAGATATGCAAAAGTTTCATTGCAAAAAGGTTTACTCCAAGTCCAAGCAGTGCAGGTTTATTAAAGAGAAAATACACCCTCAGAGGGGAGAAGGAACTGCCCCTGGGTGCACTCAGCAGTCTGTGTATTCCTGCCTGGGCCTTATATTTGCCTCTTGTCCTCCCTTAGGCCCTCTCCTAGGGTGGATTCTCCTCCTGTCTTTCATGTTGATTGACAGGTAGACTTACATAAACTCTATACCAACTCTTACTGTGCATGTTCTTTCCCAGGACCACCTAAGCGAAACCCTTGGGGGTGAGGTGGGGTGGGTTGGGATGGGGTGGGGTAGGGTGGGAGCAGGGTGAAACCACATTATTTTAATGAAGGTGTAGTGAGGAAGGTCATCGAAAACAGTTTTGCTCCTTCTGTGCCTGTATCCCCATCCACTTCTTACCAGATCGGTTTAAGACTGGACTATCTGACCACTGTGTCTGACTCCTAGGTTGGGGCTCTTGTGTCATTCTACTCAAGAGATATTCCCCCTCCTTGGTAACCCATCTCATGTCTAACTGACTCAGTGGCCAGGAAGGTCCTGAAACTTGAAAGATGTCTCTGCTCTTGAGATGCTTTAACTGACCCAGTGCTTATGTTCAGCAGGTGTTGTTCAATAAGACACGCATTGTCCTGTAGGGCCCCACACCCAGCGCTCCTGTCTACCTGCCACCTAGCACTGCCTCTCACCTCCCCCACTGCAGCCCACCTCTGAAGGAGTCTTTCAAAACCACAGAGCTAACAATGGTCCCGAGGTACCTTTTCTCACCCTTCCTCTCTTCTCCCTGTAACTGTCCCCTAGGAATCTCACCCTCCTTTCTCCTCTGGATTAATCTACCCTCTTCAAGCTGAAGACTCCCAGAGCTGTATCGCGTACCCCAGGTCTCCAGACTGCTCGGTAGCAGGCGTACTCTGAACGGCTCAGCCTGAAGGCCCCACCCATACCTCAGAATGGATGTCCAGCTTCCAGCTGTAGGCCAAGATGGAGTAAACACATCTCTCCCTCTTTCTCCTACCAAGTACAGCTTAATACCCCCGAGAGTGTAGATAATAGTGTCTTAGAATAACACAAATGTATTATCTTAAAGTTCTAATGATAAAGATTCAAAGCCATCCATATGGGTTCAAGCACAACAAGGGAAGTCATTTTCCTGCCCAATGCAGCCTAGAGGTTGACCACATTCCTTGCATCTTGGCCCCAGTCCCACATTACTCTCACTTCTGTCTCTATCATCACATCTGTCTTTCACTCTGACCCTCCTGCCTCCTTCTCATAGATACACTGGTGACATTAGGTCCCCACCCACATAATCCAGAATGATCTCCCCATCTCAAGATCTTTTATATAAAATTTACACACTTGTCAATTCACTTAAAACATTAAAGGTGTTTATCAGTTCTGGGAATAGAAACATGGACATCCTTGAAGGTCCACTGTTCAGTCTAATAATAAATGATGTGTTCAAAATAATACCGAAGTGGCCATTAAGAAAACTATACAAAGAGATACACTTAAAAACACTACAGATAAATCAAAACAGAATTCTGAAAAATATAAAGTAACCCACAGGACAACAGGAAAAAGAAATCAGTAAAAATGCAGAAACAGAGGAGACAAATGTTTTTAAATAAAATGGCAAAGTTAACCTGAATTGTCAATAATTATAGTAAGTATAAACAGTCTAAATACTCTAATTAAAAGACTGGGGTTGGTAGACTGGTTAAAAAAAGTATAATCTAATTATTAGTTATGTATAAGAAACTCACTAAAAATGTAACAGCATAGGCAGCTTGAAAGTAGAAGGATAAAAACACAGATTCCAGGTATAAAAAGAAAGTATGACTGACCATATTTATGTCAGATAGAGTCAGACTCAGAGCAAAGAAAAGCATTAAGGGCAGAGAAGGGCATTACATAATAATAAAAGTTAATACGCTAAGAGACTTAACAGTCCTAAATGTGTGTGCCCCAAAAAACAGAGCTGTAAAATACATGAAGGAAAAACTGGTAGAAATGAAAGGACGAATTAACAAACTTACCAACCTTAAAGCTTTACATGTTTTTTTCCCCAAATGGTAACATGTTAGTATCCAGTTTCAAAAGAAAACTTCCTACTAAAGTACAACACACATCTACATATATAGCATTTCTAACAGATGCACCTAAGTGTAGAGTTTGATGACTTTCAAAAATCTGATTACCTCTCTATGAAATAGCTCCCATTTCAGGGGACAGATTATCACCAGAAACCCTGTGCATGCCCTTTTCCACTGACTACTCCAAAAGGTAACCTCTGTCCCTGGCATCTAACACGATGTATTCTTCTTGACTGTGCTGAAAGGTCTGGTAACCGGAATGATGGAGACTATGTCCATGTGGGACACTGAAAGTCTCAATCTGCACAGAGGAAGGTTTGCACAGAGAAGACAGAGGGGCCAGATAAGCCACCATGTGCATGATCTTGACACAGGGAGTGTCCAGGGAGTCAAATTGCAGAGGAGGGGCAAGGTCACCCTACAGGTAGTGGCAGAGGACTGAGTGAGCCGCTCTCCTCCCAGTGTCCCCCAGGAAGCTGAACCAAGCAGTGTGCCCCATTTTTCCCCCAGGACATCTGCCCTTTTGATCTTTGAGTGTGTCCCCACCCTAGGTTCCCATACCCTTGCTCTGTCCTATTATCTATCTCTAACTCCTAGTTCTCTCTTTTATAACTTCCACCTCTTTCTTGATCTCCAGGTTTCTCTCTGCCTCACCTCTCTCTGCATCACTGTCTGTCTCACCACTCCTGCTCTCTTCTCTCAGCGCCCCAAACTTGCCCCAATTATTCTTGTCAGCAGCCTTGTTGTCTCCTCGTGGCATTTTCTAATCTGTCTCCCAGCCAGCTGTTTCCGACTGACTTATACAACCTATGCTCCACAACCTCTCTCCCCGCTCTGAACTTCTCTGGGGTGAAGGGGAGCTGTCCCAGAACGTATGTGGCCATTTGATCACTCGCCAGGAGCTGAAGGTCAGCATGCTGGTAATTAGGGCTTTGCCCATCAACAAACTACACTAGGGGCCATGGACAGCACCAGGGACCAGGGTGAGTCCAGACCCAGCTGACTCTTGACCACCATTCCCAGCATCGAAAGTGCAGTTTGATGCAGAAACTGTATCAGGACACAATATGGACACCAGAGGCCAAGATGAGGGTATGAAAGGAGAAGACTTGTAGAATGAGGAACTAATGGCAAAGCCTGGGGACCTGGCAGATGAAGCAGAACCTGAAGAATATTTGGAAATGGAGGAAAGAGTGAGGGAAGTGAGCAATTTTCAGGATATTTCCAAATATTCTGGCTTGATATTGCACCTATGATATAATTTGACCATGAAATTCAGACACTCTTAGATGCGAATGCTTCTTTTGATGCCATTCTACAAATGGAGTCTCTGAGTTCAGACTGGGCTTGTGCCCTGACCTGCCTTGGAGGCTTGCTGACTCCTTGTCAAAAACATCCTCACAGAGACTAAGACTGGACTGAGAGGGAAGAACCAGGAAGGAGCAGAGAGAAAATTAAAGAGACTGCAGGAATCATCTGGGAGAGAGATGAAACAACTTAGTCTGGGATGCAGCAGTGAGGAAGGGTTCAGATGGGTTGGATTCTAGAATGTTTTAAAGATAAATACCATGAAATTTGCTTACATTACAAGGGGAATGTGGAGTGTGAAGTTCCAGAGTTAAGGGTGATACCAAGGTATTTGATCTGAAAAGCTAGAATGATGGATTTACATTAACTGAAAGAGGGAAGATAGTGAATTAAACAGATTGGGCACGGGTAGACCAGAAATTCCATTCTGGGTACCATCAGATTGACAGACCCTTGAACCTCCAGGTAGATTGTGAAAGAGGAAACTCCCTGACTTGCTGCCATTCAGAAGAGCACTGGTACTACAGCAATTAAAGTTTGAGGTCTGGAACTTTATTTTGGGGGAACATAAGTCTATTTTCATGCCAGGATAAAGTCGAAGCCTCATGACACAAAATGGTGTGTCCAACCCCAAGGGCTCATGAAACCCTTTGCATTATGTCCATGGATCATTTTCACATTTTGGGAGTCTAGGGCTCCTCAACTTTCCTACCCACACCTTCAAGGCCCAGTCTGACCTCTCTGCCACTCCCTGTCTGCAGAGGTGGAGGGCAGTCCATTTCTCGTTCAAGCTTTCAACTCTTCTGCATACTTTCGCCATGTTGTTTCTTTCCTTACATATGAACTCAGAGGAGGCTGAGGGGTTTTTTTCAGTCCAGTCCTCATCAAATATAGAGGCTGTGTCTTTGAATTTCACAACTAAAACTCATTTGTACTTGATTCTTGAGTGCATCATGGCTTCTCCATGAGGAAATAGCAGGATCCTGGCTGCGAAACAAATAATAATAGGACCACATTTCACAAGTCTCAAAAGGGTTTGTGTGTCTTTTCAGACCGTGGTTGTTCGTTGTTTTACAAGCCATGCTGTGTTGCCCACAGATATCAGTATGCCAAAAAAATGTGTTGAGATTACCTCTGAGCAGTGATAGCCAAGGTGTGAGAAGCCTTGAGAAGGGAGCAGAACTTCAAACGAGGCTTCTACCCCAGTGACAGTCCCATTCAGCCTTCTTTCCAGGTAGACTGTGAGGCAGACGCATGAAAAACAGTAGATCTGGACAACAGGGACACATCTACCAGCGGAAGTGCCTCGAGCTCTCTTCCCTCTGGCCCTGCTGCTGGGCATATGCTCCTTGCTCCACGATGCACACAGGCTGTTCCCACCCCCGTGCCTGGTGCCTCCCTTCCCACTCAGACTCTCAGGGTCACTGAGAGCCACCCTGTCCAGGAAGGCTGGATGTCATCTGTGACCTCCTGCCCAGCCTGGATCACCCTTCAGCAAGTGGCCCCATGAAAGCTTATGATTCTTTTGCTGATATCGACCCACCAGCTTATGTCCACGTGTCTGCTTAATAAGCACTTTAATTTCTAGGAAACTGCTGGTCCTGAGATAGGAATACAAAGTACAACTGGATTTTGTTTAAAAACCCACCAACAGACGTGTAAGTCGGTACAACTGTCGAGGAGAGCCATTTGGTAGCATCAGCTGCATCAGAATGTCCCCTCAAACCAGTGCTGAGTGCCAAGTTATTTAATACTCTGGGCATGAGGTCCCAGCATGAACAGTGATTAATATTTTTGTTTCTGCAAAAGAATAAGATGAATGTTAAACAACCAGACAGTCAGAATATCATTCAGTCTTCAAAGACCTAAACCTCAATCAGATACTAGTTTTTCAATACTAGAGACATGTTTTCTTAAATTTTTGCCTGATTTCCAATGTTAGTTTATACAGCTTAAACATGTATAAGTTTAATCTGCATTATTAATATTTTCTCTATCACCTTCTTAAGTCTAACTCGAGATAATCAAGAGGACAATAAATCTCTTCAGCCCTGATTTGTATCATTTGCCAATTTCTCTGGTGTAAAAACGCTCCCAGCATGATGGACATCACTGAATATCGGGTTGGGAGGAGATAAGTAATATCACATTCTGTTGTCTTCCCACCATACAGATACAATAAGCATGAATGCTTTCAAGAGCCACAGGAATGCCACGTCAAAGTGGGACAAATTTTTGCTAAGTCCTGACAGTCTCGGAGCCAGTGGCAGCCCGGCACTCTAGAAGCAGGCAACGCCTCTCCTAGGTATATGCCCATCAGAAAGGCATCCACGTGTGCACCAAAAACATGAACAGGGGTGTTCATAGGAGCACTGCTATAAATATCCCAAACATCTGCCAGGGTTAGAGGGGTGCTTGCGAGCATGAGCTGGCTGTTCTGCTCGCCCCGAGTCTCACACGTGTGCTGCTGAACGAG
This sequence comes from Solenodon paradoxus, assembly GCA_004363575.1. Classification (NCBI taxonomy): domain Eukaryota; kingdom Metazoa; phylum Chordata; class Mammalia; order Eulipotyphla; family Solenodontidae; genus Solenodon; species Solenodon paradoxus. The sequence continues at coordinate 184,618 of RJWH01002169.1, forward strand.
AGAGGTCGCACACAAAACGTGAGCACCTGCCTGCATTTGCATGCAACTCTAGAACACCTCAAACTAAGCTGCTGGGAGAGCAGAGACTTCGGGGCAGAGCGACAGGTAAATGATGGATGGAGCCAGGAGTGGGGCTTTTGGGGTGCTGCTAATGTGGGGTCATTTGTTATTGCTTTTTTGTTGTTGTTGTTTGACCAGATTTCATGAATGTTCGTTTTGTGATTACTCATCTCATTGTGTAACTATTGACAGCACTTTTTGATGTATATGCCATATGTTATATAAAACATTTATTTTTTTTAAAGCCACCAACATGAAGGCTTATAAGTGACTACAGTTTGGCAAACCCCCCACCCACTAAAGATGTGATCTTTGTGGGAAGTGTCAGAAATGCTCCTCAGAGCAGCTCTCTGGAACAGAAGAGGAAGCTTTCCTTGAAAAATGGCTCCTCCATTGTCAATACTGAAGAGACAAGGAAGAGGAGGGATGGGAAACAGGATGGACATTTGTAAATGGACGAAAGCCAAGGTCATGGAAGTTGCCATGAGAGGGTGTTTGACCTGGGTTATGGGCTCTGGAGAAGAAGAGGGAAGTGGGAACAAGCATGTTTGGCAGATGTGGGCCAATAGGCACTATGCTGAACAATTCATGTGCACAACTCATTAGCCCCTCAGCAACCCCTGGGAGGTAGGGACTGCGACCACCCTGTCCATTTCACGGATAAGGAGATTGAGGCTCCAGAACGAGGTAAAGGCATGGGCCCAGGCATCTTTGGGCCCCAGGGCTGCGACTCTTCACTGTGCCCCACCCCCACTCCCCTAGAAAACTGCATGTCCCTGCTGGGAGGCCAGTGCCAAAACAAGTCCAGAATGTTCTGCTCCAGAATGTTTGGTCAATGTTCACCCTCCTCCCACACTGGCACTGAACCCTCATGACGTGGTGGCCCCAGTGAATTGCTGTCCATCAAAATTAAAATTAGTTGTGGTTGAAAAAACAGGAACATCAAAGGGGCCCAAAGGAAGAATAAGGAACAAATGAAAAATCGAGTCAACCATTCCCAGCCCAGGAGATGCTGATACCTGAAGTTGCACAATTGACCTCATCTTACGTCTCAGCAGGCTGGGCAAGAAGCCAATGCCCAGGGCAGAAAGACCAACTAGAAAGAGCCACAGTGCCCTCCCACAGCCCTCACCACCTGAGGTGTTGCTTCCTCCCTGGCCAGGATCCTGCTCTTTCCAGTCCCTGCCAACTCCTTCCTCTTATTCTTTTGTTGATTAAATCGTGGCTCAGTCCAAGGCCCAGCTAGAATTTCAGAACTCAGGGAAGGTGCTGGCAGAAAGCTCAGGGGCATGACCTGTTGAACCCTGAGACGGTGACCTGGAAGAGGTTGATAAGCTCTGTTTTCTGGGCTCCAGACTTTGTCCCCCCATTTCCAGCTGTTTATGGGCCCAGACCAACCACGGGGCCTGCAGGACGCTGTTCACTAGGCCTGAAAGCAGAGCCCTGCTGGGAACCAAGAGTGTGTAGGATGGGAGTTATTGGGGAAAAGAAGGGGACCTGGGAGAAAGGGGGAGTTCCACAGCACGGGAATCCGCCCACAGATTCCAGGACGGCTGACGTGACACAGAGAACCATCTGCTTGATGTCAATCACATGCATGCTGAGGTCATAGGCGGAGGCTGCGGGGAGCGAAGCGGGCATTCAGGGACCCACATGGATCCCAGAGAGAGTGCAGGGCCTCCTCAGAGGAAAGAGTTCACAGGAGGTGCTTGCCACCTAGAAGGCCTTGAGCCCTTTCTATGCCCAGGCCCTCCCTCTCTACAGTCACATCTGTCTTCATACATAGTCCTCCTCAAAGCTTTGGATCAGGTTCACGGCCGTAATGTCTACAGCTTGTGAAGTTTAATTGCTGCTACTACTGGCTCAGTGTAAGAGCCAGGTCTGGTCACGTTGGCTGGCCACCCATCCTTGCTCAAGCAAGGCCTCCCAATGAGGTCAGGGTGTGTTTGCCCACTGGCGAAGAGCCTCCTCTTTCTGAATATGTGGAAGGTGGGCTCCAGGCAACACTGCACAGCTCACTTCTCAGAAAAGGAGGAAACTGGCGAGGTAGAGTGAATTAAAGCTGGGAGGACTTCTGTAAGCTAGACTCAGAACTGCCAACCTCCATGCAAAGGATTCAGGCAGGAACTTAGAAAAGGTGCTGGAATTTTTTCAGGCCTATGGCAGCCCTGGAAGAGAAAGGACAGATAGACAAAGGGAAGAGTTTGTACTTCCCTCTAGTGGAGAAGGGAATGAGCTCAGGGGAAGCTGAGAAGAGTCTGCTGCTTTAAGAAATAGTTATTCTCACCAGGGTAGAGCAGCGTGTCTGTACTGGGGAAGCTGGCTCACCTGCAGGCTGAACTCACAGATGCACACGCATGCATGTGTGTGCACACATGCACACACAATGCACATTCATGTGTGCATGTACACACATACTTACATACATGCACACATTTGTACACACATATGCTCAGACATGGAGGCAGAAAAGTTTCCTGCCTCCTTACTCACACCAGTGCCTTTGTGGTGTGGGTGGGCAGTAGGTCCAAGGCAGAAATGATGATAAGACTGGGGAGGACTGATCTCAAATTGGGACAGTCACTGGGAGCTCAGGATAACATAAACCTGTTAGGTTTGTGACTGAGTAAGAAGAGAAAGATTAGTTGAGCAGACAAGCTGGAGTTTGTTAGGGCACCTGAATACAGGCGGGCAGAGGTCAGAGTGGCATCAGTACCGAGGGAGGGGTATTGTTGGGGTGGGAGGGGTGTTTTTTGCCTTTTTTGTTTTTATTGCAGTAACTTTTATTCTACACATTAAAATAAAGCCATATGTGCAGTTTCCCCATTCCTCAGATATATGTGAACACACCCAGCCCTCCACCAAATCACCAAGTGTTCTTCACCACTGTCCAGTGGGCTCTGCCACCACTTGCTACTCCCCCCATTCCCTTGCGGTAACCTCAGTTCTATTGCCTGTGTCTAAGGGTTAGTCTTGTTTCATCTGTTCCTTTGTTTTGTCTATTCACATTCCACCTATGAGTGAGGTCATCTGGTAACTATCATCTGACTTATTTCACTTAGCATTGTCCCCTCTAGATCCATCCATATTGATTCAAATGACAGGATTTCATCTCTTCCAAGGGCTGTGTAGTATCCCATTGTATATATGCACCACATCTTGATCCATTCATCTGATGCTGGGCACTTAGGTAGTTTCCATTTCTTAGCTATTGTGAATAGGGCTGCAATAAACATTGGGATACATACGTCTCTGCGGATGGTGCTTTGTATCTTTTGTGTAAATACCTGGAAGTGGGATGGCGGGATCATATGGGATTTCCATCTTCAACTTTTTAGGGAATCTCCATACTATTTTCATGGGGGTTGCACCAATTTGCGCTTGCACCAACGGTGAAAAAGTCTTACCTTTTCTTCACATCCTTGTCAACATTTGCTGTTTCCAGACTTTTGGATAATAGCCAGTCTCTCAAGTGTAAAGTAATATCTTGTTTTGATTTGCATTTCCCTGATAGCCAACAAGTACGAATGTCTTTCATGTACCTGTTGGCAATCTGTATACCCTCCTCAGAAAAAATGTCCCCCCAATTCCTCTTTCCATTTTTTATTGGATTGCCTGTTTATCTGTTATTAAGTTTTATGAATTCTTCGTGTATTTTAGGTATTAAGTCCTTGTCAGAAATATGAAATGCAAATACCTTCTCCCAGTCAGCAAGTTGTCTTTTTGTTTTTGGTGATGTTTTCTTTTGCTGTGAAGAAGCTTTTTAGTCTGATGTAGTCCCAGTTGTTTATTTTTCCTTTTTGCTTCCCTTGATGCTAGAATTGAGTCCCCAAAGGCCTCCTTAAGGCTGATGTCATGGAATGTCTTTCCTATGTTGTTTTCTAAGAATTTTATGGTTTCTGGTCCTATGCCCAAGTCTCTAATCCATTTTGAGTTAATTTTTGTGAATAGTGCTAGAGAGTGATCTAGCTTCATTCTTTTGCTTGTGGCTGTCCAGTTAGCCCAACACAACTTATTGAAAGGACTTTCCTTTCTTGATCATATGCTTTTGGCTCCTTTGTCATAGATTAACTGTAAATGAGTTGGTCAATTTCTGGTGATTCAGCTCTATTCCATTAGTCTGTGCCTCTATTATTATTCTAGTACCATACAGTTTTTATCATTATCACTTTGTAGTATAGTTTAATGTCTGGGAGTTTAATCCCTCCAGATTCATTCATTTTTTTCCCATGATTGCTTTGTCGTTCCATACAAATTTTAAGAATTTTTTGTTCTATTTCCTGGAAATAAACCTGTGGGATTTTAATGGGAATTTCATTGAATCTGTATATTGCTTTAGGTAAGATGAACATTTTAATAATGTTGATTCTTCCCAAGCATGAGCAGGGGATGTCTTCCATTTCTTTGTATCCTCCTCTATTTCTTTTAAGAAAGATTTGTAGTTTTCTTTGTATGGTCTGTCACCTACTTTGTTAAGTATATTCTGAAATATTTGATTCTTTTTACTTCTGTTTTAAATGATATTGTTTTCTTGAGTTCTTTTCCTTCTAGCGTGCTGTTTGCATATAAGAATGCAATGAATTTTTCTGCATTGATTTTGTAGTCTGCCACTTTACTGTATTTGTTGGTGATTTCTAGAAGTTTTTTGACAGAGTTTTTAGGGTTTTCAATATATATAATCATATCATCTTCAAATAATGATCGTTTTACTTCCTCCTTTCCAATTTGGATTCATTTATTTCATTTTCTTGCCTAAAAGCTCCAATATGATGTTAAAAAGCAGTGGTGAGAGTGGACAGCCTTGCCTTATTCCTGACCTTAGAGGAAATGCTTTCAGTTTTTCACCATTGATTGTGATGTTGACTGTGGGTTTTTCATACACAGTCTTTATTGTGTTGAGGTAATTAAATTCTATCCCCGTTTTACGAAGGGTTTTTATCATAAATCGGTGTTGGATCTTGACAAAAGCTTTCTCTGCATCTACTGACATGATCATGCGGGTTTTTTCCCTTGTTTCTTGTTGATATGTTATATTATTACAGTAATAGATTTACATATGTTGAATGAGATTTACATACCTGGAATAAAATCTCATGTGGTCATGATGGATGATCTTTTTGATGCATTGTTGGATTCAGTTTGTAGTATTTTGTTGAGAAATTGGCATCTATGTTAGCGTTATCGTTAGCGTTATCATTCCATAGTTTTCTTTCTTGGTAATGATTATCAGCTTTTGCTGTCAGTATAATGTTAGCCTCATAGAAACTATTTGGGAGCATTCCCTGTTCAATCGTTTGGAAGAGTTTGAGAAGTATAGGTACTAATTCTTCTCTGAAGGTTTGATAAAACTTGTTAGAAAAGCCTTCTGGTCCTGGTCTTTTATTTTTAGGGAGACTTTTGATTACCTCTTTAATTTCTTTGCTTCTGATTGTTCTGTTCAGGTTTTCTAATTCTTCCAGGTTCAGTCTTGGTAAACTGTATATTGCTAGAAATCTGTCCATGTCCTCAAGTTTGTTTACTTTGTTGGCATAGAGCTGTTCATAGCAGTCTCTTAGGATATTTTGTATTTCTGTGATATCTATTGTGAATCTCTCATTTCACTTCTGATTCTAGCTATGAGAGTTTTCTCTCTTTTCTTCTTAGTGAGTCTAGCCAATAGTTTGATGATTTTGCTTATTTTTTCAAAGAGCCAATTTTTGGTTTCATGGATCTTCTGGATTGTCTTTTTGATTCTATTTCTAATAAAAATATTCATTATTTCCTTTCTTCTACTGATTTTCTACATTAATTGCTATTCTTTCTCTAGTTGTTTTAAATGTAGAGTTAGATTATTTATTTGTTGTTTTTCTTGTTTCTTGAGGAAGGCCTGGATTACGACGTATTTCCCTCTTAGTACTGCTTTCACTGAGTCCCATAAATTCTGGTAGTTTTTGTCTTCATTCTCATTTGTCTCTAAGTATTTTTTAAGTTCCTCTTTGATTTCCTCTTTGACCAAGAGTCATTCAGAAGCATGTTGTTTAGTCTCCGATTAATTTGAGCTCTTCCAGCTTTCTCTTTGTAGTTGATTTCTAGTTGTAAACCATTGTGAGTAAAGAAGATACTCAATATGATTTCAATCTTGTAAATTTCTTGATACATGCTTTGTGTCCCAACATGTGATCTGTCCTTGATAGATTCAGGAAATTGAGACTGTTCCATGTGCACTTAAGAAGAAAGTAAAATCTGTAGTCATTGTATGAAGTGTTCAGTATACATCTATTAGAATTAACTATTCCAAATGATCATTTAAAGCTGTTGTTTCCCTGTTACTTTTCTGCCTGGTTGGTCTGTCCATTGTTGTAAGTGGGGTGTTGAAGTCTCCTATCATTATTGTGCTGCTTTCAGTGTCTCTCTTCAGTTCTAATAATAATTGCTTAATATATTTTGATGCTCCTCAATTGATACCTGTATGTTAATAATCATTATGTCTTCTTGCTGGATTAACCCCTTAGTCATTATATAATGTCCATCTCTATCTTTTGTTGGGCTTTTTAGGTGGAAGTCTGTTTTATCCAATATAAATATAGGTGGCTGTTTCTGCTTTTTTGTGGTTGCCGTTTGACTGCAGGATTGTCTTCCAACCATTGACTTTGAGCTTTTGTTGATCTTTTAAAAGGTGACTTTCCTGAATCCAGCAGAAGGTTGGGTAATGCTTTTTAATCCATTCAGGAGAAAACCCGAGGGTAGATAGGATATCTATTAGTTATTTCTTGAAGGAGGGAAGAGAGGCCCTTACAAACCAACAGGGCCTGGAGAAACTTAAGAGGTTTAAATGTAACATGAAAAGAATTATGAATCTGAATGTGGACTTGGGAGGCCTGCCATCATGGAAGAATGAGTTTTCACACACACACACACACACACACACACACACACACTGACACACACACCCAGGACAGCTAAGGACCCTCCCACACAGCACCTGAGCACAATAGTTTGGAAGTCTTGGTTGGAGTATAATCGGTGTAATGAAGGAAGGGCCAGTAGCTGAGCTGTACTGTATCAGGGCTGCCCCCTAGGCCTCACCATATGCCTTATTACCCAGAGCAATGAGGCCCTAATCTCTTTGGTGGCTCTTGTAGTGAAATATGGCTGCTGACACAGGAAGCTTGGCGACCTATAGTAGCTTTGATATAAGGCCTACATTGGTTACGGGTGACCCCCAGGTAGCCAGCTGCCCGCTTTCTTCCCATGTAGTCACATAGGAACAAAGGATGTGAAAGGTATATTTGGAGTTGATGTAGATGTTAATGTTTTGTCCTTTGGCCAAGGATAGAGTTCAAGCGAGGGCTATTAATTCAGTCCTTTGTGAGGAAGTCCCAGGTAGCAAAGGTCCCATTTCTATCATTTGAATTTAGGTAACTATTGCATAACTGGTCACTCATCTGTCATGAGTCATGTAAGAGATTCCATTAATAAACCAGCAGACATTAACATCATGGAGTGAGATATCTGTTAAGTGTGGGAAATATGGGGCTTGTTTTCGAGAATGTCCACGCAGGAGTGAGGAGGTTCAGCTATAGAGACAAAGGTAAGAGGGCGACCAGGTTGAGAAAGGAATCATGGGCCAGAGTAATATGGAGACGTGCATGAGAGTTAAATAAATAGACTGTAGGTAAGAGGGGAAGGGGTACTGACTGGTAGTAAAAGGAATTATTTCATAAAGTACATGAAAAGAGTATACAGTCAAGGGTAGTGAAAAGGTGAATTTTTGTGCTTCTTTAATTAAGAGACTGAACCTAATTCTTGTAGGCAAGTGGGCCAGCCTCATACGGTAGGGTCTAATTGTTTGGAGAGGTATGCCACCACCTTACGATCTGGTCCTGATTTTTGTTCCAATACCCCAGTGCGATACTCTCTACTTTGTCGGTGTACCAGGTAAAGGGTTTGGATAGGTCAGGAAAAGTAAGGGCAGGAGCCGAAATGAGGACAGTGCAGAGTTTATGAAGGGAGTTTGAATATTTATCAGGATCTAGAGGACCACCTCAGGAGCCCTTTGCTACTTCATCAAGTGACTTAACCGAAGGGCTGAAATGTGGTATTAGAGTAGAAAATAACCAGCCAGTGTGAGAAAGAAGACAAGCTCCTGTGATATGGGGAAGTGGGCATAGAAGACAGAGGATGCCTTCGATCAAGTGTGACAGACCTCTGATGGGGGGCAGAGGAGAACCCAAATATGCAACCCATGACCAGAACAGCTGAGACTTAGAAGGTGACAAGAGTTGGCATGTGTGTTTTTGAGAGCATTCAAGACTACAGAGTAGAAGGTCACCGACATACTGAAGAAGGTTGCTGAGGGAGAGGTCAGGTTCATGAAGATCTTTAGAAAGGGCCTGACCAAACAGATGAGGACTGTCACAGAAACCTTGGGGAAGGACAATCCATACGAATAGTTGTTAGGTGTTAGAGGGGTCTGTCCATGTAAATGCAAATAAAATCTTGAGATTCTTTAATGAGAGGGACTGTAAGGAAGGCATCCTTCAGGTCAAGGAATGTGTGAAAGGTGGTATTGGTGGGAATGAGAGAGAAGAGCATACAGATAGGGGATGATGGGATAGAGACGGACAGCAGCCTGATTGATAAGGTCCTGTACTAGGTGGAATGATCCATCTATTTTTTGCCAGGAAGAATGGGGGTATTATAGGGAGAACTGGCAGAATGGAGAACCCCTGCTTGCCGAAGGCTGTCGAGAGTAGGCTGTGGTCCCCACTACCCCTCTAGTGGCTAGGGAACTGGGGTTTACAGGGCTATGTTTATGGATCTCGGAGGTGCATGGGAATGGGAATGTGATGCATAGCCAGGGACTGCGGTATCCCAAACCGAAGGGTCCACAGGTGTGGGATGGCTCGGGTAAGACAAGGAAGGGGTTCAGAAAGGGCTAGGAGGAAAAGTACCGTGTCTTGGTTTGTGAGAGGATGGAGAGTGATTTGGGCCTGAAATTTGGCAAGAACATCACAGCCTAAAATAGAAACGGAGCATCTTGGAAGATTCAGGAATGAGTGGGTAAAAGGGGCATCCTGCAGACGGTAGTGTGGAAGAGAAGCAGTAAGGGCTGTGAGCAGTCCCTTCAACCCCATGATAGAGACCGGAGGGGATAAGTGTTCCTTTAAATTCCACAATGTAGAGTAGGTGGCTCCTGTAGCGATTAAAAATGAGATCGGCTCACCTGCTGCTGCTGCCAGAGTTACCGGAGGCTCTGTCACAGTGACAGCAGGAGTGGGCACCTGTGCGGCCGGGCATCTTCAGTCTCCTGTAATCAGGCCACGGAGGTCTGGAAGCTCCCGTCAGGCTCTGAGGAGAATTTCTGAGGAGTGGATACTGCTTTACTAGAGGGGCCCATTCACACTCCAACTTTCACTTTCCTCTCTGTCCACACTGGGACAGGGCCCTGGAGGAGGCCTTGGGTTTGGGCATGATTTTGCCCATTGACCCTCCTTGCCACATTTAAAGCAAGGACGTGCAGGTTGTCGTTGCCGGGCGGATGGCAGGCACCCTGGAGAGAGGTGGCTGGAAGCTCACCTCTGCACCCTTGCAGCTAACACATGGAGAGTGAGCACAGTGGGTCCGGGGACGACCGGCCGGCGCAGGAGAGCGCCTCCGCTCCTCTCGTGGGACAGCCTTCCGGAGGCATCAAGGTGCAGGTAGTATAAACATCCCAGTGACTCAGAAGCAGGGTTGGAGCTGTTAAATGATAAGCTGAGGCATGTTAAAGATTTTAAGAGTTGATTTCAGCAAAAATCCCATCCAAAGGGGTAGCTCCACAGTGGAAGTGGTCAGGAGCCCCACCCACAGGAGCAGGGGAAGCCTTATACAGAGAAGGTGCAACAAAGAAGGGAAATTCTTTGATGGGCTATAGCGAAAGTCCAGCTGACTGTGACTGATAGTCTGTTTTGTACGTTGGAGGCCACCAGGGGTTCAAGACACATCTGTCAGCAGCTTCCTGTCACCTGTCATCTGTTGGCTAACCGGAAGCTGTCACCAGGACTCCCTACAACCAGTTCCAGAGCCTCTGCACTCGCAGCATCTCCTTCCATTCACCACACTGTGAGGTGTGACATGAACCCGGGACTCACAGCCATTGGTATGGCCGCTGGTGGAAACTCCATCAGTTTACTCATCATCTATGCTTGTGCCCCAGGACTGAGGGTCACAGGTGTTTGAGCTGGAAGGCAGGGGGCTTGATGATAGTGGTCTTTTCTAACCCGCAGTCACAAGTCCTGCAAGGCCCATCTGGTGGGGGATTGAAGCGTGAAGCATGGTGATAAAATAGCTCTGGAGCTGAGAAAATCCGGCTCACCCCCGCGGGTGGGATCAGAATACCCGTTAGGATGCAGAGCTCATGATTGACAGGGAATGTAAGCTTTTGGTAAGAGCATCATAGAGGTGAGGCACCCTTCTTGTCACACCAGGGTAGTGTGATATCCACAGGACATCAAGGGGGAGGTCTACCTTCTTATGTGGTATCTCTCACCTTCTCCATGTAATGTTTCTACTTTCTCCTTTCCCTACTCTGTTCCTAGTCTAGCCCACCCAAAAGGAGCATGTAGGAACTAAATTTAGTCTCATCTCCTGGAGGGAAGAGTATCTACATATACTAGGTGGAATTCTTCTATAAAGGAGAGCTATCTTTATCCCTTATTTATTTGATCATTTATTTGTATCAGTGTGAATTCATATATATATTGTTTAATCATTTATCTGTCTCAGTATGAATTCACATACATGCATGTTGTACTTTGGGTTACAATTTAATACTATCTTGCTGACTTTGTTGCTCTAAGTGTTCCAAGCCTTGGCCATTGGGAGCTCTTTCAGGTTGGTTCCTGTGTCCCTTTGACATGCTCCCCATCCTTTTGTCATCTGGGGAATTTCCTTATTTCTGGCACATAAGATACTCCAGATTTATCTTGTATTTTCTCTACCGCAGACTTATAATCTGTCATTTTACCAAGGAGCCTTTATTCCTTTCATTGAAGAACAGTATTTAGAAACCAAGTCGTGAGCATTGGATGCATTTATTGCTATGAGGCTATCTCGACAGAGGTAGGTAGTATATGTTTTAGAATTTATGTCAAGGGTACCCGTGGACATACTGACATTGTTTCTATGATCCATCTGTGCAGGTGTGAGCTCATTTTGATGTCTCCGATTCTAATCTGGTCTTCAGGATTCATTCCAGCTTTCATTTTTTGCTTATCTCTAACATCTAATGATCTGAACACCACTCCCATGCCCTGCAACCATTTACTTATTTGTCGAACTCCAGAACATTTGTGAAGCACTTTCAGAAGTCTTAACCTATACCTTTTAATCCTATGGGCAACACATTTTCCAATTTACCAGTTCTTTCCTCTTTGATCTTATAATTTCCAGGCAAAACAATGATTTACAAAACGATTTAGATTGACTTTCTCCCTCTGGCCCCTTTCGCAGGATTATGCCTGCATTCGTGTGAAGTTTGTATCAGTTATCGATATCTTACCTCCCAGTTATGAGCACACCCTGAAATAGAGACTCTGAGCTGGAACTCCCCTTCAGAGTGAGTGAAATGACAAGTTTTCTTCATAGAGGGCACTGGAGGAACATCGCGGGGTTGTGGGGTGAGGGTGGTAGGTGTGTGTAGAGGAAAGAGGGTGAACATAGGCAGTCAGGGCTGCAGCTTTGCAGCCTGGATATGATGGTAAGCTAAAGCCCTTCCAAGTTTGTCCTTAGACACTCACTCTCCGTCAGCCCAAGATGCCATGTAGAGTTAGTTTCCTTACACCTCATAAAGCTGCTCTGTTATTACAGTTACTTCTTAATGGACTTTTCCACCATCCTAGGAGCACTTCTGGGAGAGAAAGTCAGCCTTGACCTGCAGGAATGTGTCCTCATTTAATAGCAACCCAAACCAGCACCTTGGACCAAGGCCGGAAGGATAAGGAATGAAGATTCAGGCTAGTGGTCTGCGCCTGCAACGATGATAGGAGCAGCTGGACTGATGAGCATCCCCCTCCCAAATTCCAATTTTGAGTGTTCACTTGGAGTTTGGCCCTGAGAAGACTGGCTCCAAACATCCCAAAAGTATTCCCATAGGATTTTTCCAAGATGTCTAGAGCAGACTTTTTCTAATATGTGTCTCCTTGGCATGTGAAGTTAAAGTCAATCAAAGCCAATGGACTTCAAGAGAAACAGCTGCCCTTAAAGAATGAAGACAACTACCCATCACTAGATATAAACTTTCCATCAGAGAAACCCATCTGATGGCAGGGCAAACATCTAGTATAGCTGGTTTTCTTATATGAATCACCTTCTCCTCATCCTATAAGAACCCTGTCCTCTCTCCTTGCTACCTCAGACCCCTACCCCAACCCTTAGTTCTGTCTGTCTGTCATGTTTACTCAAAAATTTACAGCGAAGTACATTCTCCATATGTATGCAATTAAATTTGTTCTTATTCTCTGCTAATCAGTCCAATGTTGATATGGTTGCTTGACCAGCTCAAGAATTCAGAGAGGTGAGGGAATTCCCTTTGCACCTACAAGAGCTGATTGCCACAGTTTGGGTCCTGATGAAGGAGCTCATAGGGAGTGTGCCAGAAACAACCACCACAAACCAGGTTCTCGTCCCCATTCCTTTCTCTCTCCCCTCTCCCTCCACCTCTACACCCTCCTCTTCTTCCCAGAGGCCTCTGCCTCCCTCTGCTCAGATTGTTGGTGTCTGAACTCCTTGGTCAATGGACCAGGGAGCCCTAATACTAATTCCCCTAAAAACAGACAAATTAAGCTTCGCTGGTCTGCCATAGCATTGCAGGGAGGTAGGGACACCTCTGGCTCTGGGTCTGTCTCCCTGTGTGTGATTGCTGATCTCAGGACGTTCCATGTTTCTTTTCTCTAATCTCCCTGTGTGGGCTCCCCCAAAATCACACATTAGACTCACTTCAGGAGGCACACCCTGGTGGAGTAGCAGTTAGGTCCACCACCTCTGCTCAACATATATCCAAGACCCCCCCAGGGACAGGGAGATCAACCAAGATGAAGAACTAAAATAAAAAAATGCACCTTTCCTTAAAAAAAAATAATCTCTTAGGAGATTTGAAGAAATGGTGATACCATGACCAATTCAGTGAGAACTTCTGATGATTATGAAAGTATATGGGGCTCTCTGCAGTCCTGCTGAGCTTGAATGAATAACTTTGGTGTCCTCCACTCCCAACCCCAGAAAGCCAAAATTCTCTGAAAAATCAGGTAAATGATGTTGCCCATAATAGAGGGAAGATTTTCTGTTTCTTCATTTATTTTTAAAGGAAAAGTTCAGGCAAGAATGAAGTCAAGTAAGAGGGTAAGAAGGAAGAGATGTTTATTTATTTTATTTCAGTTGTTTATCTTAGTTGCTCCCCACCAGTCCTGGGACATGAACCAGGGTCCTCTTGCAAAGTCTCAGGGGCACAGATTAGGGCCAGATTGTGGATGAATCATGTGAAAAAGATGCCCAGAATCTTGTCCCAGACTGTTGCCTCCACTCCTCTCTCCCTCTTTTCCATGCCCTCCTGGAGGAAGTGAGGAATGGTGGGACACCTGGTACATGGTCACTGGCCTCTCGCCTACATGGGAATGAGTAGCTTCCTCTCCTGAGCACATATGAACTGCCCCAGCTATGGATTCTAATGGCGGAGGATTGTCCACAGGAGTCAACTTGGACAGCCTAGTGTCTGAGAATTTCTATCCTACAGAGGCTAGGCACCATCAAGTGTGTGACAAGCACAGAGCAAGGATGTGGGGATCCTGACAAAGTTCCACCATAGCCACATCTGGTCTGAGCACAGTAGCCCAACAGATCAAGGTTTCCATAGGCTAGAATGGATGGTAAAAGGAAGTGTTCCCAGTCAGCAGTAGGTAAACAGTGGAGGCAGACCAAGTCTTACTCCTCCTGACAGAAGTGTAGGGCCTCCTAAGTTAATAATTGATGGAGGGAACCAGGCATTCCTTGTCTTTCAGAATTCCCTGTGGAACCTAATGCTGTTCTCTGTACTTGAAGCCAGAACTGGATGTCCACTGACCTTTGTCCTTGGGGCAAAGACTTGGGCCCAGCCCAGGTTCACAAAGGGAAAGCAGATCTAAGTCCTTGCTCTAACATGCTCTAACATCCTGCTCAGAGCCATCAGAGACCAGGAACCCCAATATACCCCGTTACCCAGAATAGCAGCCATGGATCACAACATGGAGGTATGGATGCAAGTGTTTCAGGAATTAACTGAGATGGTGAAACCGGATCACAGATGGACCCTTAATCTAGACAAAGACTTTCTGCCCAACGACCTGAAGCAAGGATGGATACAATACCAGCAGTGGACTTTTGCCAGGTGAGATGGGAAAGCAGTAGTGTGTATTCCAGGAAATTCTTGTTTATTTCTGACTGTGGACACTTGTCACTTTCCTTGTTCCATTCCATGCTTACAAATTGAAGGTTAGAGTAAGTAAGAAGTTTCATCTTCAGTAAAAGTGTTTTTTCCCTCCTTACAATGAACCCCAGACAATAACAGAACTGGACACTGGTCTGGGCTAACAGGGCAGAGATGGTAAAACATGGTCATTGAGGCAGAGGAAGAGAGAGATAAGAGTCTTTCAAAGGCTTCTGTTTCAGATCAGAAACAGCATATATATGTCACTTATGTCCTTATTCCATTGGCCTGACACAGAGAAATCAGGCTTTGAGGGTGAGACTGGGGACAAGGAGGACAAGAGAAAGGGAGAAGTGGCCTCTATCTCACTCACCACAATGGAGCGTGATGATCAGGTTCTGTGCATGCGCTCCCTGCCTTGGGAAACCTGGAGTCCACAGGGCACAGGAGGCCCTGTGCACAGAGGAGACGCTTCGGGGGGGACAACGAACAGATGGAGCTGAGCAGCACACAGCAGTCTTGCTCCTCTTTTCTCTGAGCCCATGGAATTCTCTTAATGGAACCCTTAAAAGTCATTCAAAGTCTCTGTCTTTTCCAGAGGGAAAATCAGAACCCCAAGGAATGGGGGTGGGGGTTGCCTCCTTGCACGGAGAGCAGAGTCCTGAGACTATCCTGGGGTAGCAAGGTGCTTGTTGCCTGATACTCCCAATGACTCACCATCCGAGACATCAGGTTCCCTTACCTCAAGTCAGGAAGGCTAGGTTTGGCTGCTGTAAGAAATAAATAAACAAACCCTGAAAGAGCAGTGATTTAACCTAATACATGGTTGTCAAGGTCACTGAGCAGAGGAAGAGAGAGATAGAGAGTCTTTAAGAGCCTCTGTTCCAGATCTGTAATAGCACAGATTACTTTTGTCCATATCCCATAGGTCACCAGGCTGCATTGACCCACCCAGACAGCAAGGGCCTGGAAGTAGGGAGGAGAGCATGGTGAGCATTAAATTTCCCTGCCTTCGTGCAGCCCCCTGCCTCTCCTGTAGTGTAAGCCAAGCCGGTTCCACAATAAGAGGCAGAGACAAGGGAGCCAGATGGGCTCTCAGCTAGACTCCATTGTCTCAAGTGCAAACTGGGAAAGCTCCTCACACAGAAGAGTGGAGAGCAATCCAAATCCAATGTTCAAGAAGAGAGGTTTTTAAGAGGAAGTCTCTGGCAAGCACAGTGGGGTTGTGGGTGGAATCCTGATAAGGCCACCTGGGTGCTATTGATAGCAGGGTAGGGAGTCAAGATGTCTAAACAGGAGGGTCTATCCCTGACTTTGGTAAATGGGAAGGGTTGAACATCTGGTCTTGTTTCAAACTGCAAAACGTTCCATTTTTCATGCTTGGCTGGGAAGTGACAGCTTTTGCTTTTTCGTTTGCTTCTGTCTCCTGTCTCGTGTAGCTCCTATCCTAGGTGCAGCCCTTCTTTTCCTGCCTTATTCCCTTCTCTCCAACTGTTCCGGTATGTATTTGTCCAAATATTTTAGCTCTTCCCAGATGAGATGAGATGAGACTCTCCTGTGGCCTGTCTAAGGCCAGAGGCATGTGGAATACAAAGTCTTCCAGGTTACCATGTGCAATGAATTAGATTGGAGGAGGACAAAAAGAGAGACAATTGACAGTGACCCCTTGTAATATTAGCACATGGGGGACCCTCCGAGGATACTGACACTGATCTGTTGGGATCTTTCCTGCATCTGTGGGTCTTTGACTTATTGTCTTAGTCTGTTTGGGCTTCTGTTCACACACACACACACACACACAAAGACACATACGCGTGCACGCACACACGCACACGCACACGCACACACACACACACACACATACCAACTGGGCAGCTTATCAACAATAGAAGTCCAAAATCAGAGTGCCAGCTGATCAGGTGAGTGACCCTCTTCTGAGTCATTGTGTCCTCACATGGTTGAAGGAGTGAGGGTGCTGTGTGTGACCTCTTTTTTAAGAACACTAACCCCCTTCGCAAAGGCTCCACCCTCATGACTTTATCACCCACCTGCCAAAGGCTCCACCTCCTAGCACCATCACATTGGAATTCCAACTCTGGATGGGCAGGAGGAGCTCAAGCATCAAACGTTTAAACCATAGCACTTACCGGCACCCGCTGGTATCCATTTGTAGATTTCAGGTCAGGGCTCTTGGGAGCTGCTTTAATGGCTGCGGCCCCACCTGCTGCCTCTGACCAACTTAAATCTTCATTTGAAGAAGTCTTGGTTTGGGGTCTAGAAACTGGAGTTCTAGTCCTGCCCCTTTTACCCATAGGATCCCTGGTCATGACAAGTTCCCAGTGTGTGCCTCGTGTCTAAAATGATCACATTGGACTTAGAAGATGCCCAAGATTCCTTCCAACTCTGAAGACTCATGACTGTCTCTTTTCAGGAGAGATACCCATAGGTCACAGAGCACGATGGTGACATGATGGAGAAAGGAACGAGACTCTTGGCCATTTCTTCCCCCACTGATGCCCTAACTCGATCCAACCACATCTCTGTTGTTGTCATCTCCTTCTTCCTTCGGGCACAGCCCAGGATATGGAGCAAAATTGAGGGTCTTTCTCTTGTCACCACAGGTTTCAGTGCTCCTCATGCTATCGAAACTGGGCCTCCAGCCAAGTTCAGGTCCTTTGCCACATGCACTGGAATGAGGGGGCATCCAGGTGAAGATGAGAATCTTTACCCAGAGATGTCAGAAATGCTCCTATCCTTTGAGGCTCCCGAGTTCACAGAAGAGAATATCTCAAGGATCCTGAACAACCTGGTGCTCCGAATTCTGAAGAAATGCTACAGAGAAGAGAGTAAGCTGATGAAGGAGCTTCCTGCAATCAAGGATATCTCTCTTGAAGGGCCGCATGACAGAGACAACTGCGAGGCATGTCTGCAAGGTTTCTGTGCTCAGACTCGGTCGGTGGCCGTGCAGTCACCGACGTGCCCATCACCAGCCCCAGTCAACTCCCCTCCCCTCGAGGTCACCATTCCAATGCCTTCTCCCATAAGGAGTAACTCCATAAAGAAAGCAGTGAAGAAAGGAGAGGTCCTACCCGAACCCCGGTTCTCTGGACCCACACAGAGTACACGCTTCCCTACCCACTGGAGCTGGGTAGCGAACACCAAGCCCCAAGAAGACGAGATTCTCCAGATCCCGAGAGCCCAGAATCACAGGCTCAGGAATTGGGGCATCTGCTGCTGTTGCCTCGTTCTGCTAGCTGTCATCATCGTGGTAGTGGTGGTGGAGACAACAAAATGACAAGTTTCAAACATCAGAAACACACAGACACATATTGTGCAACCCTACTCATGTGAAATATTCCTGCTTTACCACTCAAATGTGTGGTGTTCACTGTTTCAGAACCCAGAGTTTC
Organism: Solenodon paradoxus; assembly: GCA_004363575.1. NCBI lineage: Eukaryota > Metazoa > Chordata > Mammalia > Eulipotyphla > Solenodontidae > Solenodon > Solenodon paradoxus. Next base: position 202,507 of record RJWH01002169.1, read on the forward strand.
AACCTAGTGTGGTTGACTGCACGCGCTTCCACAAACTGACATCAGGGGGCCTGTGCAAACATTTCTGGTGCGTGGGCAGGCCCCCAGATTTCAAGGTTCGTGTCTCAGGGCCTGGGAGGAACAACTAAATAAAGATGAATGACGAAACAAAGAAAATAACAATGTGTGTTCCTCCTCTCTCTTCCTGCCTGGCTGCCAACTCACCTTCATTCTTGTCTGCACCTTTCCTCTAAAAAAAAAAAAAAAGTATAAACAACCACCACACAAAATATCAAGAGGTGCTGATCTGGTAAGAACAGAAGCAGAGAGGGAAAGATGGTAGCTGATTTCTGGAGCTAGCAACCATCATGTTACCCCAAACTGGTGTCTTACAAGCCTGCCAGAAGATCATTCTGGAAAACTAGAGTCAAGAAATCTAATGTGGATCTTGCTATTAATTAAAATGTACTACTCAATGATTTCACCTAAGTGGCTTTGCACCTTAATTTCCAATGCCTGGAAAATAGGTATAATAATAAGCTTGTAGAACAAGAACATTTTTATTCTAAGAATTGCATTTTATTTTCCACTCATATTACTTTAATATTCAATATAGAGATTTTGCTATGTCAACTATTTTCCAGATGATATATCAAATCCATATGCATCATGTAAAATTTTCAAGCTCCTATATTTATGCTAGAAGGCATGCTTTACATGAGACTCTGCAATTTACATTCATATGGATAAATAAATAGTATCTCTACAAGTATTATTACAATGCATGTGTTTTGTTTACTATGTAACAAAAGTAATTATATATCAATGCAACATTTTTCACTTATCTATATATAACACCAAGATAAGGTTTTTGCACAAAAGACTGGTTTTATTGAAATAAATTTTGTGTAAATTGAAGAGAGTCAATTTGTGTGAAAGTCCCATGTCTCCCCTTTTCAAATATATTTTCCATTTGGCTTTACGTAACATATATTGGCATGAAATAAAATTCCAAAATCATTCAAGTTACACAACTTTTAATTTTCAATTGTATTTTAAAGCAATCAAAAAGAAAAATATAATTGCTAGAGGCTCAATTTATGTGAGTTCTTATTTTTCTACTCTTTTCATCACTTAACCTATTTCTCAAAGTTTGTTTTTTAAGTTGAAGCAATCCTCTACTAAAGCATTACCATGTAGTGTGAGAATACGCTGCCAATTTTACCTCTGTTGAGGCTAAAATATTTGGAATTATGTTCAATCAAGACAAAATACTTAGTACTAATGGTAAAATGTTTTAAATGCCTGCTTTGGGAGACAAACTGATTCTTCATTTCAGAGAAAATGAAAGTCACCCTTCATTTCCAGCCAAGATTAACATTCCCCCCAAAAAACCCAACAAGTTTGACCTGTGCGGTCCAATATATAGCCACCTATGGCTATTTAAATTTAAATTTAATTCAGTTTTTCAGTCACGTCAGTCATTGCTTACTTGTTCAAAAAACAAATGTGTCTGATGGTTACTATATTATTGAACAGTGCAGATACAGAACGTTTCCATTACTGCAGGAAGTTCTATTAGAATTGGGTTAGACTATACAGAAGTCAATTCATATGTAAATATATGTGAATATACACATTTTTCCTCCCTAGTCACAAAAGCTACTTGCTCGAGTTTATCTTCAAGATAGTGATGACCCTGTTTATTATAGTCTAAGACAAGGTTATACAAATAGGTATTCATACAATTTCTCCAAGTCACATGATATGATGACGTAAGTGTTCAAAGCCCTGTAATGAATCCCATCTTCGCAAATGTAAGATACAGTCTCACAAGCTCCCTTGACCACAGAGTTTTAGCCATGGGCAGTGTCCTCCTGTGGTATCCACATGGCAGCCTTGCGAGCGACTCCTCATCAGGGTGGGCTAGTCATCCCTGCTATCTTCTAGGGTCACCTCAGAGGAGGGGGTCCCTGAGGGCAGTGCTTCTGCTCTCTGCTCAGGGGTGGGTGCCAGGACAAGGAACTCAGGATAGGATGACCAACCATGAAAACCATGCAAGGTTTCTCATGACAAGCCAGGTCCATACTTCTGCTAGGGCTACAGGGCACCATCTTGAGCATCTCGTGCCTGATGCATGGGCACATATTCCAGCCCATCTTTCTACCTGGATTTTAGCTAACGCCCTCCTGAATCCTACACTTGCAAAATACAGTTTAAAACATATGGAATTTGCAATTGTATAAACCCAAAGAAAATGATTCTCAGTAAAAGAAACACTGCATGAAAACTCTTTCAAAATAACAAAATAGCAGCTCCCTGGTGGCTCAGGCATTAAACCAGGAGCTAGGGTGTGGACCATGCAGAGTCCAAGGATGTGTGTTAGCACCCTGGGGCTGGGGGAAACTACTAAAAGTAACAAATAAATAAAAATGTTTATTCCTTCTCTGTCTTCCTTCCTCTTTAAAAAAATAAAAAACTTTCATCTAATTAGTCTGAGTAGATACTCTTTTTATAACATCTATACACCTTGATTCCTGAAAACAATGCCATCAGCTTCAGAATTTGGTCTTTAGGTTTTAATTTTTTTTAAATAGAATATGCTCTAAAATATTAAATGTGCATTATTTGGAAACAAGTGTATGCAAATAAACCTTTGTCAATATATAAAACCATTTATCTATTCTCTAGTCCACAGAGAGAGGTATTCACGTATTTGAAAGTTGAAGATCATTTTTCCTAACTATGACTATGGTTTCTAGACTCTGTCCTTAAGCACAAGCCAGTTTTCCCTTATGACAGGACCTGGAATATAAAGATTTATAGCTCCACAGCATGGGGAGAGTCTGCAGTCTTCTGGTGGATGATATCAAAGTTGAAGGCTGAAAGACACTTTGGTGGTATAGCTGGGAGCAGTTTCTGTAACAAAAGGAAAAAAATGCACTGAATCATTCCCCATTGTATTACAAAGTGTAGCTACGTGCCATGGCCTATGTCAGCATACAAATGTTGGCACGCCATATTTTAAATATAGAGATTAATGCATTTATCACCAATGTGTAGTCATGTTTTAGAGATACAGATCTAAGGTAGAATAAGATAGGAGAGTTAACTCTCATTTTTTTGTAATATATCTGCCCAATTCACATCAAGATCTTGGAAACTGTAGGACGCTCTAATTAAAAAAAAATGACAAAACAGAAATAGATGGCCATGAGCATAGGGCTGTGCATACCAGATGGAAGGGAGTACAATTTGAAAGAAACATTTGGGCTATTCCTAAGCCACGCAAACCTTAGTAAGTCTACCTTTCCTCAGCTGTTCTACCCATCAGTTACTGCTGGCCCTGGCTCCCTTCACAACCAACTACTGTTAAAATTTAGTCTGTATCAAAGGGTCTCAAGGCATGGTCCTCAAGCCCAAGGTAGGTATGAACATCACGTGGGAACTTGTCATGAATGCGCACTCTGAGACTCTACTCTGATCTGATGAGCCGAAGAAACCTGAGGGTGGGGACTGCCGGTGATTCTCTGAAGTCTCAGGGCCAAACAGGAGCTTCATTTCCTCATCATTCTTGAATTACACAAAATTAGAGTTCCTGTGGACAGGCTAACTCTTCTTTTCTTTCCTATAGCCTTGGATTCAATGACTGACTCAGACATTCGTCAAATGAGCGGGAAGGAGAGAAAAATAAGAAAGATACCATAATGAAGAAAAGAAAACAAACTTAAAATTCAAACCACATGCCTGACCATATAGGTTGAACTGTAAGAAAATTGCCCTTTTTAGATAGGTTAAAACCAACTAAATATTAGTAATGTTATTTGATATGAATTGAACATATGAAGGGTAAAATTAAATAATTAGAGATCAGTAAATGAATTCAAAATCTATCACCACCAAAGTTAATTTTTAAAGGCAAACTACCTTATTGCTGGCTACACAGATCCAAAACTTAATATCCATTTTCTCTAAGTCTTTTTTGCTTTTATATAATAGTACAAAGTATAATTATGAATCAATACATGAGTAAAATGCATCAATAAAGTTTGCACAAGAGGAATATTATACAACACAAAGTTAAATGTTGACAAATAAATGGGTCTGTTATTTCAGTTTCATGATTAACATAAATGTCTGATGTATTTCAAATATTTCAGCATACAAAATTGAGAATAGTCAAATAGACTAGAGGTAAGTATATAGAAATGTTCTTAATTTAGTTGAAAATAATTTTTAAATAATAAATTTTTCATTCATGTCATGAAATTTCTGAATATCTCAATATGACTAATCATCTTCAAATATTGGTTAATGAGCTTACTATGTTCAAGCTTAATATGCTCTGCAGGTGACTGAGGAAACCTACAACCAGGTGCTCCTGGGGGTAGAGTTAGCGTCTCCTTAAATTCACATGTGTAATATAGTCTCTCTTCCTGTCCAGTCTGTACCTCAGTTTACCAACAAAGAGCACTGAAAAACTAAGGGATAATCTCAGGCAGAAAGAAGTGGTGATTAGAAGAACAAAGACTGATTCATGCTTGTGACAGGTAGAAGGGGCTCTGAGCCTCCCAGAACACTTTGGAAATAGCCACAGGGAAAAAAACTTCTCCTTTCCTGAAACACTAGGCCCACCCATGCTCCTCAGTATCATTACCACCCTAGGGAAAACTAAACTAAATGGAGCTGTTTGCTAATCTATTTTCTTGTGTTTATGCTGATGTCTGGGCCAACCACAGACCACATATATGCCAGGGTACCTTATAGCCTAGGTGTGCAGGAGGCGGTCCCATCTAGGTATATTACAAAGTAAAGTGCCCCTAACCAATTAGTTTCTTCGTCAATTTGACATATATTGATAATGTGTTACATGAATGAATGAAATGCTACATACTTGTTTTAAGTAATTTTAAATATGAGTAACCTACCTCTTTCTTTAAGATCTTCAATATAGGCTTTCATAAATTCTTTATCAAAATGTTGGCGATCCTGTTCACTTTCTGTCATTTCATCACCATCTTGACACTGGGTATTATCAATAGGATTGTCCATAAGGCTTACAAATCTATTGAAGAAAGTATGGAAAATAACACAGTTTCGCTTGTGCATTTTTAACCACAAAGTTCCACTCATAAGATGCAAAGGCCCAAATTTTCACTTATCCTTGGAAATCACAGTTTACCACACAATTTTAGCATCACCAGTGGAACTCCCCTGTGGAAAAATCCAACAAATTATGGAATCAAGTTAAGGCAGACATTGCTCAGACACCTGATGGGAAAATGAGACATACTTATCACAGACAAGACAGAGGATAGGGGGTCATGAGAAGGACAATAATACTTTCTCTCACTCAGACCCTTAAAATTGTGTGATATCTCACTATGTTTGAAATTACTCCCAATTAGTGACATCAAATTCAAAAATGATGTTGTTAAATTTAAGGCTCAGACAAAATCCCCATAAAAGAGATATTTAAAAGACAGACTATTGCAACAAAAAAAGAAACTCAATGAGAGAAACCCAAATGGCCTTTGGTCTTTCATCTCCACAAATTTGAAAGAGGTTTTTGATATGAAAACTGATAAAATCACTTCCATTCAAAATAGGAAATCCCTCTCATAGGCTTTGGTTGCAATTGCAAGCCCTGATATCTTGGATCTCAGCATCATTCTCACTGATTATAGGACCTTCATATGTACACATGCACATATATACATCCATACACACATGTATGTATACACATATAAAATGCATGTATCTATACATATGTGCACATATACATGTATCTGTGTATGAATATATGGAAGATATGAGCCACATATTCATCATATATCATATGTGTATATATATGCTTCCTGATTCCTTTTTCTTTTCATTTTATTTAATGCCTAATATGGAGAAAGCAAAACAAATTTTATTTTTATGTGGACAGATCCATTCAACTTTTCCTTTGCCATTTCTTTCACTGAATTAAGCCTATTTGTCGTCCCTATCCAAAAAGCAATATTCCTATATTTCATCATTTTCAATTTTGTGTCAAATTAATCACTGTGAGTATTTTTAAATCTGAATAAAGCAATGATGTTTTTTATTTAAAGCAGTAGTCTCTCACCCTATCCCTTTATTAATTTGATCCCGGGCCAATCTCTGTCATTGGTCAATCACTTTTTCACTTAGCTATTGGAAAGATCTTTTACCATACAACAAACACTTCAATGACATTCAATAAATGAGGGTATTTTCCCCTGATCATCAGTTTACCAACACTTTCACCTCCTAATTTTTTATCTAGTTTTTCAATATTTTCTTATGAAAAGCTTCAGACATTCAGAAAACTTGAGAAAACTGTTCAGCAGCCACTTCTGTTTCCACATCTGACATTTTACTGTACTTTCTTTATCACATACTCATCCATCCACCCCTCAAGTCATCTTATTTTCTGATGCATTTCAAAGCGCATCACAGACATCACGTACATTTACATGGTTAGCGTCCACACCATCTGCATTCTGATCTATAACCATACTTAACTTCACTGTCTTGCCTGCCATTTGATTCTAAATTTGAAACTCAACACACAGTACCTACATTTTTGTGACAGCTGTCCATAAGGCTTGCTGATGTCTTCATACGTGAGAATGAGAACAAGATGTTGCTGGCCAGCTGCATTCTGACAGTTTTTACCAGGGGCCAGACTCACTACAGGTAACCACTTGGCAGTGCCCTGGGGGCTCTCCAAAGGAAAAACTCCAGGGTCTTTCCTCAGGGTCATCCTAGAGGAAATCTCAGGGCTTTGAATGGGGACAGGACCACTGGTGCTGACATGGTCTACTGGATGGACTCAAGAAAGAGATTTTTAGCACTTCTGTTTTTAGCACTTTGCCCCAATCAACACCTCCCTGACCAGTAATTTCTGACCTTCGAACGTCTTCAAAGTTCTCCAGGGCAGATCAACTCAGTGCTTTGTTTGCTCTCTGAGATCCCACCTATTTTATCCCAATTTATCAGTCACCGCTCTTCTGTCCATTATGTCTCGTATGGGGAGCTCTCATTCTGCAATAGTCTTCCCTTGCTTTCTCCATCACAGTGAATTTACATGCCTTTTATTTCTTTCCTCATTGTATTACTCATTGTAATGTGATCTCAAGAAGGATAGGTGTTAAGTACCTAGCCACTAACATAGCAAGTCTCATTCTTTTCATAGTTTCCATTTTATATTTAATGTAGGAATTAATCTATATTTCTTTTTGCATGCTTCATATATGTGTATATATCTATAGTTATATGCTGTAAAGATTTCTTATGCAATAAAGAAACAGAATTTATCTTTTTTTTTAACTCACCATCTTCCTCAATACTATGGTAAGTCATTCACATCTTCCCCGGTGGTTTACAAAAATTTCTATATTAGGTGTCAGTTCATAATCATTTATTTACAAATCATTGCCTAATGCTACATCATTTTAATCATTATGCCTTCGAAATACATTATAATGCATTTTTTAGGATATTATATTATTATTTTCCCTGTAAAAGAATTCAATAATCAAAGAAAATTAAAGGTATAATCTGTTGTAATTCTAAATAGCACAACTAGAAACATACTTTATGTCAAGTCTACTAATGGCAGTTAATTTTTAACTGATCTAATATTAGCAATTTCACATGGTGCAGGGCAAAGTTAACCAGCACTCACTACGCAAATATATCATGCTGATGTTTGTCTTATACTGTGCAAACAGACATCCTAGAAAGACTGACTTGAAAGTATGGAAGCCATTAACTTCAAATACCCTTGTGGGGAAGGAATCTAGGACCATAATGTGTTATTTTTAAAACATTCATTAAAGTGCATGCTTTCCTCCACATTATAACTAGTGTATTTTGTTCTGAAAATATATTAAGTGACTCTGTGAAAAAATTTTAACTAATTTTTTATGTAAACACATCATAATTCTAGGTGTGGCAAACTGTCAGATTACTCTGATTTTCCAAAAATATCATTGCTACTCTTAAGTTTTTAGCCCTTCAGATATGATTTCAAATCAGTTTTTCAATTTAAAAAAAAAAAAATCCCAGTGGAGTTACGATTGGAATCCTATTAGACTTAAATACAAATTTTGGCAGAAATCATATTTCTGGTCTTTTCAATCAGAAAAGACATGACATGTCTTTCTAAATATTCAAGACCTCTTTGATAGTCTTTCTTTACTCTCTTCATATAAGACTTTTCTCTAGGGTTTTTTCCTAAATATTCTATTAGTTTGTTGATGACTATCACTGTTATTCTATAGGTTATTTGTAAGAAATCAGAAAGCTACTAAAGTTTTAGTGCAAATTCGTATCTAGTTTTTCTACTGAGTTTTCATTAATTCAAAAAGCTTCCATCTGAATCACTTAAATTTCCAAGTCCTAGCACTGTATCATTTGAAACAACTGTGGATACTGCAGATAAGTCAGTTTTGCCCCAATCAGGTTCCCCTCCCACCTTGGATGTAAAACCGCTACCTGCTTCACAGGTGGTTCTTGCTCACTGTCTTGATGGTAGGTCTCTTCTCATCTAGACAGCATCCTGAAGAGAATCAAGGACAGTGGAAAACCCACCCCAGTGGAAGGAATAGGAGGGGCAGAAGGGAGAAGATAGCTATACCCCTGCTAATCTTATGGTTTTACAGGAGTGAATTTAGTTTCTCTTTGAACAGTCCACTTCCTTGTTTCTGTTTGCTCTGCAAACAGACCAGAACATCAAAGTTATGCTGATACCACTGACACAACTGAGAGTTCCAGGAAAATACTCCCTCATGTAAGAGTTTTAACCAGCAACTGATGTCCAAGGCTTACGGACATAATGAATGACCTGATGAGGTGGACTGATGAACCTCTGGGGAGCTTCAAGCTATTGGAATGGGCCCAAAAGTTCTCAGGGTAGTGGTGACAGGGGATGTCCACATTTTGGCAGGATGCACTAACAGGGAACCAAGTAGAGATGTAGCCGGGGCCCTCAGGGGAGGGCGGGGCTGAAGCTTCTAAGTCCATTTCCAAAGTAAGAAAGACTATTTTCTCACTCCAGACAGGAATCTGTTGGTATCACACCAACATGGATGGTTTTTCTAAGTCTGGGATGGTTTACAGAGACCATTATGAAAATCCAAAAAAGAGTGAGGCGACCAGGGAGAATTTAGCAGCCGCTGACCCCTCCAAGGCAGTGGGAATGTGACTGCTGAGTGAGTGACCAGCAAGCCCTGGACAGATGGCCCCTGTGCCTTCAACCTGCAGAGAGCACTTTGCCACGTTTCCTCCCCATGCCATCAGAACTGTGAGCTGGCATCAGGTCCCCAGAGTACAAGGGCCATCTAATCCAGTTCCTGAGCCTGGCACCCAAAGCTCTAGACGTTCCTCGCTCCTAACCTTGTGTCTAATGCCGGGTTTACTCACTTTAAAGGCATAGATGAGTCACAAAGGGCCGTCGGGAGCTCCACCAAATGGTCCCCACTGACGACCAACAGGGAGAGCTTCTTCAGGTTAAGCAAGGCATTAGGGAGATAGGTCATCTTGTTCTTATACAAGAGAAAGGTCTGCAGTTCTTCTAGCCTAAGAAGCAAAAGGGATTAGAACACAAGGACTTAGCTTCATAGCTAAGAAAACCAAAGGAATTACAAATAAATTCTAGGATGAAATCTCTACTTTGTTAATTTCATATGTGAGCCTTATGAAAATAAACTGACTTCTAAATTTAAATAAGTCATGTTAGGTGATATGATTAGGGTTGATTTTTTGTTTTTGTTTTTTTGTTTTGTTGATTCAATTGCCAGTTGAAAACAAAAACGAAGCCGCAGGATAAGCAAAGTGCACAATCCACAGCAGACCATGACGAGGCCTAGAAAAAGTAATAGTGCTCTCCCTCTAATAGTCTCCAACATTCCCAAGGGTTAACAGGGCAGAAGAAAGATATACTGGAGCTGCAGTAAGAATACACAAATTTTGGTGACATATTTCCTTTTGTATATCTCAAAGGCAAGCATTCTTCTCCCACCATATTTTCTAACCTTAAAATGAGAAAACCCTACATAGTGAAAAGGAAATGAGCAAGATGCACTTCAAATGTATTTTTCCATTGTAGTCAAACTCAGGGATGCCCCTCCAGTTCTTTCATTCATTTGCAAAATCTTGACTGAGTCCACAAACCTTTTGCAGAGTTCCCCTTGTGTTTCAAACTAAAACAATTCCTACTTAGTCTCACAAAGCTGGAAAGCATCAGGACACATCCTATTTACCTGGGCACATAAGATGGCATACAGGACACAGTCATTTTTGGCTTCTGTGTCATGTCAGCTGACTTGACCTATTTTATAAAGATGGTGGGTTTCAGGAGGCCAGAGACCTCTTTCAACCCAGTCTACTCTCCAGGCCTGCCATACTGGAGCCTCCAAAAGTTGGTGGAATTAATTAATCTTACATATTTAGGTATAATTATTTTTAAAACACAAAATAGTTACCGGAATAAAACTTTCAAATATTTTTAAGCATATCAATTTTGTTTGAAAGGTCATGTTTAAGCAACTAATACATAAAACTAATAAATTTTCCTCCCTGATATTCTAAACATAGAATAATATCTACCTATTCCATTCATAATAGATTTACTTTTCAGATTCTGTGGCGTAAAGGAGAGTTAAAGGTACCATTCTACTGAGGCCTGAAGTCAATTCACCAAGTATGTTCACAAACGAAGATGTGTTCAAACACAAACATACAGGTCAGTATGCTATAGACTGGAAATTGTCTTGTTCTCTAAAGAATCAAACTAATCTCCTGGAAACAATAAACTCTGAAAAATTAGTGGATTTCAAAGCCTATTGGTGAGCTAAATATGTTTAAAACGTTAACAGAGTTTAAGGCATTAGTAACTAATTCATATACCTCACCTGCAGAATGCAGGTAGCTACCTGTCTATATCTTGAGGCAGGTCATTCAGGTTATTGTTGCTGATATCCAACCACTGCAAACTAGACATCCGCAGCACGCAGATTGGGACACTGGAAAACTTGTTTGCTGAGATATCGACGAATGTAACTTGCTTCAAATTACTTAACTAGAAAGAGATAACAAAATATTCTAATACTTCTGTCAGACTGGAAATGAAGTACAACTATTAAGTGTTAAGACTGATGCTTCTTCCCAAGGGCTTGTCTATGAATAAACAGATCCACATCATGTGCATTTTGGAGCACCTACTGTGTACAGTGTCATCCACTGTGCTCTCTGCTGAGGAAGCTACGATAAATAGCACGTGGCAGCTGTCCTTGAAGAGTTTAGACTGTCAAAGATAAGCCATCCCATTTGATGTGGTAAGAACTAATGAGAGGAATTTTTCAAGTTGCAAAGCTCAAGAACATAGAGAGAGAGGTGATTAATCTGCTCAACATCATGGTGGGGTGAGGTGAGGGGTCAAGAAAGATTTTCAGAGAAGGGAATATTCAAACTGGGTCTTGAGGTTCCTCCAAAAGGGGAAAGGAAGGGAAGGAAACTCCAAGTGGGGAACAGCATGTGCAAAATCACAGAAAACAGAACATGTCTATAAACCCACACAAAGCAAAGAGACTAAGAAGTACATTTGCTCCCACAGGTATTAGTGGAGGGCAGGTGTATCCTAAGTAAATAGATGCTTTCCAAGAAGGAAAAGAAAAAAAAGATCCATGGTTGCCCAATATATTCCAGAGCCCTTGCTTGTAAGGATTAACTACAAATAGTCAAGGCAACATTTTGAGGGGATGGGATACTGAAAATATTCTAAAATGTAATCGTGGTGAATTACACATTAATAATGAATACATTTTAGGTATATAAATTATAGATCAATAAAGGTTGAAAAAAGAGAAAATGGAACAGAAAGACCAGCCTGGAAGTGTGCTGGCCCCGTTCCACTGACAGACAACACAGGCTTGGACGAGGGTGTGGGTGGGAAGGTGTGGGACAGCAGTCAGACACAGATATGCAGACATTCTGTGGGCACATCCAACAGGACTTACTTATAGACTAGACATGCAGTGTGGAACAAGAGGTCAAGATGCTGTGGCCTGCTTCCAGTCTGAACATCTGAGACAAATCATCTTCTCAAATGGAGCAGACTGGGGAGTGAGCACGCTGGTATAGTGGCCCCAGAGCCTGCGCTGTACCCACCTCACCCAGACACTGCCAGGAATTCCCAGGTGAGTCAGGTGCTAATGGTAGAAGCAGTCACTTTATCCTATGCAGTTTTCAGGAAAGGAAAACAACACCCCTCTAGGACTAGAGTCAGTGACCAGAGGCTTTTCTGAGCCTCACCATCAATACTGTGTTTAGTCTGTTCATTTTCACCAAGCTTGTGAGATTCCCATCTCTCTTTAGCAGGAGAAGCTTGCTGAGTTTTACTTGACAATAAAAACTGTTCACGTTCCTCTGCTTCATTTTATCAGAAAATGATCAAAATCATTTTTCAGGGAATACAGATCAAAAGAAACTAATAGGCATGTTTAAATCAAATCCTTTCTGTGAGACTACTTCAGTTAGCTACAAGTTTTATGAGAAGTATATACATTTTTTTTTACCCCTTTGATTTTTCAACTGTTTCCAGTTTCTGTGTGGATAAATAAAATGAGATCTGCCTTATAAACAAGAGGCTTCAAACATCAAGTAGGCATTAAAATATATGGTGTGAAAATAGGATGTTTTGCCTGGTTTTCTTTCTATAGTATGTCTGAACTTCAGTTCAAGTGATGATCATGAATATGGATGATTTAAAGGGTCTTACATTATCTGGAATGGGGGGATTAAAGTGTTAGGAAAATGATATATAATAAATAGGGATTTTATCTCTAAAACGTCTTCCCCATATTATAGACCATCTATGTCATAACCCAAGTGAAAATAAATCATAGTGCAAAAATGTTTACTTTCTTACTTCAAAGGGAAGCTCAGTTAATTCTAGATTTCCAGAACAATCCAGTTTCTCTAAATGTTCACAGTTTCCCAGTTCCGAAGGAATGCTCTTCAGATGGTTGAAACTCACATTGAGTTCTTTCAGGTTCTTCAGACAACCTGTCATCAGAAAAAAATGAACATCCATGGAGTAGGTGCTTTAAGGTCTTTTAAGAACAAGAAACAAAATGAAGATGTAAAACTTTTGTATAAATGATGATCGGAAAGGCACTAGATATAATTTGTGTTTATTTTTAAACACTCTTTATTAAATGCCTTCTAATCGGTTCTTCTGAGCATATTGGTACCTGATCAGATATTTTTTTGCTTCTCTAACTGATTAATCCTTCACAGAATAATCCATGAGGTCCATGTGCAGCTTGGGTCAAGCCCCCACCCCACAGAGCGCAAACCCCATTGCAAATACAGGATGAATGAAATAACAAGCAATGGCATTGAAGAGCGGGATATCTCCCAGGAGACACAGTGACCAGCGAGGACCCTTAAGGAACTCCAGTGAGAAGGGACCCGGGTGATGAAATGTGATAAAGCTCTATGTGCATAGTAAAATGATTCAAATGACCGTTTATACAGGGCATACGGTTCCTTATGTACCTTTGGATTCATATTTGCCTTGATTTAACTATGACACGTGCTTCTTAAAATACACGCTGTAGATCTCTGTCACAGGCAGAAAGTGAATATACTAACAGGCATTGAGTAAGTGCACCCTGGTGGTCTAGTGGTTAAGTCAGTTGGGCGCAGCCCATGTACATGCCAGGGTTGGGGGGAACAATCAAAGATGAACAACTAAATAAAATAACATGTTTCTTCCTCCTCTTTTCTCCTGCCTGTCTGTGTCTACTCAAGTTCATCTGGCCTGCACCTTTCCTTTAAAAGAAAGGCAATGATCAAATTGATTGAGGAAAACTATTCCACTGTTGCGTCCTGACTGAATAAACCTAGTTTCAAACCAGAAATTAGCATAAAAGTAATATATTTTAAACTCCACACACAAATACTTTAACATTCTTAATCTAATTTTTTAAAAGGAAAACGAAAAATATTATTTACTTTTGCAGAAAAGATACTCAAAATACCAATTTCTCACAGATTTATAAATGAGAAAGGAAAACATACAAGACAGGACATTGGAGACAGGGTAATCCCCATTGTGATGATGGAAGACTCTACCTAAAAAGTCCCTGATGGTCAATGTGTGCTCAGGTAAAGTGTTAAAAAGTCGGGCCTCTTCTTGGAATATGTTGATGCTTTTTTCTCTTATCCAGAGAAAAATGTTACCAGAAAAAAAAAAATGTGCTTCCTCTTCTTCCCCAAAATTCTATAGCAACCTAATGGAACCTGGGGTGACCATCAGGCAGGGGGAGGTTTCCCACTCTCATAAGCCCAGTTAACTGACAAATGGAGCCGTTCGTTCTTCATAGCCACAGCCCTACCCTTAGGAGCCTGTCTTGGAAATGAAGCCAAGACCTCACTTGATGCTCCAGGCCCCGCTCTGAACTCACAGGAAAAATGTTGAGAGGGGATCTGGGCACCAGAGCTGGGAGGCAAGATGGTGATCAGGAGCATAGTGGCTGGCCAGTAGGCAGAGGAGGCTGCATTGTCGGTCCTGGGTGAGGAGACTAACCATGGGCCTGGAGAAGTCAAACTCCTCCCTGCGGAAGGAGCCAAGGGGGAAAGTCAGCCACATCCCAAGAGAGGAAGACTGTGCAAGAAATGTCAGTTCGGTCTAATTTCAGCCATGTTTGCTGGGCTGTGGTTAAGAAGGATGGTGGAGCCAGAGTTTTGGTCTAACACTAGATCATCTAGGGTCTTTGCAGTTTCTTGTTCACAGGTGACACCAGACACAGTTCTCCTGCTAATATTTAGAAGACAACAATGATCAGGATCAGATAAGCAGGAGGGATCCAGCTCCAACGAGGGGCACAGAGCCTACAAGGGGCAGGAAGAAGAAGGGGAGGCAGGTGCATGTTGGGGGTGAGGATTCCCAAGGTGGATATTATGTGAAATTCAGAAAAATGATAAAAACATGGAGCTCTCCTTCAAGGAACTGACAACAGCAGTATACATATAACATCATATACTAAACAAAGACAAAGATATATTTCCAAACCAACATAAAGAGAACCCTCTGTGCCTCAGTTTCTTCTTCTATAAAACCGTGATGATGCTAGTGCTTCTCTAGTGAGGTGTTGTGAAGATTAGTGCCCCAGGAGCGCTTGGACCTTGCCAGGCCCAGGGTAGGCCTGTCAAGTGCAGGTGTGGGTTGTTCAGTGACGATCTGGTCCTACTGCTGCTCTGAGACCTGCACCTCTGTTCCCAGCAAACTCTGAGAGCTTGGCATCAGACTGGTCTGGATTTCTTCCTCCTAATGTACCTAACACTCGGAGTTTCTTTCTTGATTATGAAAATGAGTATTGTAATAGTACCTACCTCAAAGGGCTGTTAAAGGGATTAATTGAAACAGTGTGGAAGGAGCCAAGTTTGGCATCTGCAGAATGACTTGTTCTAGATGTCCACCATAGTTGTATTTGGAAGAAAGATGATTTAGACTGGAGAACGGGGTGCAAGCTCATTTGTGTAAATATGTTTAACATGCACATTTACATATACTTATAAATAGCTATAGCTACAATGTCGATCTAAAGAAGAATATGGGTGTGTGTAAAAGTTTGATACCCAGGAAACTATTAATAGTGCTTATTGATAGAGTTGACAGTCAATTTGATTCTAAAATGTTCACTATTTTTCCCTGCTTATGGATGAGGACTGTGGGGCTGATATGACCCCAAACAGACTTGAGTGTCTTGGAAGAATCATAACAACCACAGACCAAGAGTTTTGGTGTTTAGAACCTTAGAGGATCCCCATGACAACTAGATGAAGCACACTGCTGCCCCCACTTCACAGACAGGGAAACAAGAGCAGAGAGGTGAGTATAGTGTCCCAGTCCCACCACCCAGGGAGTCTGTTTTCTGGTCTTTTCTCAGCTCCACAAAGTTAGCACCCTCTCTCCCTTACCCCGTGGTTCTCAAGCCCAGCTGCATATACAAATCACACAGGGAGTCTTTTTTAATGCTGGTGCCTGGGTACTAGGCCAAAGATTCTGATGGAATTGGCTTGCAGTGGGTTCTGGGTCTGAATACTTTAAGTTCCTTAGGGGATTCAAATGTGTAGCTGAGGGTGAGACCCACTGCCGAAATCAAACTGGCTTCAAGAAAAGAAAAAGAAAAAAATCTATCTGACAATAATGTCAAAGGAATTTTCAGAAGCTAATAAAAATACCTATTAAACAGAGAACCTATGGTGAAGTTTCAGTCATGAGCATGGAACCGTCCCATGTCAACACCCTAATCCCCTTTTTGAAGACCGCAAGCTTCCTAGCCCATCTGTCTTGCTACTAAGCAAAGGTTCCCAAGCCCTAGATTGGCTTTATGGCAGGAATCGGTGAGTCTAGCTCCACCAGATGTGCAAGAACATAACCTTTCTACCTGAAAATGACTTCTTAAAGTAAAAGGGCCCTCAAAATTCTATTTAATTACTTAGATGCACTGTGAGCCTCCCCCAGATCACTTAGATGTAGTGTAGGTCTCTCTAATCTGTGTGAAAGAGCAGGAGGGAAGTGACTCCTAACATATCAAAGAGTGTCTTTTTCAGTTATAAAAATGTTAAGGTCCTTTGTACCTATGCAGAACCAGGCAAAGAAACAAGAACTCATCCTTATCAGGTGTGGAGTTGGATTTTACCCTACATAAGCTCATAATTCTGTTGTTACTAGTTCATGGACAATGGCAGAAGACATGAGACTCTTGGATCAGAGACAAAACAGTCACATCAGACATATATATGTCCCAGGAGAGAGACACAGATGCCTAGATAAATGCTACCCGGATGGAGCATTACAGTTGGAAAACACCACTCTTGAGGAACCCACCACTTTTATAGGAAGCAGTAAACAAGCCTGCTCTTTGGAGGAGGTGTCACCTCACTCCACCACATTTGACACCTGCGTGAACAGCCCTGAGATCGGCCTGAGTGAAGAGGCGGTCAGGGTCTCGGAGCCTTGGCACACCCAAGTGCCAAGAAGCATACAAGCTCCAGAGGCACAACAAGTCACCCTGTGTCCTGTATCACCCAACTTCTGGAGACTTCTTCCATGACTATGACATGTCACTGACCCTAGGGCACATGTTGTGAGACTAGAGCTCCAAGCAAACCCCAGCCTTCACCCCTGAAACCCTGAGAGAAAGAGAAACGGTAGTGACCACTGTGGCCATTTTAAGATAATGTGACTGATCATCGAAATGACTGAGAATGAGAGCATGTCAATCAAACGATGCAACTTTGAACATATCAATAAACTATGGGAACAATAGGTTGTATTTTATGTTTATAATAAGTGCATTATTTCATGTTTCTATTTCTAAAACTAAAAAAACATAAATAAAAAGTTCCTTTCAAACACAGCACTGCTCTTTCCTGAGACTTCTGGCTTGTCAGCAACTGGAAAAGGTCAGTACGTGTTGAGTTAAGCAGGTGGGATGGTGGCATCCGCGGCCAAAGTGGGCATCATGAACAGGCAGCTCTGGGAGCATGAAGTAGCCTGCCCAGCAGCCTCTGGGGAAGGAGGAGGAAACAGTCTTCTGGGGCCACCCGCTTACCACACAAGGGGCCTGAAGACATCTGCTAAGCAACATACCAATTTCAGAGGGCAGATGTGAGATCTGGTTTTTCGGCAGATTCAGAATCCTCATGGCCTGAAACAGCTGGATGTAGATGGGAATGATTTGAATCAGGGTATTCGTTATGTGCCATTCTTTTAGGTGTGTCTGCTCCTTCAGGGAATCCGGGAGCTCCTAAAACAGAATGAATGACTTCCATCAGAACCAGCGCCTCAGCTGTAGTGGGGAAGGCAGTGTGCAAAGAGCCAAGGAAAACTGCCTTTATTTGAAAAGCAGGAAGCAAGAGCATGAGAACATCTGACTTGGCCACCACCTCTAAGACTCCTTCAAAAAGAAGGCAAAGAAGCTGTGTTTTCATTATTCCCACAATGGCAGACTGGGGCAATTTTAAAACCATTCTGAAAATCTGGTAAAAAGAAGTTAATTATATGGTGAAGGGTAGAATTGGACTTAATGTTAAAATATGCATATATTATATAATTCTAGATCATAGTTAATACATATGATTTATAAAATGTAAGAAGGATAGATGATAGATAGATATCAAAATAGAGAGACAGACAGATATCAATATCTCCATGCTCCCTTGTGTAGGTTGAATGTCTTATGGTCATTTGCAATTGTGGTTTTGTTGACTCTGGCCCCAGAGACTCTGAAAAGGACAGATCAGTGTTCCTGGGCATTAAGTGGCACTACTCAGAAAGTCTTAACCTTCTACTACATCCTCATCAGATTTATTTGGGCTCTCTTTACAGAATTTTCTCTTACGTCTCAAACTTCTGAACTGGAGCTGAGGATGAGTACATGAATATTAAGAACACACACTACCATGCCTCCCGCTTGATGGAACAGATAAGATAGGAGTGGAGCGCGCTACCTCGGGTCACAGGGGTAATAAGGGCAGCCCCTGGATCGCCTCTTCAGGGCCCTGAGTGCCCTTCCGGTTCTTCTTGGGTTGGTGGAGCAAACGAATTCACATCAGACAGAGCAGCAGGAGAGAAGAACAAATTTAACTGCACACACATGGGGAATCGACATGGACATAACTTCTAGAGTAAATGGGGGCAGACTACAGGCTTTCAGTCTTGAACTAATGAATGAAGTTGGGGCCCTGGGTGTCAAAGAGAAAGGAGGGGGATTCGATTGGTGGAAAGAGGGGGCTCGTGACAAAATCAGATACTTCAGATGCTTGCTCTGGGATAAAGCAGGTTTCTCCAACGGCACGGCTGTTTCTGGAGATGACTTAGGTCTGGATAGTCTTTATCTTTAAAGGAAAGGTGCAGCAGGAATGAAGGTAAGTAGAGGCAGGCAGGCAGGAAGAGAGAGGAGGAAGAAGCATGTGTTGATTTTATTTAGTTGTTCATCTTGCCCCCCTGCCCTGGATCTCGAACCTGGGTCCTTGGGATGCATTTGAACTATGTCCAGTGACCTTATCCGCTAGGCCACCAGGATGCACCTGTCTTTATATTTGAAAGTAAGGGTAACAGTTTCTCTTGAAGTCCACAGGGCCTCGATGGACCTTTTCTCCACATGCCAAGGGGATACATACTGCTAAACGCCTGCTCTGGACAACCTGGGAAAGGCCTCTCTGAACATTTGTGGGAGGCCTATCCTCCAACCCTAAATATTTAGTCGCCCAGTGCAGAGTCCTTTCACCCACAAAATTACAGGATGAAAAGCGACAGAATACAAGTCCCTGAGAACCCCACCCCACTGAAGGGCCTGTACCCTGTGTTGCTTGCCGCTGCCCATCCAGGCGACTTCTACCAGAAATGACAGACTGCACAAGACCTGGAGAGGTCCTCCAAGCAGAGCAAAAGTTGGGGGAGCAGGAGCAGCAAGTACATGTAAAGACGGTCTCGGGTTTTCAGAGGGAACGCTCGCTAGAGGGTCTGCCAACATCCCTTAGGTGCTCTGTACACTGTGACGAGGCAGAAAGTCACCGCCCGTGAGAGGTGGTGGATAAAGGAAAGACTAAGTTCATTTTTTTTTCCAAAGGCAAAGAGTTGAAACATCTGGAGACAGGCAGCAGGATGAGTCATTTTAGAGACAGTCCATCTGGGGAGATGCCCCCATGCCTTCCAACCTGGGAGGGGCCCATGAATCCAGGTGCTGTTTCCAGTCCTCCCCAGAGGGAGAGATGGGAGAATGGGGTTCCCAGCAAATAGAGGGCTCCTCCCCAGTCAAGGGAAAGCTCTCCAAAGGCCACAGCCTCAAGCACAGCTTGGCAGGGGACATCAAAACCCTTTTAAAGCACCCATTGGCTGCATGTACAGAAATACATTGACTCACCTCCCACTGCTCCCCAGAAAGCTCAAACACAAAGGCTCCAGGACGCTTGCCTCTCTCCTTAGAGAGAGAACTCTTCCTTGTAAGACAGTTCCTTTCGATCTTGTCCAGAAGTCTCGCACCCGTATCTATGAAGCCGTTCTTGCAGTACGCCGTCTGAGGGATACCTTTCCTCCTGCACTCGGCCACAAAGCTCCACTCCTCCTTTATCCTAAAGGGGCAGCAAAGGCCACGTTAGACTCCTAGAGACTCACTTCCAGTCCCACCTGGAGAATCAGCACCTTCTGGAGAAGCAAAGCAGGACACCTGCCACAGGTACAGCCCTCACCACGATGATGTCCAAACTGTGGAAGATCGGAAGTTCACACACACGCACATACACACGCGTGCTCACACACAAGCCCCTAATTTCTTGTTTCCTCTGCCCTGGGGGACGCAGCAGAAATATTAAGGCCTCAGAGTTGTGAATTATTAAGCAACTTTGACTAAAAAAAGTAGAGCATTGAGTGGGATGTTATTCCTGGCTAAAATTTCTACCAAAATTACCTATGTGTTTGATTAATTATAATTTCCTTTGATATTATGTTGTGCCAACCTACTTGTTTTAGAAACACAGGACCCTAGGAATTTGCTAGTCTCTAAAAGACATGTGGATAGAAATATACAGGCAGCCCTAGTTTATAAATATATAATAAATATATATTATAAATATATAATATACAGGCAGTCCTGAGTTTAGAACGGCACCCATCAGCCACCTTGGGGGATTTCACTCCTATGGATTAAACTGTGATTCATAAATCCCAGGTCCAATCACGGGGGCTAGCTCAGGAATCCTCGGGCTTCCCACCACTACTCCTCAGTACCTTCTTGGTCATAAGCTTGATGATGGTGATGATTAATCACATCTTGCTGTCTTCCAGATTCCCACACAGTCGTCATAACTGTTTTTGTATGTAATGAGCCTTTCTCCATTTAGGGACTTCATATCTGCTTGGAGTCTTTTGAATAGCTTAATATTCTATGTGATTCCAAAAAAACAAGATTCATTGTGATTTTCTTTCAAAATTACGAGACATACACGGTGCAGCTGAAAATAAAGTAGCAGCCTTTGATGGGGCATTGGTGCTTCCAGATTCTACTCAGTCCAACTCAGGGACCTGGTTTCAGGCAGATCCAGGGCTTCTAGAAGGAATCTAGTTTAAAAACAGACTGCAGATCTAACCCCATCTCTGCATGGCCCAGAGATATTACGAATGCTAAAGACGTATGAAATAAACTCTGTAGTGGAGGGTCTAGCTTAGTAGGGAAATTCTTAGCTGTTGCCTGAAGTAAAGGCAGAAAAGAATTAGTCAGGCTGTAGGACATGCTATGGGGCCTTGGACAAGGCCAGGAGTGGTTCAGAGCGGGCAGGAGCATCTTTGAGGACGAGGCCTATGGGAAGTCCTGGCCTGGACCACCAGGTACTGCCAGTGTTAAGAAGAAACTCCAGACTGAAAAAAGCCAGATTGCTGGGTGTCCCTCTGGAATGTTACACCTCAGGGGTTATCCAATATATCTATAAGGACATGTGTCTGTGTCCTTGACTAAATTATTTTACAACTCTGCAGAGAGCAGAATTAATTTGTAGAAAACTGATAGCAATATCTATAGTTCTTGTCGACAGACACACATATAAATTCTTTCCCAGTGGAGGACAATCTTCCTCCACCTCTGAAAAGCTAGTTTGTTCCTTTGCATGTTATTTTCAATATTTCTGATCTCTAAATGTGTCTATCTTTTAGAATCTCCTTTAAACTCATTTCAACATTTGCTTTCCCTTGTGTCAATCATAAGAAAAAAATATAACATATTTTCCTTTTATATCTGCAACAGTGTCATTATTTCACCTTTTTAAAAAATTCTAAGCTAGGTGCTCTGGGAACATTATGGGTTTCAGAAGTTGGGCAGGGTCACTGTGAGGTGGGGAGAGGCAGCCAGACCTCTTCCCTTCACCCAATCGTGTAGTACGACTGTCAGGGCTGACTTAGGTGCCAAGACAGTGAGTAGAAGACACGGGCAACAAGAGACCAGTGGTTCAGGGCCAGGTGATTTTTCTCAAGGAAATCGCACACCTCTAAATATTCTTCTAAGTGCTTAGTAGCAGAGCTAACATGGGTTAAATGTCAATAACTGAGGAGACAGATGAAGATTCATTCCTCAGGGTGCTGCCTGTCAGGTAGCAGTTTGGAAAACAGCCAACCCTCCAAATTCCAGTGAATTTATAAAGATAGGGTATGTACCATTTGATCCAGACATTCCACTCCTTGGTATTTACACAAGGAAAAGAAAGCATATGTTCATATAAAGATGTATTTATATGTCCCTGTCAGCTTTAGAGCCAGACACTTGAAACCAGTCAAACAGACATTCACAAGTGACTAGACGAACAAAGTGAAGTTTGTATACACGATGGCATCTACTCGGCTATAAAAAACAAAGGCTCTATTGACACATACTGTGACATGAAAAAAATTCCATCTCATCTGCTTAAGCTGAAGAAGAAAGTCCAGAGAAAAGAAGAATGATTCAATTTATATAAAACTCTAATAAATGCGAAATAATCCACAGTGTGAAAAAGTAGGGGTTGGGATGAGAGGAAAGGATTATATAAAGAATGAAGAACAAACTTTTCAGAGGCTGATCTTATCATTATAGTGATAATGGAGATGGTTTTACGAAGATAGAGAAATAGATATCAAATACCTCAAACTGTACCTACACTTTTAAATATGAGTAGTGTTTTATGTCAATTACTCCTCAATAAATTTTTATGAAAGTAAATTTCATGACCCTCATGTAAATCACCTCCTGACATAAAGCCTCAACTCTTGCTCTCTAATACTCACTTGGACAAACTTTAATTCTGTTTGCATCCATGTCTCCCCATGCCCCATATCCCACAGCAGGGGGCAGGGAGGAAACTTCACAGCTTGCAAACTGACTCCACCTTGAATCAATGACCACGAGCCCCAGCAGTCACACCACACCTCCTAACCCATTCCTTTGTCCAAGCCCCTAGACAGTTCTTCCACATTTTCCCCCTTTCAAGCAGAGCCCATCATCACTGGCACATCCTCAGTCCCAGCTCATGACCTGCATTCCTACTTCACAGAGGGAAACACTGAAATAGACCAGAACTTCCACAAATTCCCAGCACACACCTCTGCCACCTGCTTTCATTTGTTCCTGGAGACAGCTTTTCCTTCCATTCCTTCAAAAGAACTCTCCAAGCTCCTACCATGGCCAGCCCCTCCCACCCAATGCTTGATTAAGCCATCTGCTCACTAATTCAAGTCCATTGCTGCAGTCTCCCTCATCAGGTCTCCATCACTGATTTTCTCATCTTGTGAATCATTCCAGTTAGCAAACAAGCATGTGACTATCTCTCCCACTTTAAATGGGATTCATCTCAACCTCATGTTTCCCACTTTACAGCAAAGCTCCATTAAAAAAGTTATCCTTGGTCATAACTCTAATTGCCCTCACCCCCATTCTCTGTTGAATACACTTCCAGTAACCCTTGCCATTCTTCTGAAACCATTCTCATCAAGGTCATCAAGGACCTCCATTCACTAAACCCAAGGTCAAATCCAGTGCTCATTTTATCTGAACCACCTTACATTTGACACGGCCCTTCACTTCCTCCCCCTCAGAGCCTTGGTCACTGGATTCCAGGACACCTCACTCTGCTGATTACCCTCCTACTTCTGTTGTGTTGCTATGATGCCTCCTCCTCATCTTCTCAATCTCAGAACCTCAAAACACCCCAGCATCCAGCTCTTTGGGCTTCTTCTCATCTCTGTCTACACTCATTCTTTCGACATCTTCCAGTCTTGTGACCATCAATGCATCTCTATATTCTAACAATGCCTGGTTACAAATCTCTAACCAAGTCTTCCGCACTAAATCCAGCCTCCTGGTATCTCCAACATCTCCACCTGGATACCTAAAAGGCAACCCAAAATTGGAACATTCCAACCCAAACTCCTCATCCCACAGAACTTGTTTCTTCCCCCATCTCAATAAAAGTCTTCTGATTGCTCTGATTGTCTTTAACTCTGCTTTCTTTCAGACTTCATGTCAAACCCATCCATCCACAAATATTCTCAATTCTACCAGAATCTAGCACCTCCATACCATCTTTTCTGCTTCATCCTGGTCCAGCTATCATTATCTGACAAGCTCCACTCTTACCTCTGTCATCTAAACTTAACTAGTAGCTTCAGTAAATCTGTGACAGGGCCGACCTCACTTTGCCACACCTCTGCCCACACTCTCATTGACTTTTCATTTCACAGTAGAAGCAAAGGTCCCACTATAGCCTCTGAGATCCTTCAGGCCATCCCTGCCCCATCCACTATTATACTCTCACTTGTTCTAACCCAGTTTCCTTGACCTCTTGCTCTTCCCTGAACATTCAGGCAAAATCCTACCTCAGGGTATTTCCATTTGCTATTATTTCTGCCCTGGAATACTTGTTCCCGGAATTCTGCAGGACCGATTCCCCAGGTCAATGTGCAAATGTTACTTTCTAATCAGATTTCTGTTCTTCAAAACACAGAGTTTCATGTTTGCCATTAAAGTAGGAGAAACAGGGGCACTGGTAGCTAACACAGCCACTAGCCTACCCAGAGTTAGTCTCAGTGAGTTGATTGGGGGAAAAGCATTGAGGAGTCAACTAGTTCAGTCAAGTAAGGTTTCAAGATCTACATATGAAAGAGTCAAAGTGATATTTTAAATTATCACCCCATGGAGAGATATGAACTTACCAAAAGAAAGTGTTCAAAGAGTTCAAAGTGGGTTCCTCTGGGAAACATTGCAGGAGATTGGAATTGCTGCTTTTTATTATTAGCTTTTTTGTGAAATTTAAATATTTTAATACTATACGATAAAAATAAATGGAAATATCTCCCTGCAGACCTGACTATAGCAGTCAGCAATATAAGGCAAAGCCTGGATCTAAGAAATGTCCGTTGACCTCACAGAGGAAATCCTCCCAAAGTGGTAACAGCTAACAGTACAAACACTACAAGTTCTTGTATTTACTGAACACTTTCTGGATTGATGTCTCCAACTTTTCTTCCCCCATTTCTTAGAATAATCCTGAAGGTAGATCCTGGCAATGTAATGAAATGAGACCTGCCAAACCCTCCTATCCATCTTTCCTAGATCACAAATTATAAACCTATAGAACAATAGTTCTACATATCTGGACACAGCTAATATCAATAGAGAATAAAGGAAATTATACATGCGCCATTAAAGTCATTATATGCTAAATCTTCTTATGATTTTATGTTTGAATGCTGTATGCCATATTCCCATTAAAATCTAATGATAGGAAAATCAAGATAATATAAATCCTTTTAAAATGCCATTCTCTTCCCTCAGCATAATTAAAGTAAATAAAATGTTGTTTTACTTCATTGCCCACATAATAGAAAAATCTTCCCCTTGAGTGAATTTTTGTAGACTTTCAAAGATGAGATAAACCTACAAACCAGTGTCATTATAGTTCTGCTAATTAAATAAATGAGTGTGCCAATAAAGACCATTTCCCTAGTAAATGAACCCACAATGCTAGCCTAGAAAGCAAATTGTGCGATAGTTCTCACTTAAGGCCTAGTAATAGCTTTTCTACTTCTCCCTCTAAATGATCTAGTTCCATTCAGGCAAGTTATAGTCTGTATTTGATTCTCCATTTATAAATATTGATACATGCTTCATAGAAGAAATCAACTATTGCAAAATGAATTGCCATGAAGTGAGGTAGCAGGAAGCTTCAGGGATTGCCTAGGTTGGTAAGTTTCATTTCTGCACAGGAAATAAATCTTAAAAAACTAAAGGTCAATCTTCAGGTAGTACTAAGAATCACAGTATGAGTCATACCTCAAACACAGTGCAAAAAAAAAAAAAAACGAATTTATTACATTCATTTTTTAAGGTCCTGGGAAACTAACATGTTTTTTCCATGAACACCCAGATTCCTCCCTCGATGCCCCCAGTTCCTCCCCTCCACCCACCCCAGTCACCTGTCAACCAGTTCGTGACTTTTTCTTACATTGAACTAGAAAAGCCTAATAAATCCCCAAGAAGATTTCTATCTGGGTTAAGATAAGACATCGCATAAGCCCCATGGTACCTAATTCGGGACCAGCCCTGTGTATGTGAGAAGTGTGAACCTGCACACAATGCTACTTAGCACCGCCATGAGAGACAAAGTTCAAGCGACAAATGCCACCCCCATGCAGCTTAGAAAAGAGCTTTTGGACGCCAGTTCTCTGCAGATAAGTTTCTGTTCCTAAAACCTTCAAGGGGGGTTATATCAAGCTACAGATGTTTCCCTAATCCCACAGGTCTTCGGTGCCCTTTCAGCATGTTTGTCCTACTCTAGATGAACTTCAAATGCCAGGAGGAAGGAGGAAGTTGGAACAGGGTTGAGAGTCACTTAGGCTCAGGGGGCCCTGGAATCTTATGTAATTTGCTCTAGGGCAGATAACTCAACCCATGGCCAGGCGTGTTGCCCAGTCTGAGGGTTCCAACTCTGAAATCCAACACACATCATATATAATAATCCTAGATTAGTGGCAAGTGAAAAGATATTCCACCTGTGATTACAGCATTATGTAAGAAAGGGCTTGGCCAGTGGTGTCAACTTAGGCAAATGATTTAGGTTCCAACCTCCTTGTCTTCAAACTGGGGATAATGGTAGCTTCCTGGGCCAGCTGTACTGCTTACAGTAGCAGTTCAATTATCAACATGATCAAAAGAGGCATTTTATCCAAATTGTTCATGAAAGTGGAAGACCAATAATACAGAGACATTTACACCTTGAACATATTTCTTATCGTGAAGCACAGACATATCATCATTTGCCATCCTGATACAGGGTCATAAATATCCTTCGAGACTAGGTCCACCAATCAGAATGCCATTCTGCCTTTCTTATATAAACCACACCCAAAATGCATGATCCAAGAATCTCAGTCTTGGCTTCTTCACAAGGAATAAAAATCACAAACAGGTAAAACCACCTGACTGGGCACCCTTTCTAGCTTGTCATACTTTTATCTATCTTGGGTGCTATGAACTCCATTTATTCTATTTATCATAAATGTAGTTTGTTCCAAAGCACTTAATTTTCATATATATGATAAATTTTTTTTTACTCATCAGTTTACATGGTAGTTGTCAAATTATAGCATTTTAATTCAAGTAAAAGTAGCATCAAATTAATGAATCTCATCTGACATTAAGCTCAATGAGTGAGGGCTGAAATGCATGGCAGAGAACAGTCATCACAGGCCTTACAGGGTGTGGGGAGCATCAGACAGCAGTCTTCTACAGAATTTATCGTAGAAGGAATCTGTAATGTCTTCGATGTCTTCCCCATGCTTGGCACTGTGCCTGCAGGCCCCACTGACCACGGCTATTACTGCTACAGGGCTCCAGTGTCCCTTCTAGGCAAAGTCTAACAAGTCAAGTGTCACTGACAGTAATAAACCCCAGAAGAAAGGGACCCACCCCACACAATATAAACTCCTGCCTGTCTATTTGCTGGAGAAGATATGAGGCAAATACAGAAAACATACTTTTCCAATGCGCTTTTCTCAAGTCTTTCTTCCTCCTTCTTCTGCCAAACTTTATGCTTTTTGACACGAGTTTCCCACAAGGCTCTGATGACAGAAATGTCAAACACGACCACTTTGTGTCCCATTTTGGGAGCATGAAATCACCTGTTTAAAAGAAAAAAGTATGTATCAGCTTCGTAAACAGAAGAAAATAGTTTTAACACGAACTTTAAAGTGAACTATGAATAGACGGATTGTCTTAAATAATGATGAAATGTACTTCCAGAATTTGTTAATATTCTTTACTTTTTTTTAATGAGGAGAGAAAGGAAGGAAAGAAGAGGTGGAAGAAACATCTTTACTTATTTAATTGTTCACGCTTGGTTTTTCACCCCAGCCCCAGGTCTTGAACCTGGGGTCCTTGGGCTTTATATGGTCTTCACACCAGTGTCTCCCTGCCCTGAACCACTCAGGTTTCCCCTGGTAATAGTCTTAAGATCTGATAGTACTCTGTAAGTCAAAGGTCAACACTTACCCTGGGGTCATCTCCTAGAGAAGGTCACACTTGTCCTGAACTGTAGGTACCCAAAGTCCCCTGGGCTCTCCTCAAGCCACAGGTTTCCACTTTCTGTCACAGCTGCTAACAGCTGTTTCCTAGTAGGATGGAACATGCTCAAGGGTGATTTTGATGAGTTCATCATAAACACACAGAGAGCACACAAGCACACATCGTGTCATCTCAGATTACACACCAGCCGCCACAGAGCAACAAAACCAGATGTTCCGCCTGGCCCCACTAAGCGCTGTCCCGCCTGGACAGACCGCACAGCTTGGGTACGACCTGGGAGGTTCCCTGACCACGTGAACCCTCACCTGCTTCTGCTGTGTTTACATGCATGGTTTCCCAAGTACAGGAAAAGCCAGAGTCAGGAAGAGCATGACCATCACATCTTAATGACACCTACCGCGGTGCTGGCACCTTGTAAACCCTCCATAAATATTTGTTGAATGAACAAATGAGTGAATGAAAGAAGAAAAAGTCAATCAAAGACTTTCACCCAGGCTGCTTCATTCTTGGACCACTCAACAGCCCCTTTCTCCTCTTTATGGTCCCATCTTTAAGTGATTATTTGTTCTCTGCCAAAAGTCATTATCAGACCATCAAAGTACATTCCAATGTTTATTCCACTAAGCTATACTTATCTTCCTTAACTAAGTAAAATAACTTTCTCGATAATGTTTAAACTTGCCCTACCTACAGCATCAACATCTGGCTCTATTTCTTTATTTACAAACACACAGAGGCCCCTGGCAAAGTCGTAGAGCTGTTGAACATTCTCTGCTCCAATCCCAGACACTTCTAAACAGCACTCAGTGGGGCTATGAAACCAAATGTTTCATTTTCTGACTCAAGAGTGTACTATAAATGGTTTGCCAATGTGAGTGGGAGAAGTGATTCATTTATGCAATTAAATATTTGAGATCCATAATTTTAGTCCGAAGAGCTGGAAAGACTGACCCCAATTTATCCCCCACTTTCCTTTCCTTCATTTGGGACTGCTTTTTGTCTCTCTTAAAGCTCTTTTAGGGTCAATTTTTGATGAAGGTGCAGATGATGTACGTTTTTGTATGGACATACGTTTTCAATTTTCTTGGGTACAGACAGCAGTGGATTGCCAGTGGAAACTCTATGTTTAACATTTTTGGGAGACTGTTTGTCCAAGCAGCTGCATCATTTTACATTCCCACCAGCCACGCCACGTACAAAGGTTCTAGTTTCTCCACATCCTCGTAAACACTTTTATTGTTGTTTTTTTTTTTTATTATGATTCTCCCAGTGGGTATGAAGTGGTGTCTCTTTTGATTTGCATTTCCTTCACAACTAATGACATTGAGTATCTTTCGGTGTGTTTATTGGCCATTTGCATGCCTTCTTGGGAGAAATGTCTGTTCAGATCCTTTACCCACTTTTAAATTGGCTATTTTGTCTTTTTATTGTTAGGTTATAATCATGCTTTATATAATCTGATACAGGTTCTTTACCAGATAAGCTATATGTAAAACTTTTCTCCCATTTTATAAGCCTTCTTTCCACTTTCTTGATTCTATGCTTTTACTTTTACCCTAAGCATATAACTGTATTTGATGTGAGATTTTGTACGCAGATTTTGTTGGATCATTTATTCAACCCATTCTAACAATCTATTTTTAATTGGTGTGTTCAGGCAATTTATATTTAAGACAATTGTTACTACCTTTGGGCTTAGGTCTACCATTTTGTTTTTTATTTGATCCCTTTTGCTTTTCCTCTTTTATGATTTTCTACTTTTGTGTGTGTGTTGACTGAACATTTCTTGGTATTCTATTTTATTTCCTCCATTATGTTTTTTTTCTTCTACATTTCTTTGTGTAGTCTTCCTTTTTTTTTTTTTCATGGTTACCCTAGGGAATATAAAACACATGCTTAACTTTTCATTATCTACTTAGAAATAACATTTTACCACATCTAGTGAGATGTAGGACCCTTACTACCATGTAGGTCCCTTATGCTTCCACCTTTCTCTAGTAGTTGTCTTATGCATTATATCATTGTTGCAACTTAGGCTTCCCCTGTACAAGCTTATCTTAAAGAACTCGTGAGATGGCGCACCCTGGTGGAGTAACGGTTTGGTCAGCTACCACGACCAGTGCGATTCATGTCCCCCAAGGACTTGGTTCATGTCCAGGGATCAGGAAGCAACCAAGATGAACAGTAGATAAAATAAATAAATAAAATGCTTCTCCTTCCTCTGCTTGTCTTCTTTCCTGCCTGCACCTTCCCTTTAAAAGCTGCATCTCCAGTCATCTATCCGAACTCTTCTCTATGTGATCTCCATTATGTTCGTCAGCCTGTCTGGTGACTGTTTTATTTTAATTACTCCCTGTTGTATTCCTAAAATATCCGCTTGGTTCTTTCTATCTTCTCTTTCTTTGTAGATACTTTCTGTCTTCCCATTCAGACCCCAGAGTGGAAGAGTGTCTAAGAAAGGACAAACTTGGAGGGGCCAAGACCTCACTTGAGAACTCGTGGCTCCAGAAGTGCGAAGAAGCACTCTCTGGGTTGGTCAGGCTGGTGTGACGTGGCCGAGAAACGAGTGCAGGT
Source organism: Solenodon paradoxus (assembly GCA_004363575.1). NCBI lineage: Eukaryota > Metazoa > Chordata > Mammalia > Eulipotyphla > Solenodontidae > Solenodon > Solenodon paradoxus. Next base: position 233,193 of record RJWH01002169.1, read on the forward strand.
GGGAGACCAGCAGGTGAATAGCTGGCGACATGGGCATCAATGGGGACCATACAGGCACCTGCAGGAGTGCCAGCTGGATATGTGACTCTTCAGGCTACAGGCAGCTGTGTGCAGGCCATGTGGGGGTTTGCAGAGAGAGTGCAAGTACAATCCTGGGCAAAAGGTCTTCAGACCACCTGGGCTATGTGAGGGTCCTGCTTTCTGGGTAGAGAGAGCTGCAGAGAGGGGACTGCTAACCAAGGCTACAAGGTTGCAAAGGGACCACTCACATTCTGGGCCTGTGGCTGAGAAGTGTTTAAGTAGATGTCCCACAGTGGTGACCCATGGTCCATACAGGAAAAAGCAGGAATCCTCTTCCTGCTACACTGCCCCTCTAACGTCCTCCACTAAGAAAGTGTGACATGATGCACAAGGACAAACTCATAAAGGAATTCCATTGTATATCACAGAATATAAACATCGAAGATGCATTCAGAAGTGAGAGGCATTAAGTTGATAACTGACATAGTAGGTGATCAGTTTGGTTGGGTTCAGATCTCACAGGTCAACCGACCTCCTGAGGGTTGTAATTTTGTCAGGTCAATCTTCCGACTTTGCAGTGCTACTCAGCTGTCTCATGTGCGCTACCCAGGGGCCATCGGGCAGGGATGATGGTCTATTGAACATTCAGTTCTAACGGTCTAGCAGATTGGTAAGGGTCCAAGCTTGTGCAGGCCAGGAACTCGCAATCAGCTATGTGGGGTTGTTCTCCTGAGTTTCTCCCTCTCTGTGCTCTTCCTGGTCATTCCAGATTCCTGGGGTCCCCTTTATCAGTCCTCTGGCCAGAGACCAGGGGCATTAGATACCCTGCTTTTCCAAAGTTCATGTCCTATAACTACTCCCACATCCAGGACCAAGCAAAGGGAGAACCGTGAGAGGAAAAAAGCAATGAGGGTTGGTTTTCTCTACCCTCTGGTCACCATAGCTCCTGACAGAAAGGAAACATCCTTTTTCTCGAAGTGTTGCCTGACCATAATCTTCAGCAGCAAACTTCTCTCCCTCCCCTTTCCCGCCACCACAGAATGGGGGGTTGTCATGCCCCTGGTAGCTCAGGCAATAAGTCTGTGGCATAGATCACATAAAGCCCAAGTTCATAGCCCATGACCAAGGAAAACAACCAAAACAAAAAACAAATAATGACTCCTCTGCTTCCTTCCTTCTTTGCTTCAAATTATTTCTTTTCTCCTTTCCCTTCCTTAAGAAATAAATAAAAGAATACATGGGGGCTGGGACATAAGAGGATGGAGAAGAAAAAAAAAAAAGAAAATTAGGAATTTGCCTCCACTCTCTGAGCACTGAGTCTCCTTTCTCATTCCAGGAGCAAAATTAGGGGTGTCCTGGCCACAGATATTATGGTACTTTAAAGCCAGTATCCTTTCCTTCCCTTGAATTCCATCCAAGTTTTACAGCTGCTTTTAGCAGGTGAGACAAGGTAAAGCATGTCTCTGCCATCTTACCCAGAACCAGAAATCTCTGCATCTCCTCTTTCTTTTACCACTTTCTTTTCTGTTACCTTCAGCTCAGGAGGCCCTAAGCTGAAAGGGCTTAAGACTTTGGCTTTTGACCTAAAAGCTTCCATAAAGGAAGGTCAAGAAGAAACCTGAAAATAAGAACACAAAGTCCATAGACAGCCATGGAGAAAAAGAAAAGAGAATCAGGCATCTAATGTCTTTGAGAATGTCTGCACATAATCCAAGTCTACCCAATAAAAGCAAACCAAAAAGCAGAGTAAAAGCGAGCTGTGTTTGAACAGTGTGGCCAGCCCAGTCAGCCAAGACTAATTAGAGCCGGAAGAAATGCTCACTGACCAGGCCACTCTCAACCAACCAGCTCAGATTCTGTGGCAATTCTTACATTTTCTTGTTCCAATAAATTCTTGAGAAGTAGCCACATCTATACATTAATTGCCTCTGCATAAAATAGTCATTGTTTCCTAGCTTCTATGTATTAAGTTGGAGAAATGTAATCCGCATTTCCATCTTAGAGAAATGGCCTCTTCTTGACACCTCTATGTTTGACTTTTAAACAGTATAAATCAATATTAATCTCAGTATTTTGGTGGAAAAGAGCATATCCTGTCTGTCATCTAACCATGTTCACCATTTCCCCTCTGTTTTTCAAAGCAAAAGAGTTTATATTCCTCAATGAAGGAAGTTTGGAATGTGCCCGCGATTGAAATCAGGCTTGCCTTTGAGATTTTCTGTTCTGTAAGGTGTACTGGAGAATAAGAACAGTAAGTGATGATCACATTTGCTAGAGATCAGCATGCAACATCAAGAAATCCTAGAACCTAAAAAACACCATCTCTAGCCCCATCGCCACACCGGCATCCTGTGCGGGCCAGTGCTGAGTCCAAGCCTCCCCAGGGAACCGGACAGATTTGACCTTAAGCCAGAACACAGTAGCCCCAAGTAAAGGCGCCAAATTAGGAAAATGTTTTACAAGAGTCTACAAGTCATTTGAGGACAAGTAGAAGACCCTCCATCCAGGAACAAAGCCACATTGGGGAGCAGAGAACAGGCAGATGTCAGGGACAGAGAAAGGCATCAGTCACTCAGCAGCTCAGGGAAAATAAGGTCCCTCCTCAAATCTAATCCCTTCTTTATAGCACCAACTCCAATCAACAATCTTTCAAGCAAATAGGTAAAGTGCAATGTCCTAAGCATTAACTTTCTCCAGCACTAATGAAATAGCAGCACGATCTATTATACCAAAGAAGAAAAGAGAAAAATTAACCTCTACAGGATCCAGTCTGGAGAATGTTGATACAAATAAAGCAATATCTTCTTAGAGCAAAGTTTACTATCTAAACAATTCTCCTGAGCACCATTAGAATGCAGAGGATTAGCCAGCCATTCACTGATTTGACAGCAAAAAGCTCGGTTCTGAGATGGCATCTGATTCCAGTCCCTGCTGGGCTCTGGGTTTGCATGGATACAGTACAACACACCCCCTGTGTCTGGACTGCACTGTCCTCAGTCACAGAGCATCTCCCCAAAAAGAAAACAGCTGGGACTGTGAGGAGAACAATGACGTCACTCATGTGACAAAAAGGGCAGTTGGGGTGCGCCCTGGGGAAGCAGAGGGTAGGTCAATTTCCTCTGAAGGAGCGCAGGTCACGTACCCCTGGGTTCGAGTCCCGGGTTCAGGTGGGGTGGAGGGACAACCAGTGTGAACAACTGAAATGGAAATAAAAATGAATGCTTCTTCCTCCTCTCTTCCTGCCTGCCTACTCGCCTTCATTCCTACCTGCACCTTTCCTTTAGCAAAACAACAAGAAAGAAAAATAAAGGCCAGTGGAAGCAGGGGGTGGTGACTCAATCCTCTCTGGCGCTTCCTGTCTGGGACAGGAAACCTGGACTCTCCAAGGTTGAATTCACAATGGAAAAGAAAAATTCCTCCTAGCAAACACTTTCACTTTACTGCAAGGGTCAGCAAACTTTTTCAGTAATGGGCAAGATAGTATGTATTTTAGCCAACAGGTAAAAATCAAAGACATTATGTAATTACTTACAAAACAAAAGAGAAAGCTTGTGGCCTGGCCCCTGCCTGCTTACCTGAGTGGGGCTGCCCAAGCCATGAGCACTTACACACTTTGTGCCTTATTGCCATCTGCTGGAGACATTCTCATGACAACAGCCACTGGCCCCACAGGGAAAAGCCTGGCAGACTGGTGAGCCGAGGGGCAGGGGAAGAGGGACCTGCTATAGTCTGTCTCACTCTCACCAGTGACACCCAGATCCCTGTGTGTTCTCTTCTCCTAGTCACCTCAAGTTGGGCAGCTGACTAGAAATTCTTGATCAGAGATTCTACTTACTGGTGCCCACAATTGCCAGTAAGAGTCTCTAACATGGACATAGCAACCCTTGCAGGTCTTGGGTGACAGCACAGTACAACTGACCAGGAAGACAGGTGCTGAGGGACTAGGGACAGTGGAAGATTGCAGCTTGGTCTGCATGGCACATAGAGCCAGCCTGCTCCAGCAGAGCCCACCTGCAACAGAAAAATGTACCAGTCTGTGGACTATTGTTTGCTGATCCTAGCCTTAGTTAACAATCAAATAAAATATAAAATAGTTTACCTTGATGGATGTGATGGCTTTAAACTAAATCCACAAGATCCTTTACAATCTTCTCTTTAAAAAATTAGAGCTTAATTCCCTTCCCTGGAGCATGGGTTACACTTCCTGACTCACTTCTAGTGAATAGAATATGATGAAAGTGATGGGTGTGACTTCTAAGGCTAGGTCCTACTAAGTATTGTTCTCTCTCTTTCTCAGATCACAGGCTCTGGGAAAAGTCAGCTGTAAGGTTACAAAGATGTTCTAGCATGTGGAACAGCACTGAGGCCTCCTGTCACCAGCCATATCGATGGAAACTGTCTCATAAGCAGCTTCTCTAGCCCTAGTCAACATCTTGACTGCAACTTTATGAGACCCTGAGCCAGAACCATTCAGCTACGCCACTCTGGATTTCTGAACTCTAAGACAATAAATGTTTGTTGTTTTAAGCAGGTAAGTATTGGGGTACACTAATACAGTGGACAGTAAAATAAGAGGCACTTATAAAAGTCTAATTTATAGTGACATCATGTGTCTATATTCAACTGCTTCCTTGGCATAGTTTGCACATATCTCAAAGACCCACAATTACCTCCAAGCTCACTCCTTTCAAATGTGTTCATCGTGGCTGCCTTACTTCCCCATCTCAGGAATGACCCCATCATATCTGGAGCTCACTCCTTTATGCTTTCTGTTCCCTTGTCCTGCTCACCTACAATGTGAACACACACACACACTCAAACTTGCTGTTTAGCACCTAAAGCTTAGAGGACATGTGTATCTCGCCGTCAGCTAGCGTCACATCTGGCCTCAGTTGCGCAGAAGCTTCATAACTGGCTCCCTCTCACCCACTTCCCACTCACCCATGTCCAAGCCATTTGCCACAGAATAATGAGAGTCATTTTCCAAAGAGAACACGAGCAAGCTGCCACTGGCTCAAGTGCCCCACCGACTTCCCTCAGGACGAGAGGGAGGGCCCAGACCTGAGCGGGGCAGAGTAAGAGCCAAGGCCCGGCCCTTGGCTGCCGTCATCCCCATCACACCCTCTGAACTCAGCTGCCATGTTCTCTCCTTAGCACAGACTTCCTGGCTCTATATCTAAAGTACATCCCCTGGGGTTTTCGCTCTCAGACGGTCACTTGTTTACATCACAGCACACACCACACATTGGTTCAATTGTACGTTATCTGTCCATGGACCCGGCTGAGAAGAGGCACAGTGTGCTGGTGGGAGCAGACACCTGAGAGGCTCCAGACTTGGGGTCAGAGCCCGGTCCCCTCAAGTCAGCCAGCCAACTCAGAACAGTTCCAGGAGCAGATGAGGGACTAGAGGGGCTCCTCTTCTCAACCTCAGCAGACACTCTGTGCAGTGAGCCAGTTTACTTGTTCTTTGATTCCTGGGAACCCTAAATAACTGACATTTACAGGCACTCATTAGAAGCAGAAAGATTAATGTCCTTGCCTCCAAGTTCTCCATCTACAGGGGAGAGAGATGCTCAAAGGGATACATTTCAATTCTGCGTGTGGCTTTGAACAACAGAGGCTGTGGGAGCCCGAGGAGGGGCTGGCCTTTGTGTCTGGGGGAGGAGCACCCGGTCAGCCCCACGGGGGCCATAAGGAGCATCTGTGCGGTTTGGCTGAACAACTTCCCACGCTCCCTCCCCAACCCAGTTATAGCAGAATCACTTTACAGAACCATCCACTATCCGAGCCAGAGGGCATGACCAGAAAAGCATGTCCCCTGGCACCAGAGACAGTCTCCACTCAGGAGTCATGTGCTGGGTCCAGGCAGGCAGGGTACTTTCTGGTCACCCAGCCCTCTCCCTTCATGTCAAAGGACAGACTGGGCTGAGGGGAGGGGGTGCAGCCTGACACCTCAGAGAATCCGGGGGAGGGTCTGGGGGTATGGCAGGAGGTCCAACAAAGTCCACAATGCAGGTGTCAAGCTGTTCTAGGTGCTCATTTAGGGGAACGTGGGGAGGGGGTTGGAGCAGGAGCCACCTGAGTCAGCCTTGGGAGAGAGGCCTGGTTCCCCTCTTCCCCCTGTCCCTCAGGCCTCCAGTCTTTCCACAGCACCCCTCCTGGTGGATCTGCGGGGTGGGGGGTGACTGCAACCAGCAGGAGTTTCTCATGCCCCCAAGATACCACAGGGCAATAAGACGGCAGATTAAGGGCTTTAAGTGACCCCAAAGTCCATTCTACCCTCATACAGGCTGCTGCCTAAACCCCAGGTTCAGAACATAAAGTTTTCTGAAAGAAACCGCTGGGCAGGAAGAGGTTAAATATTCCAGTAAGGTCAGTAAAGTCACAGTTTCAGCCCAGCTCTGAATTCAATTATGCTTTAAGGCACATGATCAGTTTCCCTGGGGACACTTTTTTTGAGGGGAAATTAGTTAAGCTAGACAATCCAACCAGGGGAGGCAGGGGGTACAGACAGGAGTTGTCCTGCCTGGGCTGGAGCCTGGCCTCCAGGGCCTGCTGCCACGGGTCCCTGAGAAGGCCACCTAACCTCTCTGAACCCAGCACTCTCAAGCGGACCCTGAGTAACGGCAGCATGGAGCTCAGGGGACGGGTGAGAGGGTCGGGCTCGGTCATCTGTGTCCAGTGCTCAAGACAGCACCTGGCACCTCGGAAAGCTCAGAAAAGTCAGTTATCATAGGAAAATGAAAGGAAAAGAAATTAAGACAAACGCATTGTCACCAATTAAATATAAGAGACCAAGAGGCCAGTGGGCATCTGAGGATTTTTCTCTCCAGGGGGCAGGGAGTTTCCAGGGAGAACACCACAGCCCCTAAGTTGCAGGAGAGGGTTCGGTCCGACAAAAGCAGTGCAGTGGAGCTGTTTACAGAGGCAGACAATTCTCCCCGCCACTTCTCCACCCTCACCCCATGCCAGGGGGCAAGAGGCACTGCCGAAGAGTCTGCCAGGTGGATGTCAAGCATCCCTTTCTGGGCACTAAGAAGACACAAAGTTGATTTCTCTCTCCTGGACAGCACCACTGCACCGGAGTTCTGAGCTTAGCTTTGGGCACAGAGCAGCATGCGGGGGTAGCCAGCAGCCAGGAGCCTAATCTGGGGACCCTGCCACAGCCACAATCCGCTGCAAGCCACCTACCCACCACATTCTCTCATTCCCCGGTTTCGTTCCAGTTCTTGCTCTAAAATACAGGAAAATGCGTAATCCTAGCCCCTTGTGTCGTTTGGAGTGATTACTCCGTCCTGCCAGGAAACCTGGGAGAGACATAAACAACCGGCTTGTCCGCCCAGCAGCTGCCCCATGCCCCCTCCACAGCGGCCACCTACCCGGGATTGCTCTGCAGACCCCAGCTCTGGCCGCTGGCGACCCTGTTCACACCCACAGAGCCACACACTGGAGCCGGATGAGATCCAACTAGCAAGCCTCTCGGCCTGTGTGCTAACAGGCTATATTTGTAAGCAGATAATATGATCTGCGGGACATGTGCTGATAAACTATCTATCTATTCTGTGTGACTCAGCCCGGCATGAGACAAAACAGATTTCGTAGGGGAGGGCTTGGCACAGAGCAAATGACAAGCCGGCCAACTTGAGCCCATAAGCCAGGATTATTTGCGCCTCCGTCCTGATGGCGGGGCCTTGTTACACTGAAGTCCTGAAGGTGTTACGAAAAACAAGGCCAGAAAAGGGAAGAGTTCATGTTCTGAGCACCTGAGGCCATACAAAGAACAGGTTAGGCGCTCCCTGGTGGAGCAGTGGTTAGGCCAATTGCCTCCAAAGGACACAGGTCGCATACCCCTGGTTTGAGTCCCAGCCCCCAGGGGCACAACCAGTGTGAACAACTAAATAAAAACTAGTGCTTTTCCCTCCTCTCTCTTTCTGACTGCCTGCTGACTACTGCCTTCATTCCTGCCTGAAACTTTCCTTAAAAAAAAATCATGTAAAATGTGTTTGTTTTCCCTAAAATATAATAAAGATTCTCTTTAGGTGTTTCACTAATTGGGCAGATATGTTTCGCTATTATCAAACATCGTGATTATTGGACAATCAGTTAATGATCAGTAATCAAGTCCACAGAACACCCGCACCACAGCCTCATCCCCAGTGTCCGCCTGCACCCTGAAACAGAAAACACTGTTTGTCTAACATATGCATAACAATCCAAATTATGAACATGGTTTGATTCTGGAACAACTATACAGAACGTTTCTATTTGTTGATGCTTACCATTAAATTAGTTTTGAATTGTATATTTGGCGTACCCTAGTGGAGCAGGTGCACTGTCTCTCTCCCAGTGCAATCCACACAGATCCCATGGGGAGTGGGGAGCAAACATGATGCACTACTAAAATAAAATTAAATACTAAAACAATAATAATGAAATTAATTATGTATTAAGTTGGTGGACCTTAAATCTTTCAGATTTTTTGTTTGTTTGTTTGTTTCTAAGGAAAGATGCAGGCAGGAAGAGAAAGGAGGAAGAAGCATTTATTTATTTTATTTAGCTGTTCACACTGGTTGCTTCCCTCTGGACCCAGGACTCAAACCCAGGCATATGTGGCCTTGAGCTCCTTTGGAGGAAAAAGATTGACCTAACCACTGCTCCAGCAGGATATGACTTCAGACTATTTAAAATCAAGACTCTAAAATGTTTGAATGTGTTTTTTTCTTTTAATTACTTGGAATAGAATTTTTACATATTTTTTTCTATTTTGACAAAGTATATTACTTATTTAGAAATTCATGTCTAGTTTGGTTTTTGTTTTGCTTGACTTTGGCTTTTCATGGGATTCTGAATCAAAGAATATAAAATGAGAGCCTAGCTGGTTTCTCAGAGCTCAAGCTTTTCTTGTTTTTTTGTTTTGTTTTTTTAAAGAAAAGGTACAGGCAGGAATGAAGGCAAGCAGGCAGGAAGAAAGAGAGAGGAGGAAGAAGCACCTTTATTTTATTTTAACTTTGTTGTCCCCACTGGTTGTTGCCTCTGGCCCCGGGACTCGAACCCAGGGGTATGTGGACTGCGTTTCTTTGGAGGCGACTGCCCTAACTGATACTCTACCAGATCTCAAGCTTTTTAGCTCCAGCTGAGCTGATAGCCCCCCTGAAATGCAGGCCATAGGCCACATACATGGTTTCTCCATGGAGATGACATATAGTTGCCTCATTCCCAAGGGGGTTTCACACACTAGCGGGCTTGGACCTCCTCCGGTGACCAGATGCTTTTCTCACAGTCACTCTATGTCTAAGACCAGTGGGAACGTTGAATCACAGGCACTGCGACGTTTTTTTCCAAGAAAATCCCTCGTCTTGCCAGCCCATCAGCCCAGTTTCATGACATAATTATAGCAGAAAGAAAAACCCCAGATTTTTAAAACCCTTTCATTCTTTTCCAGTAGCCATTGCTAAATGTTTCCCACCAAAGTGGAAATAAGCACTGAGGGCTCCTGACTTTACATTTGCTGGCAAAAAATCTCTTGCACAGCACCCCTGAGGCCGAGACGTCTGCTCTGATGCTTGTATTAACATTTATTAACTACATGATTTCATGATAATATTTGTGACAGATTAAAGCATGTTACGAAAATACATTTCACTTGATTCTCAGGACTTTGTGAATGTGACCACCAGAAAATGTAAAGTCACACGTGAGGCCAGCACAGCATTTCTAAGGCCTGCCCCACCCCAAGTCAGAGTCTAGACTTAGGTGACCCAGCTGGGAACCTTCGGACTGCTGCTGCCCCCACCACCAGACAGACCCCAGGGAGAGCAAGGAACCCAGCATCGGAGAACACCGTGCCATTCTCTCTAAAACTTATATTTGTTCAGTTTTTCCTCTGGGAAGAGGCCAAACCTCTTTGCAAATACAATCATATTCAATGGGAAGAGGCCAGAAATCAGATCTGAGCCATTCTAGTGCTGTAGGTAATGTCCTCTGAACCCTGGAAGCGAACCATGCATCGTTAAGCACTGGCAGTCTTCATTTAGCACAAACCAGCACCCCTGGAGGAGAACTCTGCCAATGGCTGAGATCTTTTAGGAAGTCAGGGAGGCTTCCGTCATTCCCATTTAGTCAAACCAAGAATGTCAGTCAAAACATTCCCATTGGAAACTGTGTGTGGCAGTAGAATTGTGGTTGAAAAGATATTTTTGTCAAATATGTTTTTTTTTTATTCAAATGTTGGTGCTCCCATTGTAAGGTTATAATGAAACATACACATGAGGTCAGAACAAAATAAAATCTCAAAAATTATAGACAAGAAACTAATAGCTGGGCTCGACCTCTGGATGGTGACTCAATAGGACGCACTTTCAGGTTGCTCCCCACAGACACCAAAAAAGAAACAAAAAAAATCACCTATTTTCTTGAGACAAACACCAAGAAACAACCAGCACTTCAGCAGATTGGTTGACGACTAACAGTGGGTGAGGGTACCCAGCACGGTTTTCTGCTAAGCCACAGACTTGAATTTGGATGGAGCTTGGGAGACTCCAGATGTGTGATGGGGTGAAGACTAGGGATTTTAGAATCAGCTGCAGAGTCAGTGAGAGGCGGGCCCAGTTGGGCTGAGATGTGGAGCCATGGAGGGCCAACTTGGGAGGGGATGAAAGGAGAGCCAGTGCACAGGGAGCTGAGCTGGAGCCCACGCAGTGAAATTTTGCTGGGTGTGGGCATAACCAGAAATCAGCCAAAGAGTTCAAACCCCTCCCACAGCCATTTCACACCAGAGCCTAGGGTCCACCGAGAGAAATTCCACCCACTGCATAGCCAACCACTGGAAATCCCGCCCATTGGATGCCCCACCCCTCTGGATTACAGTGAGAAGGCAGTCTCAAACCTCAACGCTACCTGCTAGCACCACCTTGTGGGTAGAGGCAAAACTGCAGCCTGATTGCCAATCCTGGGCAAGTCAAACCTATGCAACACCAGGGAAACCGAACCCTCAGAAATATTAACAAAATGCCGAAAAGAGCAAAGACACAGAGAAATATATGTGAAATGATGAATCCAATCAAAAATCCAGGGGAAAATCTGAATATAGCAGACATATGTAAATAATCTGATGAGGCATTTAGGGTAATGGTGATTAACATACTCATGGGAATCCAGATATCAGTAGAGGCAGTAAATGAGAATGTCAGGAAGCAAAGATAAAAATTAAAACAGGACACGATGGCTGAATTAAAGAAGTCAATAGAGGAACTCAACAATAGGATGGCTGAAGTTTCCAATAGAATCAGTGATCAGGAAGACAGACAGAGGAACTCAATCAAGCAAGCCAGCAAAGAGATCAAAATATTCAAAGAATCGAAGACAGCATGCGCGACCTCTGGGATAACATCAAAAGGAAAAACATTCGCATCATAAGGGTCCCAGAGGAAGAGAGAGAAAAGAGGGCAGAAACCATATTTGAAGAAATAATAGATGAGAAGGTCCCAAATCTGAAGAACGAAACAAGCCTCTAGATGCAGGAAGTTCCTAATAAAAGAAACCCAAACAGAAATACACCTAGACATGTCGTCATAAAAATGTCAAAAATACAAGATAAAGAAAGACAATTAAAATCAGCCAGAGAAAAATGTGTCTCATACAGAGGAGGCCCCACAAGATTGTCAGTGGGCTTTTCACGTGAAACTCTACAGGCCAGAAGGGAAAGGCAGAATATATTCAAAGTGCTGAAAGAAAAGGAGTTTCAACCTAGGATACTATATCCGGCAAGATTATCATTCAGAACTGAAGGAATAATAAAACCGTTTCTGACAAGCAAAAGTTAAAGGAGTTTATCACCATAAAACTAGCTTTGTAAAAAATATTAAAGGATGGTCTATGAAGCATAAAGAAACCACACAGGAAAACAGTATGACAGCAAATATTAAAAGTGGAGAAAAGAGAATAAAAATGTGGGTAGTTAGAATGAGTGGAAGACTAATATGCTTTCATAATAAAATTAGATAGAAAACATAGAACTGTGAATGCTAACTTCAGGGTAACCTCAAAATACATGCCCAGGGAGAAAGTGAAGAAGAAAACAAAAGGCGAAATCAATCAAAACATAACTCCACCCTTTCAACCTAAAAAGAGAAAGAGATCAAAGTCATCATCTGGAGCAACATAAACTATAGTAATGTGATCATATGCTTGTAAAGTTCCAGGATCCTTCACAGAATTTATCTTATGTTCAGAAAGAAATCTAATTACCAGGCTGTTAACAGCCATAAGTGAAAGTTCAGCTCAGAGTCTAAACCAAGATAACTGAAGTGTCTTCACTGCTTTGGCACTAACTGGTCATTTGGAGCCCAGAGAGTTTTCAAGGTTGACATCAAGAAAATGAAAGGCTTTTGCTAAGTCACTAATGTTTAGTGACAAAAGGCAAGAGCAAAGCCAATCTTATTCCTTGGAAAGATTCAGAATTTCTGCAAAAACTGTTTAGAAATGAGTATCTCTAAAAATATCATTGCTGTTTCATTTGCTGTTTCGTGAACTAAAGCAAGTCTTCATTTATAATAGATGCAATACTAAGAATATTAATGGTTTTATATATTAAGTTCAATTGTAATAATGTTTTCTTTCCTGGAATCTTTATTTCATATCCAAGCAAAAGTAAAAACTGCAGATCATTGCAACACACACATACATACACACACACACACACACACACACACACACACGCAATCTGTATAATAGCCTATTGTTTACAGTAAAAGAAAAAACACAGCTAATAGCTGATATTATTTGAGTGCCTCCTGTGTGTCAGGCACAATTATGGGTACTGTATAACCTTGGAAAGTCAGAAACGAAGAGAGATAAAGCATACCACTGCCCTTAAGCAGCAGAAACCATGCTGAGCATTTTCTGTTACCTCCTCTCGTGCCAACCACCACCTTGAGAGAGGGGCCTGGGTCCAGTCATTTCACTGCCAGGGCCTGAGATGCAAGGACCCTGCTCTCAGGTGGACTTTGGCACTGGCCCCAGGCCTGTGAGGCACAAAAACAAAGATCTTCCTGAGTTATTACGTGAATCCAGAGGCTGTTTGCCTTACTTTATACATGAATCGTTTTTTAAGGCCTTTTGAAACCAGAAATCATATATTCCCCTCCAATGGCCCACTACCCATCTCCCACCCCCAGTGAATCTTCACGACCCTGCAGATAGTACCTCTCACCCTCAACCCCATTTACCCACCTCTCCATTTCACAGCTTGACATTGTTCAAGGCCTCTGTATTTCCTGACTGCTCTAAAGCAATAGTCTCCCACTGGCTTTTGTCACCAGCATTATCCACTCTGATGCCAGAGATCTTTATGAGGTCACTCTCCAGCTTGAGGATCATTTCTACAGTCAGAAGACAAAATTCATTGGTAGGCAAAGGCTCATGACCTGTCTCCTGCTGGTCTCCAGGCCTCACCTGTCACCAGTATCTCCACCCTTGTCCCATCTCTCTTCCAGCTCAGCTATGTCCCTGCGTGTGCCCTCCTCCAGCCCATTCATGCCCCCCAACTCTGCTCTGCAAATCCTTATCCCCCTCTCTCACTCCTGATCCTCTAGAAAAGTGATCCCACCCCAACATTCTCAGCACAGACCCTCTCCTATTAACTAAATTTACTGAAATTATATTCCTTTTCCCCTCAACTGGGAGGCCCTGGGGATAGGAACCATTGTTTAAATCTTGGTGTCAGAGCACCTAGCCCCTATCTGGCACACAGTAGGAATAATGAAGGAGGAGACCCTGCTTCATGAAGGAGGGGACACTGCTTCAGGAGGAAGCGGCACATAGGAAGCCGCAACATTGGTCAAACACCTAAATGTGTCAGAGATACAGCAGGTGTTTACCTGAGGGCAGCCCTGTGAGGCAAGAACTAGCATTTACCAGCACCAGGGCAGCCAGGAGCTGAACTGCCAGTCACTGCCAGGTGCCTGTCTGGTGGGGTGTTGGAAACCCCACTCAGCACTCCTCTGTGAGTAAACTCACGTCTTCATCAGAGCATCGCCGAGTGCTTTCTTCAGTCTGGAAGCTCAGTATGCACAGGCCCTTAGAGATATAGGTCTCTCATATGACATATAAAGTCAACTGTGGCCTAATGGTTTAGCTCACTTGGCATAGTCCACATACATCCCAAGCTCTCCAGTTCAGTGCCTGGGGAGGCAACCAAGAAGAATAACTAAATAAAATGCTTCTTCCTTCTCTCTCTTTCTGCTTGCCTGTCTACTAGCCTTCATTCCTGCCTCCATCTTTCCTTTAAACACACACACACACACAGAGTATAAATTTACAAAAGGAAAAAAAGGGAAGGGAACACATATGCCACATAACAAAAAAAGAAAGTTAGCAAAACTATGTTGAGATCCCACAAATTATACTTCAAAGAAGACTTACTAAAGAATACTTTGTAACGCTAAAAAAAAAACAAAAAAACTTGATAGTTCCAAACCTGTAGGCAGCTAACAATATGGCCTACATGCATATAAAACAAAACTTGAAAACACTAAGATAGAGGGCATGTCCTGGTGGCCTAGTGGACAAGGCCACTAGGAGCAGTCCACACACAACCTAAGAACCCAGCTTCAAGATCTGGTGGTGGGGGTGAGGGGTGGAAACCAAGACGAACAGCTAAATAAAATAAATATTTCTTCCTCCTCTCTCTTCCTGCCTGCCTGCCTACTCACTTTTTTTCCTGCCTGCAACTCTCCTTTAAAAAAAAAGAAGGAAAACAGATAAATGCACAGTGGGATATTTTAATTACTTTGAGTAATTAAAAGGAGAGTAGAAAATATTTAATAAAGAGATGGAATAAGTATAAAATTGACACAATTAACCAACTATATAGAAATAAAACACTAAACTCAAGAATAATACAGTACAATTAACTTAAAGGATAACTTTTTTTTTTAACTAAGCATATACTGGTTAAAAAGAAAATCTCAACAAACTTTAAAGGACTGAAATCTTTCAGAGTATGGTTTCTGACCATAATACAATTAAATTAAGCATCACTGAAAATTAGCTACTAAATGTCCATTTATTGAAATTAATAATCAAAGAAGAAATCACAATGAAAATGAAAAGACACTTTACAAACAACAAAAATAAAAACAATTTATAGTCTAATGCTGAAAATACTTTTTTTTTTTAAAGGAAAGTTGTAAGCAGGAATGAAGGCGAGTAGGCAGACAGGAAGAGAGAGGAGACCAAAAAAAACCTTATTTATTTATTTAGTTGTTCGTCTTGCTTGCTCCCCAGACCCCAGCTCTTGAACAGGGGACCTTAGGATACATGTGGACTGCGGCCACAGTGGCCTAGACCACTAAGCCATCAGGGTGAGCTAATGTTGACATCGCTATTGCAAATAGTAGAAAAGAAGAATTCTAGAGCTATAAGCAAATCTGATCATCAGTGACCTGAGCTTTCATTTCAATTAAGACAAAAGACCAGAATAGTAAATCCAAAGGAAGTAGAAGGAAGAAAACAATAAATAGCAGTGAATAATAAAATTTAAAAATAAGCATGGAGGCTCCACAGAGGCAAAATTATTTCTTTAAAAACAGAAGACACAAAATTACAAATACTAGAAATAAAACAGGAGCTATCACTATAGATCCTGCAGGCATTAAAATAATTAAAAGAATCTTTTAAACATCTTTATGGCTATAATTTTAAAATTATAGTTAAAGCAGGCAAGTTCCTAGGGGGCTAAAAATACCCAAACTGACTAAAGAATGAATAGAAAATCCAAACATTCTTAGAATTTTTTAAAATGAATTCACATTTAAAATTTATCCCACAGCCCCCAAAAAGGTTCAGACTGTTTCACTGATGAATTCTACCCTCTTTTTTTTTTTTTTTTTGGAACGATACAGGCAGGAATGAAGGTGAGTAAGCAGGCGGGCAGGAAGAGAGAAGAGGAAGAAGCATTTATTTTATTCAGTTGTTCATTTTGGTTGCTTCCCTGGCCCTGGGTCTCAGACATGGGTTTCTGGGATGTATGTGGACTACAGCCATTGGCCTTATCTGCTAGGCCACCAGGGCGGCCTCCACCAAACATTTAATGACATTACACCAATTCTTTCAGATAGGAGAAAAAGAGAGCAATTTAAAAAAGCATTGTGTGAGGTAGACATAATCTTGATACCAAAACAAGGCAAAAAATGTCAAAAATATGCAAATTACAGGCCAGTCTCAATCATAAATATATATGCAAAATTCCTAAGCAAAATAGTAGACAATTAAATGCAACAAAATAGAAAATTGATTTGCATCAGCACTAAGCTTGGATTTACCCTAGAAATTCAAATTTGTTTTAACATTTGAAAAGCAATCAATCAATGTAAATCACCAGAGTGCCCCGGGTCGTTTGCATACAGGAAATCTGCTGACTAGAGCTTTCATCCACTTCTGATACCACAAGGGTTTTGCACTCTGGCCTCCTTTTCCCCACCCGTATTCAATCTGTTAACCTTTAATAAGAGAACAGCAAGATTAGCAGTAAACCGAAATGTGTTTATTTGGCAATAGCAAAGAACTGCAATTCAGGGAGTACGGGTTCAGTTTAGAAATCTGTAACATGCCCCAAGGAGGGAACCAGGTTGGTAGGTCCGGGACTGACAAGCGGGGGAGGGCGGGAGGTGGTAATGGATAAGGTAAGAGGAAGGAGTCACAAGGTAAAATGGTCAGGTGGTGAGGTCGCAAAGTGAAAGTGAGTTAAAGTTCTCTTACCAGTTCTTTCAAACAGAATATTCTCATTCCTGTTGGTTACTTGAAACATTGGCACTTTGGTCCAATGCAAGGGTCAGATCCAGTCTGAAGAAGATAATGAGTTGAGTGTTTCTGCAGTGGCTGTCCCCAGCCCTATTTTGCTATAACTCCAGTGATGTCACTTCTCACAAATCCTTTTCAAAACCAGTAAGAATTGTGAAGAATGCCCGGATGTGATCAAATACAAAATCCATTTTAAAAGCACTCTTAATGAAACTCTTCATGTCTTATGAATCCAAGTGGGACCCTAGTTTACCTTCTTAAATCTTACTCCTAGGAGCCTGTCCATCCATCAGTCTGCTGAAGCCATTGGCCTTGACCTGGTCAGCAGGGAATCAGGAAGTGACTGCCTCCCCCGCATCAGTAGTATTTTGATAACAATAAAACGGCAGTTGGGATAGAATGGGGTTTATGGGGACTAGGTGGGTGGGAAGCAGGAGCCCAATCTTGGAAATTTGTCTCCCCCACTGTGCTCAACACCAGAGTAGCTGGTGAGTCAGTATTTGTGAATTTGATTAGAAAGAGAAAATTTGGGGGGCAAAAAAGAATTGTAAATCATAGCCATGACTGAAAGTCTAAATCAAATGTTACGACTTTAAAATGTAAATGATCAAGATTATATAGGGTGAACTCCAGAGAATAAGCTACCCAGAATTCACAAATTGGTTACTTAGGATTTTTTTTTTTTCTTTTCCTTTCCTTCATTGTTGAGGGGGAGGGTTATTCTCTCTTGTATTTCCTGGCTCAGCACAGGGGAAATAAGTTGTTTTTCTGTGTGCTTCTAAAGAACTTGCCCTCACCCCACCCCACCCGCTTTCTAACAACCAGGGCAGAGAGTTAACATTTCTGTCCATCATAGATGGGGCAATGAAGTAAGTTGTAGCCAAAAGGAAACCAGCATGGGCAGACACTGCACTGGAGGTTGGGGAAGCGAGATTTCTGGAAGGACCACTCTCTGTATATCCTAGTCTTGAGAATAAGACAGAGCGGGGAGGTTTGGTGACAGACAGGAAAACAAGCAGTTTGCAATACAGTCTTGACAAGATAACTTCAGCTCCTGGTTCTGGGCCCCAGAGCAGAGACCCTCAGTGCAACACTACAGGAAGTTAGGAAGGGGAGGATGGGGTCAGAAAGGGCTTCCCGGGGGAAGGGCAGCTGTGCTGAATCTAAAGAAGCCAGTTCAAGTTCCCTCTAGGAACTGCCTGCCAGGTCATTTAAAAAGAATAATAAGCACAGAAAAAAATACAAATATCCAATAAACACGGGAATCAAATCAAGAACTATTTTTGACATGCAGAATTAGTAAAAATGAAAATGCTTGCTGACCCATCCAG
Organism: Solenodon paradoxus; assembly: GCA_004363575.1. Taxonomy (NCBI): domain Eukaryota; kingdom Metazoa; phylum Chordata; class Mammalia; order Eulipotyphla; family Solenodontidae; genus Solenodon; species Solenodon paradoxus. The sequence goes on from RJWH01002169.1 coordinate 251,345, forward strand.
AAGGGACATGAGACGTGGAGGTGGGGTGCGGCACAAGGGTAGGAGAGAAGATTGGTGCAGCCTTCTTGGAAAATAATTTGGAAATGTCCACCCTTTAGCCAAGCAAATTTAGCACCAGAAAGTTACCTCTTGGATGTACTCTGGAGTGTTCAACAAGATGGGGCACAAAGCAAGCCTCCTGGTCTTGGGGCTGAAATCACCCCAGTCTAGAAACCACAGACAGACTTGGTTCCCCTGAAAACAGGGAGGCGATTTCCAGGAGTCCTGGATTAAGTTCAAAAAGTTCCCTTTAGATAAAGAGGAGTCAATGCAGGGGACGTCTGCTACGCTTTCTGCAGCAGCCCTGTCCAGCCTTCCTGGAAAAGACATTCAGATCCACCAATGGGATTAATTGTGTCACTCATAAAGTGAGACTCGTAATGCACAGTACTTATCTGCTACCACACTGGCCAGTCAGGGGCCGTGAAGCACTGGGTCTTTGCAAACACACTGTCAAAAGCACTTTCCTCAAGCCCCCTGGCAGCTCCTGGCTCCTCCACCACTGCGGCCCTCCCCCTCCTCCCGCTCCAGCGCTTCAGGCCGAGGTCCCCAGTCCACAAGGAATCTCAGCAGGCCTCTAGAAGCATTTCACAAGTTGAAAGGGCACACAAAGGGCTGACGCTCAGCACGAATGAACTAGCCAGGTGCAGTGAAGTTGTAAATGCTGCTAGTTACAGGTAAATGCAACTACAGCTGCTCTGATGGGGCCTGCCCCCTCCCCCTCAGTGAAAATAATTTTAAATTTAATTCTCCCAGGATGCTGATGTGAAAATAAACAACGGCTTTTCTCCGCACCTGGGACCCTGGGGTATTCAGAGGTGGACGCTGAGGAATGTGGAAATGACCTTGAATGCTACCCCTTTGTTCTGTCTCGTGTAACTCCAAGATGCGAGAAAATGAGAGCTTCACATCTGTGTGCCTAGTAATATTAGGCAAACGCCAGGCTTTTGCTTTATAAGGTAGAATCGAATCTCTAGAAACTCACGACTCTGGATATTTAGGAAGAAGTAATTAGAACGCTGAGACCTTACGAGGGCGCGCCATCCAGCTAAGGCGTCGGTGGTTTAACCCAGCCAAGAAATAAAGGCTTGACTGCAGCGTCGGAATCGGGTTGATTCCGGCGGCAGGGGTGGAGGGGTAAAGGGATGGGATGGGATGGGGCTCGAAAGGATGGAAGAGGCCGCCGAGTGGGCGCTGGGAGGCCGAGATAAAATCCAAGTGAAACCAGTGGCAAGGCTGAAATGGCCTCCCGTGTGGACTGTCTTTTTCTAGAATTTCTTCCTGAAGCAGGCCCGGCACCGCGACAGCAGACCCTGGCTGAATTCCGGTCCATCTGGGATTTTCACTCACTTCCCCGAGGTCGGGAACCCGCCTGGCCCTGAACTCTCTTAGCCTGTCTTCTTCACACACCTGTCTCCCCAACAGTGGGGAGCACGCTCGTCCAGGCCACCTGAGTCCCCTCGGGCAGAACCTAGGGCTCAACACACCTTTCTTGGAAAAAACTCAGATGAAAGCAAACTTCAAGAAATAAAACTGGCTAGTAAGATGCCTCTAGCTACCCACACGTGGTGTTTAGACTTTCCTAATTAAAGCAGGGACTTCCCACACACCTCCAACCAGGAATCGCCAACTGCACAGAGTAATTGATTTGATCCCCACCCCAAAAAAGAGTAAATCGTAGTTGTTAACCCACAACAATAGAGACATCAGCACTACTTAACTAGTGTTAAAGGGTTCCGCCTTTCCCATTCTCTCTCTTTGTTTCCAGCGATGTACCGCCTCCCACCGCCACCCCGGAGAGTTTAAACCTGGTTACAGGCTGTCTGCAAACCCCCACGCCCTCCCACCTGAGGGTCCTCTCAGCCACCCCCAAGGTTTTGCTCTAGGGAAAAGAGGATTCCCGGCAAAGCTGAGTCCTGTCTCAAGGTCAAAGTGCTCATTAGGACCTAACACTGGCAGACCCACTTTCCCTGGACGTCCTGGCTTCTAAGACCCTCTGGGGAGAGCCTAGATCTCATCTGGGCTATTTTGTCTTTTAAAGTTCCCATTTTCACGTCGGGATATGGATATTTTCCTTTGGGCGTTTTGGCACTGACTGAATTAGAGCTGTGCTAGTATTCCCAATATTAGGAGCTGTGGACGGCAGGAAGATGGAGCGTTTCTCTTCCAGGTATGAACCCATCTTGAATGTGAACTTGCCAGCTTAGAGGCGTTCTACAATTCCCTGTTGATTTTTATCTTGTGCAAGCCTTAAGAGTTGCCAGTGGTGCTGCTGGGTTTTGTTTAGTTTTGGGGTTTTTTTTTCCTGAAAGATCTGGAACAGTTAAAGTGATAGCCAACTTTGCCACTGGCTTTTAACATTTTCCCTCAGGTTAATTGTTTTGTCTGTGAAATGGTTTGTGTTTTTCTTTTCTTGTGTCAGGAAAGGTCAGTATTACAACCAAATTAAAAATCTACTTCTGAGCGGGTTAAAGGTATAGACATATTCACTGTCTGCAAAACCATTAATAGGGGGACATTTTCAACCTAAAAATCTTTTAAATAACTGATTTAAAGGAAATCATTTGTAAAATGTGATGCATCAATTACATTGTTAATGTAGTGGAATTTTTAATGACGTGAAAACAGTGCAGGAAAATATGTGTAACAGAAGGTGTGCCCTCTTAAAATTATGTACATTGAGGACAGAGCCTGAGGAGTAATGTACATCTTGAAAGCAGTTGGATGTTAGGTGGTTTTTATTATCATTTTTCTTTGTGTTGTCACATGAATTAGCCATTTAAAAAGAAAGGAGAAGGGAAAAAAGAAAGGTGATGTCCTACAATTTCCCCTTAGTGGTCTTGTCCCTGTGATGATGAAAAAATACAGGTGTTAAGGGTTTCATTTGCTCACTGATATCTGATTTCCTCTTTCTAGTGTGATTTTGATCATGCTTGTTTCCAGAGTGTTTCAACTGGAATTAGTTGCTGGTGAGACCCTTTTTCTTCTTTTGATCATTAACATTTTTTTTTCATGTGTCCTGAAATACTAACTCCAAGAGTTGACTTGATTTTGTCCTAAAGGGTTGGGCCACCGGGAACTTGCACGTCACACAGATCCGGCCTTCAGAGATGACCCTGTTCGGTCCCAGGAGGAGCCTGCCATTCGTCACCGGTCCTTCCAGCTGGTGCCTTCCTTGAGAATCCAGGACAGTAAGACCTATCTGCCTACGCGCTACAGTGTGGTGTGTCTGTACTAGTCCTTCATGTCTCCTGAGTATCTTTTGACTTTTACCTAAGACGGTGGGCGTGGATTCCAGAGCTGGGCGGTGGTTGCTCTGGTCTCAGTTGTCTGGCGGAAATGCATTGTGTCCTCCACCTCCCAGAACGTCGTTTCCCTCCCCCATTCCACCTCACTCTGGGGCTCCCTGAACCACTGGCGTGTGTGCGTGAAAAACAGTTCTCTGCTCAAAGCCACAGGTGGCAAAAGGAACACTGGAATGCCATCTTATTCCCAGAGGTCTAGCATTTTCAGAGAGGGACAAACATTTCGAGGAGATAAAATCCTCAGATCTGTGTCACCTTTGCTTATGAAAGTCCATTTTTCATCCCCTCCACCCTCTCAGCCACCTCCTCGTACATTTCAGATAAGGAGCTAAACAAAACCTGCTGTCTGAACGGGGGAACCTGCATGCTGGGGTCCTTTTGTGCCTGCCCCCCCTCCTTCTATGGAAGAAACTGCGAGCATGATGTGCGCAAACAGTAAGTCCTTAAAGGGAGCCAGTGGAAAGGACAGGGAAAGAGAAGCAGGGACCTAACACCCATGCATCTGGCCTTGTCCGTTCGTTCTCAGGAACTGCGGGTCTCTGCCCCATGGACACTGGCTGCCTCGAAAGTGTTCCATGTGCAAATGCTGGCACGGCTCGCTTCACTGCTTTTCTCAGGCATTTCTGCCTGGTTGTGGTAAGTGGAAACCTCCCCCCCCCACACACCTCTTGCTCACTTGGGTTAGTTGGTTGTCTGTGGGTGCTTAGTTAATGGGGTCTTCTCGTGGCTTGCTGGGGCCCAGAAGCCAGCAGATGCTTAGGAAAGCATCCAGGATTCCAGAGGGGACGGTCTGGTGGCATCCTGGCCCACTCACTCCCCCCAGATGTGGCTGGTTACCCTGCTTTTCAGGTGGAGAATTATTCACCTCTAGCTGATATTTTATAGTATGGGAACTTATTCTCAGGAAAATAAATAAGAAAAGACTTGGTCTTTTAAACAGAAAGAAGTACACTTTAGTGTTCCTTTCCTTCGACCCCGTCTCTAGGGGAAGCACTGTTCATACCCCAACAGCTGGGTCAGGGATGCCCAACTCTGGTTGCCGCCCCTAATTTCCACCAGAGGTTTCACCCCATTATTGTACTGCAGGAACTTCTTCATGGATCCTAAAAGGCTTCTGCATGGGCTCCTGGGATTGGTCTCAGAACCTTTCATCTTTTATTGACTTAAGAACAGGAGACCTGAAGCAGATTTCTAGGTCTACCCAAGGTCAGAGGCCTCATCTTCTGAACTCAGTGGTCAGAAATTGAAAATGTTCCATTTCAGAAAGCAAATACTTCCCTTGAGTACAGATGGGAGCTTGGACACGAGGTTTGGGTCAGGATAAGTAAACATGGGTTGAATAACTGGATGAGCGGAGACCATGATTTCTTCCTGGAACTTGAGATCCAAAATGTGCTCTCTCCTTCTCAGAGCCTAGCCACATCCTGCCCCACCCCTGCACCTGAAGGTGCTGCTGGCTGTGGTGGGTCACCAGGTGTGAGAGCACTTGTGAAGAGCTAGTTACCTTTTCTTTTTTCAATTTATGTTGAAACGGTTTTTCTGGAGAGTCTGAATTCCATGTAGTCAGTGCTGTTGACTCCTAAGTACATAGGACTTTGGACCACAGATGATTTGGGTTCATGTAAACTTGGGCAGCGGAAGAAACTGCTGGAGGGATTTCCCTTAATGACTGAGTGTCCCTCCCTTTCAGATGGCCCTGTGATGGATGAACACCTCATGGCTTCCAGGACTCCACAACTGACACCATCTACAAGCACCATTCTTGTGCTAGTTGGCACCTGCCTTGTTATACAAAGTTTCTGTTAATCAACATTTATATGTAACATCTGTCATGCAAATTTTATGACCACTAAATCCTATCTCTCCAAAGTCTTAAGCAAAGGGTAACCATTTAATTGCCTCAAAATAGTCAATATATTTCCATAATGATTCCTAATAGTTCTCTAAAATACAAACTGCTCTCCTCAGCTCTGCCCACCCCATAAAAAACAATTTGTAAAAAACCCACTGGCCCTACATGGTAAGCAAGCCCTATTTCTTAATACCATTTTTATTTGTATTTTAAGCAACGGAATTCTACGGTCCAGTGATTACAGGTTAATCCTAATGTGGAAATGAGGATAGAATTTTGAGTAGTCAATCAAAACCAATTGAGAGTATCTTGAAAAGAAGCCTCTTTAAGGGGAGTAAGTGAGGGGAGGGATAGATATTAAAGGTGAGGTGGGGACAGGATGCTGGAGTAGAAGCATATGTATGTGCAGGGACAGTAGGTAGAGAAAAGGAAGCAAATAGGAGAAATATACTAGGGAGGAATGGATTACCTAACTGATTAGATGGGCACAGAAAAAAAGTTAAAGAGCTAAAATTCTACTTAGTGAGCCTGCTTAATAAATTGTTTTGTCCACACTATGCAATTATTTTAACTTGTATGTGAACCAGGTGATAAAACTATTGTAAAACCCATTTTAAAAGTACATTGTGTATTTGAGTATGCTCAATAAAAATAGGAACTATAGCAACCCAAATGTGAGCTGTGGTTATTTCTGGATGGTGCTGTGACGGGTGCTTTGTTGTGTTTCTCTGCACTTTTCATAGTGTTTTCATAGTGAAGAGGGTACATCACATCTCTTCATGTGGAGCATGATTACAGCTGGTTGGAAGGGAGGAAACTGGAAGAGCCAGGAACATGTACTGTAGTGCCCCGTTTTGTTTCTGGCTTTGGTGAGTGTGCTATTTTGTGAGACAAGATTTGCTTCCATTTTTTTAAGTAATACCCTGTAGATGCAAAATTGCAAACGCATGGAATTTTCTACAGTAGAAAGAAGATGAAAGGGAATAAGCAGAAAGCAGAGTGCCCCAAGCCAGAGTATGGAGGTGGAAGGGCCAGTGGAGAGGCCTACTCAGGCCCATTCCCTGGTGTGTGGACCTGGGTTACCCTACAGCAATGCTGTTCGACTTCAGTGATGAAATAGAACTTATATGAAATAGATTCTTAACAAATGTCACATTTCTTATCTTTCTGCCGATTAATCCCTGGGTATTTTAAGAACATTTTTTCCCAGGAATGGAAAATCTAAACAAAACAGAGCAAATTCGGAATATTAGCAGGCTTCTCATTTGCTTGCAAATAACCCATAAATACACTGAGTGAGGCTGGGGCAGTATTTGCCAAACCTGGACATTCACACCTTGAAGGGGCCACATCACCTGTACTCATTTTTTCTTTACATCAACTCTTTATTGTAGTAAACTCTGCCCAGCAAACTACCATTTAACCAGCTTCCAAGGTAGAGTTCAGTGGTACGGGCTCTGTTCACATTGTTGGGCAAACCTCCCCACCATCCGTTTCAGGAACTTGTTCCTCTTCCCAGACTGAACATCTCTGCACATTGAACCATGCCTTCCCTGCTTCCCAGAGCCACAGGTTTGACTATCAGACACCTTCACCTTCCGTACGTGGGTGCCTACAGTGTGTCTTTTGTGACTGAGTTCACCAGCAATGTCCTCACGTCTCACATTGTAGCACGTGAGCACGTCATTCCTTTATAAGGCTGAAGAACCTGTTCTCGTGCCGCATTTTGTTTGTCATGCATCATCAGTGGGCATTTGGGTTCTCTGTGCCTTCAGGTTCTCATGAATCATGTTGCTGTGGACATGGATGACTGCAACTAAAATTCTTAAAAAGTAGGAAACAGAACAAGTAAGGCAGTCATTTCCAAGTAGAGGGATCATGGGCAAGTTCATCATATTTTCAAACCTGTAATCACACCTTTAATTTTGTAATTGGGAAATTAAGATTTTTGTTGTGAGGTTATCAATAATCCTAGCAAAACTCCTGGGAGAGTGAGGCAGTTAGGGACTTAGGACATTACCAGAAGAAAAGCCAATTCAAGATGAGTGACTAGGTTTAGTGTAGATGCTCCCACTGCCGTGAAGTTCATGATAGGGCTGTACCGTGACAATAGTAACACGGAGCCAGAGGAAACGACACCTCAGGGAAGCAGGTGCTTTCGGAAGTGTCTTAGATCAGGAAGCTGAAGGTAGATGTGAACTGGAGGGGTTTCTTGCAGGGATGCTCCTGGGAGCAGTACTTGCCAGGAGCCGCTCGCAGCAGAAAAGAGTTAGCTTCCTCATGTGATGCTGGGGATGTGACAGAGGCCTCAGTGTGGCCCTTCAGAGTTGTCCCCAGTTTAGGCCAGGGGTCGGGCCTTAGAACACCCGTGCTGGAGCAAAACCGGCTCCTGAGAGGGTGTGACCTGGTTGTTGGGGCGCTTTCCGAAAGACCAAGCAGCACTGGGAAGGAGGAATCACAAAGTCTGAGCCCCAATTGTATATTCACTTACAAATGTATAGGGTCGCTCTTCTGTGTTTGGATAGTTACAGACTTGCAGGGATTAAAGGGAGAGGGAGGAAGAGATGGAGATAACAGCGGGACAGTCTTCAACCCTTGGAGCAATATCCCATTTTGAGGTTTACAACCTCCTAAAGCCTCTGGCCATTCAGGCCAGATACCATCTGGAGATTTACAATTCACCTGGCGATTGTGACTTACAATCTCCTTGTCGGGTGGCGGTGTCTAGTGGAGACAGGGCAGTTCCTGGTGGAGCAGTGGTTTTGGTCAGCTGCCTCTGATGGAAGTGCAGTCCATATACATTCCAGGGACCTGGGTTCACGTCCCAGGCTAGGAGAACAACCAAGATGTACAACTAAATAAATTTAAAATAAAGTGCTTCTTCCTCCTCTCTACTCTTGCCTGCCTATGTCCTTTCATTCCTATCAGGACTTTTCCTTAAAAAGAAACAAAAAAAAACAAAGATGAGGGCAGTTCCAACCAAAGTGCCCCGCATCCAGCAGATTAAGCTCCTTTGTCCTGGAGGGAGAACCCAGGCTGCTGATTCCACTTCCTCCAGGATTCTTACTGCTGCATCTTCTTGCCGGAACCATGCCCTTCTCAACCTTAGCTGCGATATTTGCGCGTCAATCATCCAGGTGGGCAGGGGACTAAAACAGGCCCCAGTGAATCACCTGGACTTGGACCCCCACAGCAACCAATCATTAGGGCCTCTGTCCTGGGAAGGAAACATCTACTTGGTCTAGTGTTTCCCTTCAGTCAAGGGCAATTCCCAGTGAGAGAGCTAGGCGTCAGCATTCCTCTGTCCATCCCACATGCAGGGATCAGTCCCCTTGCCTTCACACACACACACACACACACACACACACACACACACACACACACACACTCTCTCTCTCTGCCAGCGGCTCCAGCTCCTTCAGTAACAATGAATAATTGGCTTCCCCATTCCTAATTCCTGTGGGTCAGGATCACTTAGCCTTCGGCCTCAGGTGACTTCATGAAACCATCTGTGCCTGTCACATCGCTCAAGACTTAGCTGACAGTGCTCAGCAATCATGCAAGAAAGATGATTCATGGCTTTCTTTTCATAGTTTGGACATCAAAGACCATAAGCTAGTCCCATTTATTAGTCAATATCCCCCTTTAGGGATCCGTGTCGCTGCCCATTTATTAGTCAATATCCCCCTTTAGGGATCCGTGTCGCTGCCAACAAGATCCTAAAC